>BRYE01000004.1:2791267-2806267 GCA_030159115.1 Actinidia arguta var. hypoleuca | reverse complement strand
GATTCTATATTTAATTTAATAAAAATATAAAAAAATAGCTATAAATGAACTATGAAACTGAGCCTACGATAAATTAGAGAAAGAAGAAATGTATGTTTCGTGTAACTACAATTCGAAGAATTTCAAATCACTTACATTCATTAATCAATTTTAAATCCATCACAATAAAGCTCCACAACTCAACTCAACTCGAAATCTAAATAAAAGCCATTCTTACTAAACAAAAATGTGAATCACTTCCATTTGAAATCTACATCCCCATACTGTGACCTGGCTCCATTTGGATTCTCATTAATTTAAAACAAACAAACCAACTCTTTGTCGCGTTCTGTATAATTACAACACATCATTCAAAGGATTCAAGTAGAGCATTGCTACCATTTTTGGTGTTCTACTAGAGTAATTCTTTACTAGACTGAACACTAGCTTCTATCCGTTTTACTGGCCTAATAATACAGCTACCAGAGAAAGAACAAATAAGTATCACCAATCCGTAAATAGATCTCCTTCGGAAACTTTTAAGGATTGCGATCGATGGAACTGTTATTGTGAATCACTGGAAGAAACAGCGTGAGTAGGGCCTGGAGCTGCTGGGTGAGAAGGGACAGGAGAATGCGGTGGTGAGTTTAGGACTGGAATCTTTTCCGAGGAAGCATGCATGTTGACCTTTATCCTGCATTGCAAAGAAATTTTGAGTATATTTCTCCCCATATTTACTTGTTTGCTTTCTCTTTTTCATTTTACAGCTATGGGCCGAATCCCCAGTGTGATTGCTCTCAAGTGACAGCTCGGAAAATCAAGGTTCAAGGTGCCATTTCAACACTGTCTACAAGTTTGTAATCAAGAGGTAAAACTAAATGAAAATGGTAAGAAACGAGTGACAAATCTTACCTGTTGTGAATATTTACGTACTCATCCGTCTCATCCAGTATCTCCTCCTGATTAAGTAGAAGATGAGATGATCGAGATCAGTCATTACCACTTGTAAAACAATAAAACATAAAGCAATTGTTATTTCCAGTAGCATTGTTTGAACCAAACAGGATGTGAAACCGTTAGAAGGGTCCGTAGCCTATGACAATCCACGCATGCTCTTGTTTAGGTAAGAAATGATACCGAGAGTAAAGCAAAAGAAATATCCCAAAAATAGAATAAATCAAGCTTTCCGTAGGCTGCATTCGGATCAAGGATTTGGTGAGGGAAAATGAAATGAAAATGGAAAAGGTAGACTATCCAACCGTTTGGGACCATTGGATCCCCTAACTTCCATTTCATTTTCATTTTCCCATACTAAATCCTTGATCGAAACACAACCTTAGGATTCCCAAGTACCAGGCACCACATGCCATATGTAATACAGATATTAGTAAGGGGTTTAACAAAGGGGGAGCATTTTGCAAGTGAACTCGTATCAGAGAAAATAAACAAGCTGGTTGAAACAGCCAAACAAAGGGGAAGTTTCCTGCTTTTGTCCAACCAACCAAAGCTAACATATGAAGCTGCAATTCCTCTAAATGAAGAAGTGTGCTTAATAGATACACCGCAACGATTATCATTATTACTGCCATAACGATCACCATTGTGAATCTTTGATACCCACGTATGGGAGGTGCACTAAAAAAATCAAACCAATAGTTGGTTCCAAACGTACGTGTCCCCTATATGTACTATGCTCTTTAAATTAAATGCATATTGATAAATTCAAATTTTCAGCATACCTGAAGAAGCTCCTCAATGACATCCTCCATGGTGATTACACCAACAACCTCTTCACCGAATGGGGAAACTGGAAGGGGAACATTCTCCACGTCCAAAATGCAGAACGAACAACCTTTGTGTCGCTTCTTGAAAGCGGGAGTAGGAGGAGGACTTTTCTTTTTCTGTTGGTCACCATCACTCTTAGACATGGTGATATCAGCATCATGCGACTGTAACTTGATCTGATTTTCAATACCAGTAACAGGGTCTACTTCATGGTTTTCTGAAAATCCGTGAAACAGATCAGTCGTCGTGAAGTTTCAACCATTATAACTTGCAATTGATGCAATGATAAACGCAGCAGCAGTCGAGGCTTATTAGTCAGAATAGTATTGCACAGATCCATTTTTTTTTCCTAAAGAAAAAGTTACAAGTTCAACCTAAGATGAAAGAGGAAGAACAAACACATACTTGGGACCGCTGTTAAAAAGTACAGAAACTTGTATATTTGGACAGAAAAAAATAAATAAAGGGAATATCAAATATGTCAGGATATCAGTGATACTGACAGAATCTTCAAGACAAACAAATTTTGGAAAGAAGATCTTAATGTATGTGTAATAGTACTAGTGACTGCACAGATAAAGTTGGGATGAATATGATAAACGATAATTTGTTATCTATCGGAGGATCTCTATAATCAGATGACAGTTTCAGGGGTTGTTCATGTACAGTGAAAAGGCATAGTTTCACTACGAATTTAATGCCATTACAAGTTAGAAATTTAGAATTAAACATGGTGACTTAGGTATGAAAAAATTATAACGGTTCACCTTCTTTATCTTCCTTGGAAGCCATTTTTGCCTCATTCAGGTCCTTATAGACAACGGCAATGTGGCTGTGACCCTTCTGAAATTCATTAAGAATATCATAGAGAGGCATGTTTTCTGAAACCCTGAAGAATGCACAACAGAATAAGAACAATGATTTGAATAAGCTGCCATTTTTACAAAATAGAGGTATCTACGCGCGCGTGTGCGCGCGCACACATACATAAGTTGTAATCAAATTAGGGTCATATATGCTGATCCATGAACTAACATAATATGCGCATGCCACTTAGTAATCGTGAGCGTAGTATAATTCTTTGCTTGAAAGAAATACTGTGAGGGGAGAGCAAAATTGCCAAGCAAAAAATGGTTCATAACAACTGTAGACACTACTTCGCATCATGAGGGAAGAGCACAAAAACATTATAAGATCCAGTAAGCCCCCACCCCACCCACCCACCCACCCAATAATACTAGAGACAACAACTTGTAAGAATCCAGTTGCTCCCGGTCCATGAAACATCAGCTCAAAAACATACAAGGATAACTTAGCATGGTGAATATCACATTTAAGCATCCCTTGTCATTCCCATGGTGACCTTCAACCAGATTAGAGCCAACAAGTACCAACCCTCTTTATCTAATGTGTAAGAAGTTCAATCTGCCAAATTTTCCAAAAGGCTGTCATTAATGTGAAGAAAATGATAACGGGATTTCCAATGTATTTATCACCCAATGGGCGAAAGCCCGAGCCAGCCAAAGTAAAATAATGGGATTTCCAATGTATTTATCACACAATTCGAAGCACTTCTGCAAATTTGAATTCACTTTTAAACCAATCCAAAGCAATTTTCAGTTTTCACACTTCCATTGAGGCTAATGACCAGCCAACATGCGGTTCAGCATTTTCATTTTTCAATTTTCAATTTTTTTTTCTTTTTTGAGATAATTGGTCTTCTTTCTTTGTTATACGTCTTATACTAGGTGATTCAAGATTAAAACAAAGGTATATCAGTCCTGCAAATTACAGGAATTAATGATGCCCCTCATGTTAAAAGTCTGAATCTGACTTGAGGAATAATTGAAAGCTTTAGAAGTTTTGTGGTACAACAGTAATTGATAGATAAGGAATATAGAAGTTTTAGCATCTGAATTTACAATAAATCTCAACTGAACATTAGCCCTTTTGGACTAGTTGGCCATATGTCCTATTATATAAAAAGTGATGAGCCACATGTTCCATTAACTTGGAAACAAGGGCAACTCCTCGCACATGATAAAAGATGCAAAACAAATAAAATTAATCCTTACCGAGGAATTTTTCTTATTAACATTTTTCTGAGAGGAACAGCATCTTCTGGATCAACTGTCAAGAGATTTTTAACCTGCAGTTGTCAAAGAAACAGAATAAAAATCATCTCAAAAGTAAATGACATAAAATAGGATTGGTTAAGAAAATAAAATCTAAATTAGCCGACCCCAATTGATTGGGACAACGGCTTGTTTTGTTTTGTTTTGGCTTGGTTAGGAGACACCTGCAATGGTCAACTATGTAAATGCACATCGAGAAATATCCTGCAGTCCTTAGAAAATGGGAAGTGCAATCCAAATTTCAATCTACCTTCTTTGAGGTACTAATCAACCAAGTCCACTGTATGAAAGGTCAATCAATTCAACCAGCCAAAACATATCCAGTAGGGTCAAGTTCAGGTAGAGTCATGATGTCTCATTAACAAGGACAATGCGTTTTCCAAACTTTTTCCCTAGATATGTATGAACACCCTAAACAAAACCAAAGATTTTAGGATTCCATATAACCCAGACGCTTAAAGCTGGCTATCCACCAAATGCAGCAGTTTGTCTCAATCAAGGCTGTGTGAGTAGCCAAATAAAAGCGACAACGCCCTAAACATGACATGCTTGTAGTTAATTGATTTACATTGTACCATAAACCCTACATAGTTTTTTTATCTAAGATAAGCATACTCCCATCTGAAGTGGTTTTTCAGCTCCGGAACATGGTAAAAGTATCACCCATGTTTTTCTTTTCGCTTACAATTCCTTTTGTCAATTTATTTATCTATTTGTTTCCTTTTTTTTTTTTTGGAACATGAGAAGCAGGTACCGCACATGCATGATATGCACAAACACTTTTACCATAGCTTGAAGATACCTATTCAAATATTCTATTATAAAGATCAAGTAGTTAACCAAGATAAAGTAGAAACAAAGATCCTCTTGATTGAAAAGTGATTTAAAAGAGAGAGACTAAAGCTTCATTTAAGCACAACTATTAACCAGTGGCTATATAATCTGCGAAACCCCATGGTATTATCAAAGTAGATTCCACCTTCCACAAGAAACTCTCGGGTATTACAAAATTATATAAAAAAAATATGTGAAGTGTGTGTGCTACTTAACTATGTAAGAATATGGTTTCACAGGCAGGAAGAGTAGTAGTTACCAGGATGAGACCAACGATATTTGTTGGATTTCCAGCATAGATAGGAACTCTACTATGACCCATTGTCATAATCGCATTCAATGTCTCCCTATGCACAGAGAGAGAGAGAGAGGTTAGAACATAAAACGAATGTGCCAGATGTAATACAAGATTGAACAAGCAGCAGCAAACCTACAAATTAAGAGTTGCATCCAGATCAAGGGAAAATGCCTTCTCTATTGGAGTCATGGCATCTTTTGCGGTCTTTTCAGTCAATTCAAGTGCCCCAGCTATGATAGTTGTTTCGTCATGTGTTAAGTCCCCACCTTTCCCGGCCTAGTAAAATACAGAACACATGCACCATAATTCATCTATAAGAAAGAGATGGGAAGCATTAAAGGGGATGGAATGAAAAGCTGTAAGGATCAGTCAGGGGATTATAAATCAGAAGTCACAAGCAGTAGAGTTGTTAAACAGAAGAATCAGAAAAGTTCAAACAATTACTAACTTCAAAGAATCAATGTATAGACTATTAAGTTGAATGAAGTACCTCATTGCCATGAAAATTCACAAATGTCTTAAGCTCTGCTCTACGTAACAGAACAGCATGTCCCTTACCCAACATCCAATCCAGAACCTAGACATAACATAGAATGTCAACAAGAGGAAGGGGGTCTATTCCTCAAAATAACTGCCAAAGACATCTCAATCAAACAATCTATCAGCAACCAAAAACAGTGAAAAATAACTTATAGACTTTCCCATTCAATTTCCTAAAAAATAAGTCACCCCGACTTGCATAAACGCAAGTTGTAGACATTCAGACCTTTATACACAACTAAGCAACAATGACATCTTAATAATTCACGCATCTGTACCTTACTGATAGGATAAGCAACAGGGAAGAACAGCCAGAGAAGAAGATGGACAACGGGTGCCATAGTTGCCCCAACGGTCAAGCCATAGCGTGTACAAATTGCTTGAGGCATTATCTGCAGTCAGAAATAATTTGAGAACTTGTGACGCCATCAGAAACAAAATTAAAAACAATTTGCTTTCATGATAGATCACCTCTCCAAACATGAGTATGAGAGTCACTGATATCAGGATTGCTGCCCAAGGAGGCACAAGCTTGTCCAAGAAGATGGGAAGAGACTACAGGTGAGAGAGACAGATAGTCAAAACACCAGAATCATTGGGATTGATAGACAAAAGTTGTGTCTGGTTAATAGAATTTTCACAAACCTCCATAGCCAAAGAATTTCCGATCAATAAGGTACAGAGCAAAAGGTGCTGGTTCTTTACAACTGGAAATATCTTAGCTGCCAAAATCAAAGCATATTACCTAAAAAATACTGGCAAAAAGGAAACAAACATATCTAAATTGGGTATTCAGGTCTTCTCCAATGCATTTTCATGTAACCACAACATGCTGACTCAGGTAGCTCAAATGGTGGTTCAGAACCCCATACACACCGTCCGTGCTTAATTTGATTCCATTGACGTATCGGTACTACAAATGCAAATCTGTAGGGGCATCTCCACTTCTTACTTAGAACTCATATCAAATTTAAATTTGAGTAAAAAGAACCCATCAAAACTTCTCAGACCAATCTTCAATGCTTTACTCGTACTTTTACTCAAATTCAATGGAATTTTCAGTAAAAAGTTTCATTTGATATGAAGACCTCCAATGAATAAATTCATATTTAAGTAAAATCGAAGTGTAAATTTGATTAGAAGTCGTGGGTTGGACTAAAGGAGATGAGTGAAAAGTTTGGGAAGGATGGATTTGCGTAACGCTACATTTTTTATGTAAGTTTGAGTAAAGCAATGGAGGGGAGTTCTGATGAGATGTGAATAAGGGCTGAAGACTCCCTCACCACTCATTTGCTAAACTTTTGATCTCTACCCAAATTCATACCGAAATCAAGGGACACCCACTTCCTTTACTCAAATTTCTATTCAACCCAAACTTGATACTTGGAATTTTTTTCCAAAACTTTAGATTTTCCTCCTCTACCCAAACCCTACCCTAGCCCCATAGCTTCCACTCAAACTTGTAGTAGCAATTTTACTCAAATTTGAGTGCTTCAGATCAAATGAAGCTTCTTACTAAAAATAGTAATAATCTAAAGGGTTGGAGATGGCTCAATTGCTCAATTTCATTTCTTTGTTACATTCAATCAATTATGAGATCAAAACAACATCAAACCCCTCCACCCTAAGCTCTTAGATGGTTAAATTCTCCATCGACACAAATTGCCACCAACAAATTACAAAAAAAAAAAAAACAGAAACAGAAATCATGTAATTGCTGGATGAGAGAGAGAGAGAGAGAGAGAGTACATGCGTGGATGCGATCCTGGGGGCGGCCGGACTTCATGAGGACTTCAAGGTCGACGAGGCCGAGGGACATGAGGCCGAGGGTTAGACCAGCCATCAGACCAGCGAACGTCACCAGCCCTACGACCACCACCAGGTACAACCAGAACGTCATCACACAGCAAGGCACGTCCGCACCCATCTCTCTCTTTCTCTCTCTCTCTCTCTCTCCCTCTGGTTTGTCCGTCCCGTGCTTTTTGCCCTGTTTGTATTTAGAGTGCAATTGCCTTGATTTGATGAGAACTCGAATCGGCCACTAGCGTCCCAATATGTTCAGGAGGCTGACTTGTGTGTATCTACTTGGAGAGAAGTTTCGCGTTGAAGGCATCCCGGGCCGTCCGATTTGTCGTGATTAGATGGACCACATTAAATGTGGCGGCTTGTGGAAGCTCCAATGGCAGGGATTCGGGGAATTAAACGCAACTAGCTCATACTAAGGTTGGTTTAATAATTTTTTTTTCATTTTTTTAAGTTATAGAATATTTATTTTTATTATTTTTTTAAAAAATTTGGGAATCTTTTGATTGTTTTCTAGAAATTATATTATTTTTTAAAAAAAAATTGGAAAATAAATTTTAAAACCTGTCAATTAAACAAAAAAAGAAAAACAAAAGATTTAACATATAATGAATGCATTATCGCTAAACTTCTTCCCTTCTATTAGTCTTTCAAGACCTGCGTCCAAACTAAGAACCGTGTCAGGAAAAAAATGGCAAACTCGAAGGGCGGGCAGTGGCCGGAACTGAAGTTACCGAACTTCTTGTTTACCGACATGGTGAGGAAGCTCCATGAAGCTATTGAGGGTGAGTGGTATTCCCTTCGGTCAGCATGCCAGACAGCGGCCGGAAGAGCCCTGTGGAAGCATGTGACTCATGACCAACTCTCAGAGTTGCTGGCGGGAGAGACGTATCTGAGAAGCCTTTAAAGACTGCTGCAACAACGTTAGGGAAGTATCGGGGGTGATGCTTGCTGTTCGGACCCTGTGGTTTGACTCAAAAATTGAAGCCGCTCTCAGATCCTTCAACGGTGGAGGAGGAGCACAGATGGTTCTTCTCGGTGCAGGTTGGTAGTTCCTTACCCCAATTGTTCTGGCATTTCTGTACCTGCAGGCCTTTTGTATGAAACAGCTTGAACAAATGCAGCCAAAATATCCACAAATGTGCCAAATTTGATTCACATTTTAAGTCAATTTGGGAGATCATCTACCAAACAATGCTGGGTAATATCAAAACTCCAAAGGCACATGGCCACATATATTTTCTGCATCTTAAGCTTAAGGCCCGTCATGTTCAGCTAAGCATAGAGAACTAATACTGGGTTTAACGTACCAAGTTTTACTGTTCCAACAGAGCAAATAATTTACACTAACAAGGAAAGTACATTGCTTCTCTCCAGTAACTGGAACGCGGTTGGTTTGCGAGAGAAGCCATGGGTCTCACAATTACTTTCTTTTTTTTTTGAAAAATGACCATGTCACCTCTAAAGGCTGTTTGTCACAAAACGTAGTGGCTGGCCTATCCATGTGCATAATCAAAATGGTACGTGGGTTGGTTCAACGAATTTAAACTTAGGGGCTGGTCTATCAGATGAGAGCTATTCTTTCAACTAGAACATTAACTTAAAACAAGATTCAGCATTTTCAGTTCCATCAAATCCCAAGTGAAGTTCAAACTGTTAAACCAAATCTTGAGCGGAATGTAGTAACTTACACTGTAGGAATGGATGCAAGGGCATATCGATTAAGTTGCCTGAAAGACACCAACGTTTTTGAGGTCGACTTTCCTGAAGTCTTGGAAATGAAAACTACTACTCTGCAGGCAGCAACAGCGTTGACAAACGATCAACATCAGCACGTGACGATGACAGAAAAATCACTGAATAGAGTGGCAGCCGATATCAGAGACAATGACTGGCTACAAAAAATTCAGCTATCAGGATTTGTCCCGGAGAAAAATGCGGTTTGGGTTCTCGACGGCATACTTTACTACCTCTCCCATTCACATGCCATGGAAGTACTCTAGATTATCGCTGACAATCGCAATCTTACTCGCACAGTCCTATTAGCAGACTTCATGAACAAGTCATCAACCACACTCTCCAGCTCCATGTTCCCTTTCCACAGCGATTGACCCGATCATCTCCTGCCGTCTCTAGGGTTTTTTGAGGTTAAGCTTTCACAAATTGGGGATCCCGATTCCAGATGCTCATTTTGGGCTGTTGCATGATCCACTAAATCTGTTCAACAAGCTTCATAGCTTGCCCAGATCAGTCCAAACCCACCCTGACGATGGAACACCGTGTCGTCGCTTGTATTTGGTGCAGGCTTATGGTTCGCCCCATCAAACCACTCCATAAAGAGTCAACACACTGTATCTATACATTACTACATGTCTCCAATGTTGAATTACAGTTTAGACGTAGGCATCCATCTTAGTTAGTGTTGCCACAGTAATACAAATTGCATTGGGGTGGAGAACAAAAAAACACAAAATATCGTTGTTTGCTAATTCTATTGTCAAGTCAAAGATATTTGATTTTGTGGACACCATCTCGGGTACCATTGCCAAGATTATTTGTGGGGGAAACATTTCCAGCGTAATTTGTTCCAGCAATGAAGTTTAATCATTTGAACAATGTCAGAATCAAATAAATTCCCCATTTTCGTAATAGTGAAAGTGATTACTCCATTTGCAACATGGAATTGATTTGTTATTAATAGCAACCTATATGAGCATCGTACCACCGTTTAAGAGGCAATGAAGAAAAACCGAGTCTCTCACATGAAATGAAATCAAAAGACTAAAAAAAACTGTAATCGTTCCATTTTCCACTGCATTGAGAGAGATAAACCCATAAAGATTTGCAATCTTGAAAACAATTCACATACGATTCGTCCCTAAATGTAGAATGCAAAACTTTGAGTTGATACATATGAAAAGGAAATGTTTCTTCCATGAAACTCATTTTCACAATATGGAAATCGTTCTGCATCGACAGGAACGAAAATATAAATGAACTCAGATGATACATACCTATCCTTGCCATCGGATGGAGGACAGTAGTACGAGAATACGAATTCTTAAATGCTGATGCTTGAAAACTATAGCATTGGATAATATTCAACGAAAACTTAACATGAACAATTCCTTTATTCCACTACTGAGCACTCAATATAGCCAGATTAGTCAACATTTACTTGTTTCAATGCAACAACAAGATATTATTTGTAACAAGTAGTTTTGTTAGTTGGTTAATGGATCATTTCTTATTCATGTTCCCATCACTTCGAGGGAAATCCAAACAACATTCACATATTCGAATTTGGAAAGCATTGAACACAAGATAGAAGGCACACCTCACAAGATCATCAAGAAATGAAGATGCATTATTTCTTCAAATCCAGATCTTCGTATGAGATTGCATAACAAAAACCATGGAACATAAACCCTAGACAATTATTTGTTCAAATCCCACTAACAATACCTTCAAAAATGGTAAAACCCTAAAAACAGCTCTTTCCATGCACCAATTGATAACACAAGCTCAAAGATGTCAATTTAAGAATGAAGAAATGAGACAAGATATCTTAAACCTCGACGCCTGGTTTAGCTTCTTCCATGTTCTTGTTCGCGTAATCAGAATCGCCTTTTCTGCATCATGAAATTTAATCAAATCAAATGGAGAGAGAGAGAGTAGAGAGCAGCTCGTGAAAAGAATAATGCAGCAAATTGGAGATGCGGGGGATCGAACCCCGTGCCTCTCGCATGCAAAGCGAGCGCTCTACCATTTGAGCTACATCCCCAGTGATATTTCAAATTAACAATTTATACAAATAAATAATTTATTGACAATACTTTTTTGAATTTTATTCTTTCGTTACAATTTTTGGTATCTTAAGAAAAAAATCCTGAGCGCAGGGGGTAGGGGTGACGTTTTTTAAACTTTTGATCAAAATTTTATATTTTTTTAATTTTTTTAATGAGATAAATCTGGAAATGTAATTGTTTTGATCAAATTTGAGGAAAAGTTCACTAAAAACAGAAAAATATCTTTTTACTCAATAAATTAACTAAATTATTTTGTTTGTAGTGGATTTTTTTTCTAAGTTTTGAATAAATTTTAACATTTTCAGATTTATCTCATCAATAGGACAAGTATAAAATTTTAATTAAATGGTAAAAGAAATACACTAAAGACAAAAACTTGAAAAACAAAACAGCTAAAAAATCTTTTTAAAAAAATCTTAAACTTGGCCTTTACCGTCCAGGCATTTTTTTTTGTCAGAGCTAGCAATTAGTGGGTTAACCCCAAACCTCCCCTTTGAGGGCAGGGTTGCAATCCCTTCAAGTAGGGTCAAGTCTAATCGTCCATTTTCAAAGTATTGATTCCAAGATGAAAAACCATTTGATGGCAAATACAAATTCAATGATTCACGAACATATTATGAGTCGTATCTTGGCAATTCAAGTTGTTCATCTTGTAAGTAACAATGAAGTGGCAATGATTTATTTTTGTCAGATGTGATTTGGTTCTTTTATTTTGAATTTTGTACAATTTTGTACAAGAGAAAGACGAAGAATTCCCTTTCCATAATCAACTGAATGGTATGAACAAGCATGTCCACAATGACTTGGTTTGTAACCCAATTGTGTGCTATTAAACTTAAACACAAGTTTCTCCAGCTTCAAAAAAAAAACAAAAGTTTCTCCAAATAAGTAGAACCATGTAACAATTTTTGGGTACATTACACTCTTCACCCTTGCACTTTCACCAAAATCGCAATTCAGTTATAATTGTGTGAATCAAACTCTTACAATTTAGGTCTAGTGTCCAGTGGTCCTTACCTAAAGAGTAAGGGATTGACTCACACAATTATAACTGAATGGTGCAAAGTGATATTTTGATAAAAATGCAAGGGTCCAAATGTAATTTTCCTCCCCCCCCACCCCCACCCCACCCCACCCAACATGTAAACTCAAATAGAATTGCATGAACATATGCAGCAAAACTCAAACACTATATAGTACATCCAGCAGATAGTAGCTAAACTCAAATTGTTTCCTCTTTACAATTTACAATTCTTGTTGAGTTCGAGAAGATGTCAACCACAGATGCATCTGGAGCTTGTTTTCACAATAAACAAGCCAAAACCAATAAATATCTGGCAACAAAAATACATATCTTTCTCCCTCCCTCGTACATAAACCATTTTTATCGTATCAGTGCATGTCTGTCGTCTCCTTTAGGTCTTCCTTTGAAGGGACCATTTTTTTATCGTCCTTTTATAGAGTAATTTGGAAACTAAAAACTTTGGTATGAATGGAAAGGAATCAGGAGGAGAAGTACCTTTGGCATTCAAGAGTTCAAACTGAGGCAAAAAATACGCTATTCACACTCTACGCTAGTTCTCATCTTGCCTTTCTATGTCATGCGTATCAATTGGTTCTGGGAAAATCTCGCTGGATCTCTTATGTGAAGAGGAATTTGCACCACTTTCCCGCGAACTTACTCTGCCCGACTGTTTTAATCCACTCGTACCCTCTCGGTTTGTTTGGCCTGGAATGGTATTGGAACTCTCTGACGAGCTGTGACGCCAGCTGCCAAAGAAAGCAGCACTCCAAGACCGTCTTGACGAAGTAGTTCTCAGCTTTCCAGAGCTGGAACTCTCTTGCCTTACCACTTTCAAAGGGTTTTCCAGTGCTTTAAGGACATGCCTCATTAGGGGGCGTTTTGAAGGCTTGGGACTAAGGCATGACTTGCCCACTATTGCCATGGCCCAAACTTCTTCAAGTAGATCCTCATCCACAATCAGAGATTTGTCGAGAATCTTAGTCACCATTTCCTTATTGTCTATTCTAATGTATTGTAGATTTTTCTCCAACCACTCCTTCGTATTGTCATCATCTGACTTGCTGAGGCCAAGCTTACCAGTTACAAGCTCAAGTAGGACCTTTCCAAAACAATATATATCATAAGCACAAGTAGCTGGTGATGAACCTGTACATCGCCAAAACAATGTATAAGCAAAAAATTAAAGAAAAGTTAGTTAACAACTTCAACTTTCAAGTTTATAAAGTTAACGGAGAAATCCTATTAAATGCTTAATGTTCCAAATATCATACAACTCCAAATCTCTAGCAAGCTAAACTCAATAACAATTCAGATATCAAACTTGTACTACGCAACTATAAGAAAGTTACTCCAGCCGAGGATATGAATCTTGCATATGGGATAACCCAAGGTTTTTATATGGAAGACGAGCATTGTAGTTAGGTTTGGAGTTGAAGCATTGTAGTTGACGGAGAAATTGAATACTTCAACCCTCTCGGACTAATCATTTTCTTTGGTTGCCCATAGAACAAGTTTTCTAGGGCACTAACAAAATCAAGAAGGTTTACTGGTCATATAAACTCCCTACCTTAGTGCGGTGTTTGTGGTAAAGCCTGATGGATATCACATCCTCGTCCCCAGACCTTTGCTTGTCTTGGGTCCTCCTAGAAGCATGAATACTATTTTCCCTCCACTCTAGAGACAGCTAAACACCACTCACTGACCCAAAGAAAAAAAAAAGTTTCAAGATATAATTGCACGTACCAGAAGGGCCTTGTTCAGTAGTCCTGCAAATTATCAAGAGAAAAAGTGTATTACAAATCGGATCAAGATTGATCGACAAGAAGGAAAAAGCATTTTCATCATCAGCATAGGACAAATATAATTAGATGGTTGATCTAAATATTTCAGCAAAAACCACACATGTAAATATGCTAGAACTTTAGTTTTATGGGGCTAGACATCAAAATCTTTTTGTATGTCAAATGTCTAATTCCTATGAACAGAGGCAATATACGCACATGAAAAGGTGTGCCACTGAGTGGGTGATGACTAATGAGAGAGAATTGTTTCCATCTCACTGATTCTTTACAATGCAATGGGTAGAACTTTTTCCCTTTGATGGGGTGTGTGGTGGGGTAAATAAATTATTATTGAAAAAAAGCTGTGAGCAGAAAACTTTTTCCTTTCCTTTTTCTTTTCTCATTATATTTTGGGGTGTGGATGTGGGCAAGGGGATGGAAAAATAAAAAGAAGCAGCTGTGATGGGTGGAAAGACAATCTTAAATTTGGCTACTCAAGTTCGTTGATAATATTTAACTAATTAAGGAGATTTTGGTCCATTATCACATGTACCCACCAGTGGCCTAACAACACAGGTATACAATTATATTCCAAAGTCATGAATTCCGTGACAGGGATTGATCGAACTAGCCAGGGATTCAACAATGATATATTGTAAAATTGCCCAAAAGATATTCTTTTTTATACCTCTAAAAATTCGTTGGGCATGTAATAAGGATCAGTGCTCATACAAATTACTAAGCCAAAACATTGATTAGTTACTAAGCGGGTGCTGTAGAGGTAACATGGTATCAATGAAGATTCGTCGGTTACTGTGTGATGGTACCTTTGATCAACCAATACCATCTCACGAGAAGTGGAAAGAGGAGAAATGAAGGTAAACAACGTAGAAAGCCCCCATTTCTGTACCGGTTTAAAGTAAACTTAAAATGTGAACAGTAAGCCAGGTAGGAAAGACTGATGGAGCATGATAAACATTTGAATGAAAAGGAAAAACCCCTTCCATAACCA
>BRYE01000004.1:2781267-2786267 GCA_030159115.1 Actinidia arguta var. hypoleuca | reverse complement strand
AAAATTATTAAAACAATAAATGTCTTCCCCCCAAAGAGTACTCCAAACCTTCATCTAATCCATTACCTAAGATCCTAATTTGAGGAGGGCCCCACATCTCTATATATCATATTTATATTTCAAAAAAATTAGATCCTAAAATTCTTTGTCGACGTGATTCTATATCTTTTAAATTCTCACTCATTTTATTAGAATTTAAAAGAAAAATATGAGAAACTTAAAGTAGAGTTTGAATATTATTTCCTAAACGTTAATATCTAATTCACCGACCTCGATTTTTCATATTAATTAAATAATATATATATTATATTTTTAAGAAAACATACTTACATATATTAATATCAATAATTAAAGGTGTTGAGTTGTCCCTATCCATGTGATAATGACCCGTCACCGGGCAATATGTGATATGAAGAGCTACATAAACACCATTATTGCTAAAAATATCAACTTGTTATTGGAATTTATGCAATATTGAAGAATGCTGTGGAGTGGAGAACCACCATACATAAATGGACGAATTAAGAAATGGACGAAAGTGAATGGATGGAACAGAAGTGGGTCCCTTCTAATAGATAACTTTAATTAAATGGTCTACATTGATCAACGCGTATACCGTTGTCCGCCGACAACCTCCGCGTTTTTTACTTTTCGTCTTGATGGCTTCTCTTGTGGCTGGTTTTTTTTTTCTTGGTCTCATGATTTAAAAAAAAAAAAAAAAATGGGTCACGAATGGATGCTTCTTAACAATTATTGAAGAAAAAACTACTAGGGCTACGTTTGGTAAGAGGAAAAAAATAAATAAAAAAACTTATTTTCTTATATGTGTTTCTGGGTTTGAATTTTCACTTTAAATAGCAGTGTTTATTTTATATTTATTTGGTTTATCTTGATAAGAGTAGTTTGAAAATGTAAATATTTATAGCTAATTTAAAAAAATTAATAAAAAAAATATTTTAACTCGACAAATTAAATATTTTTTTGTCTTTAATAGTATTTTTTCTAAATTTAAACAAGATTTTAATATTTATAGATTCCTCTCGGTAAAAGGAATCAGAAAAATATAAAATTTTAATCAGACAGTGACATAAGAAATCACTAATGACGAAAAAACCTTAAAAAATGAAAGAAGCTAAAAAAATCTTAAAAAAAAACTAGGTGCACACCAGAATCACATAAAAAGGTTTAAATTGTAATATGAACAAAATTAAAAAATAAAAAGAAGAGGAGTTCAAAACAAACAAGTTTTGGTCTTCCCAAACAGAGCCGAATATTTGTCAAGGAGGCGGCTATGGGCGGAGTCGTGTTATCCCCTTGTCGTGCCTAGACAAACTATACCCATCAGCATTTTGTTGGTTTCATAAATGGTGATATATCTTCCAAAAGGACTCCTTGACCCAGTCATCCACCTAACTTATGCGACCAAAATTTAATTTAAAGGGGTCACTAAATTCTAACCCTCTTTTATCTTGGCATGCAAAGTTCATCGACTCATCTAAAAACTTTAATAATAGTGTGAATACTAAATGATTTACATAAATACCACGTGATTTAGTGTCATTAGATTCATTCATAGTGATTTAGCTTTAATAATGGTATGAATAGTGAATGATTTACATACATACTGCGTGATTTAGTGTCATTGAATTCGTTCATGGTGATTTCGAATGTGAAAGGTCTGTCATCGGAATCACTCCTAGTGATATGGAATGTAGAAGGTCGCTCAAGTCTATTTCTCCCACCCCAACATAGTGTCCACTAGCCCTTTAGTGAGGTAAGAAGTAACTATCGCCAATTAATTCTTGAGTGTATTTGTATTTTGTAATATAGCCCCTAGTGTTAAAATCGGTAGAGAAAGAAATCACAATTTTTTAGCCCGGGGTTGCCTCTTATTTTTCTTTCACTCAACCCCAAAAAAATGTTTAGACATTAACTTCAAAGTACAAGGCCACTCTTTTTTGTGGCAAAAAGGAGAACTTCATTACTCAATCGATTACGTTTAAATCAATGATTCGATGAGAAAATCTCTTCTTTTTCTTTTCAGAATTTTTTTTTTTTTCTCACTAAATCTTTGATTTAAACACAGCTTATCTCCAACTTTTCCCTTTCTCTATTCTTTTCCTTTTCCCTCGATCCAAACAATGCTTTAAAGTAGTACAACTAGGAGGTAGTTTACAGGGATTTCAGTGACACCAATCCAAGTAGAGGTTCAAAAATCCAAACCAACAAAAGTTTGTTTTTAACTTTTTACTCTATGATAATTACAATTAGACCCCTATTGAGGATCACATGATTTACGTTCATAAAATGGACTGTCCATATCTAAAAACCAACTCTAGGACACCATAATTGGGAAGATCAAGAATTTATCATCGTCTACTCTTACCTCTACCATGTCGATTTTCCCATTCCACTTGCATTTAATTTATTTACTTATTTTTTGGAAAAAAGAGACTTGTGTTGACTCGATGCTTTGCAAGTTGACGTAGAAAGGAGCGTAATTGGTCACGTTTCTTGATCGTTTACTTCAGATTTCTAAGCACTCCCCTAATTTATTTCCTCCTCCTCCATTCTTAATTGCATTGCCCCCCAAAAAACAATAAAACATACCCTACGATACAGCCATAGAAGATATTAATTCCAGATGGAGCATAAAGAGGGTAGTGGTCCATACTTTTCCTTTCCAGGAGAGAGCGCTGTAGTGGCCTGTTGTGGTCAACCCTTTTCACTGTGGGCATCTAGATCAAATGGAGCTATGCAACAGAATCAAATTGAAAACCAACTACAGTATATGTCAAAATATAAAGATTATTTACCTCTGAGTTTCTAAATTAACAAGAGCAGCAGTCATTTTTCACTACTCCAAGAATTATTTTATGTGAATTGCAGTTTCATATGTACCAAGAAATTTGGGAAATTAGGAGGTTGAATACAAAGTGGTATTATCCCATTGAACATAGAAATTGTGGAAAAATTGTTTGTAGTTGGTAAAATCATTAATACGTCAACACGAGCCACCATCAAATTGGAAAGATGCAGTTGACTAAACACGAGCTGGTACCGACTAAATACTGGAGTCGTTGGCTAAAGAACTCTAAATGATTATTGTGGGTTGTTGATGAAGAGAAAGGAAATCGAAAATAGACACTTTTGACTGGAAGACGGTGGTGACAGAAGCTTGATTGACAGACTTGTGAGACAGAAACACTGCCGGAGTTGTCCTGTGATGGCTCTCCAACGATCAAGTTAGTAACCGAAAGTGTATGTAGAGAGAGAAAGAGTATATAGTGTAAGTGAGCTATTTTTTCATACCTTTGAGAGATAAAATGCCTGGCCTTTTATAATGTAGTGAGGCGCATGTCTAGACGTGCAAACTATCATGTCAGTGGATAGGATGTAGCTCGGCGCGTGCCTGGGTGTGTTGACTGCTCGTGTCAGTGAGTAAGTGGCCGATCCAATCATGTCGCTAAGGCATGGTTGGTAGCTAACCTATCACGTCACCGGTGTCTAGATCCAAGTGTGTGGGTGTCAGAAGAAATTTCGCCGTGCAAGTTACCCTCCGACTCTGACGTGCCGTTGGGATCCCCGCCGACCGTTGTGGATCGACCGAGCTCCGACGCGGAGACCCCATCGAGCTTGCTATAAGTGACAACCCGGCGGTGGTGCCCGCCCTAGCTCAGTCAAAATTGGTATTGGATATTTCGTGCTCGTACAATTATTAACTCTAGGTTTAAGATATGGTTACTTGAAATTACTGAAATATCATCAGCTAGAATAGGCAGGTAAGCGTGACACTGACAGTTTCTAATAATGATACATGTGGATTGCGTTTTGTGATAAAAAATACGAATGTGAGTGTCATCCCATGATTCATAATTTAGAAACTTTAACGAGTAAAGCAGTCAAACTTGGGATTCCGACACTCCCGGAGGACAACAGGTTAGGATTAGC
The DNA here is from genome assembly GCA_030159115.1 of Actinidia arguta var. hypoleuca. Taxonomy (NCBI): domain Eukaryota; kingdom Viridiplantae; phylum Streptophyta; class Magnoliopsida; order Ericales; family Actinidiaceae; genus Actinidia; species Actinidia arguta. The sequence goes on along the minus strand of BRYE01000004.1, from coordinate 2,782,316 downwards.
ACATCATCTTTGTGCTTATTGGTTCTCGGTAATGAGCTTCCTAAAGTATTTAAAACTTCGTGGACATCTAATGATAGAATGATCATTTTTGTACGCTAATTTCTTCTTCTAATTTTTTTCGTGTGTAAAGTGTCTAATAAGAGTATACATTTTAGAGTGCAACTAAAGAAGTTATTTTTACCATACCACTGAAACTTCAACTAGTCCATAAACATGGGTCTTAATCATTTGATTTAGTATTTATTTCCAACATCTTAGAAGAATCATAAACAATGTGATAACTGGTTTGTTTCTACAATGCCACTATAATTAGCCACGGACCAATGCAAAAGTTACCGTACCGAATTTGAATCCATCTGCTCTCTCATTCATGGAGAATTCAGAACTATTCACTCGGTGTGTAGCCATTTGAAGCGATAGCAGAAACCATCCCAACTGATGCCATATATGCATTACTGTGATTAGTCTCAGTTACAGCTGTTAAAGAAGAAAACAAGAGGATAAATCAAGAGTCATCCCAGACGAGAAGATAGAAACATAAAACGAACCAACAGAGAGAGTCCCGAGTTATCAGCAATATGCAGCCACTGCTTTTTTTTCTTTTGGACACACATTCATGCACAATTACGTCATAGGATCAAAATTTATGTCTGATATATTATATATTGAATCACCAACAGTGCAAATGAAAATTCGACATACATAAGAAACAATGTATATCTTGGAGAACTTACCAGTCCTGAACTAGGTTCAAGAAGGAGCAAAAAATAATCTCTCAAATTTTGATGACAATGACATTTCCAAAAAGAGCATGAAGACACGGCAAGCCATATCCCACTATATCTTGAATTAAGGTCCTCCTGCATAGGGAGTAAAATTCTACTCATCCAAATAGCCTGTGAATTCCAAACTATTGGCTTACTAGTGCCGTAAAATAATGATCAAAAACATTTATATGAGACTAGTCCTAGATTAGATTTCAACGGCCGCCTTAAAATTACAATCATATCATGAATGCTGATATCAGCTTAAAAAATCCTCCCGCGTGT
>BRYE01000004.1:2758767-2776267 GCA_030159115.1 Actinidia arguta var. hypoleuca | reverse complement strand
CACAATAGAAAGAGCCAACACTTAAAGACGATGATGATGATGACAATGTGGATGGAGAAAATTTTAAGTTGAAATTTTAATATCAGTAATCTCATTAACGTTAATGGTACGTCTTGTTGTGACTAATTAACTAACTATTCAACTTTAGATGAAGAAGTTCATTTTTTCATACTTCATACCTATAAACAGGACGAAATGACCATGTCAGAAAATCAGGAAACAAAGTTGTTACTTGTTACTTTCTCTTTTCGTATTTTCTAGCTAGTTTCTTGACCACTTGTGAGAAGTTCTCAGTTACAATTTTACAAGGTAAAAGATTGGGTCGTCCCTTTCCATTTCCCTTACGATGCACGAGGATCAAACAAATCTTAACTTATCTTATTTGTTACAATTTCAATCCCTATTATCTCAACTAGAAAGGAGTTTCATTATGAGGAGTGCAAACATTACTTTCATCGTGATTGGTTGAAACAATCCCACTGCTTTAACTATAGCACCCCCCATTGTTTTGGCCAATCACAATGAGGGTAATGTTAACATAATTGCCCTCAATTATGACAACTATAAAAGGAGTTGATAAACACTGAATAGAGCACAAGCTTAATAAGCTAACTACAACTGGAATTATAAAAGACTGGAGGTCTGGAACCATTCATCTAGCTAAAAATTTGAAATATCTGACCTACGTATTTATACATGCACAAAAAATCACTTACTAAGAAATTATATACCTGTGATCAGATATAATTTAATGTGGAGAAATTATCATTATTCAAATTAGTGTATTTTATTGAGCACGGTACATATTTTTCTTCTACTAGGGGAAACATGTAGTTAAATCACAACAAAAGGGACACACACATAGCAGGTAGGGTTTCAGCAGCATAGTCTGACAAGAAATGTTTTCATACAGTCTTCAGCATAGTTTTAAAATTTGTTGATTTTACAGGGAAATTTACAAAATCGGATTCATCTTGGTTAACTGAATTTGCATTGTATGAAATTCAAATGAAATAATGTGGTCGAAAAAAATAAAATAATAGGGGAAACTATGAAAGAATTCCTTTAGAATATAGGGGGAGAATTTGTAAGGATTGGAGGGAAATTAGGCAAAATCTGATCAATCCAGACAAAAAGAAAAATAGTTCTAAATTCCTTTCATAAAGTCAAAATCGATAAATACTTGATTTTAAAAGTGTCATTCAAAAAACCATACAGTTGAACTGAAAAACGGAAGTATTATTTTTGTCAATAATATATGTTTTATTTCTTTCTTCCTCAAAAGGCAACGACATGAGATATATGCAGGTTTGGGTAGGGGGTGTACTAATGGCCAGCCAGAACCGAGAATCTGACTGAATCCCATGTATTTGGGTTGGTTTCCTAAGGTTTTAGTTCAGTGATTGTTCCAAAATTTAAAGAACCAACCTTCTTAGTGCAGTTTTTGCGTTGAAGGTTATTCAAACCGAACCAACCCGAGAACTCAACCCATTAAGTAAAACTTGTTGTATTCCTATACTGTGTTGATTGTCAAACCATTTTGTATTCCTATACTGGGTTGAGACAATCATTGTGGATGATCTCCTTGGAAAATAACTCAACTCCTCCTCGGCTTCAAAACTACATAGATAACCATGGCATTCCATTGAAGGCCACATGTTGTCACTACTCACTACTAGTTTACCACCATCATTACCACAAAGATTGGTGCTAATCCTCGAATGCCGATATCTGTTTTGCATGAAGATTTGAACCTTGTAATGGACACTCTTTTATTTAAACCTTCTGTTACCTGACTTGTGAAGTATCTCAAAAGGTAAAAGTAGAAACATTTAAATATCAAATTGAACTGAACTGATATTTCTTGGTTTGGTTTGAGGTAGGCCCCAAGAGATGATGGTTCAGCATTCGGTTGAATTCTGTGAAATCTATTTAGATTGGCACTGTTTTGTGTAGTGCATAAATCAAAACCGAACCAACCAACCTATGTGCACCCCTAGTTGTGCGATTACAAGATCACTTATTTTTTCGAAGGTAAATTCCACTGACTTCTCTTGTGGTTTTTGACTAATACAGATTTAACAGAGCATAGATAAAAGTTAAAACCACGTTGTTACCCTCCCAAGCTATATTAAAATTACCTTTTTACCTTCATCCACAACATCCCTTCCACCACGAGATTGTCCCAGTACCTCCCACTCCGGCCTCCATCACCACCTTATCTCCACCTTGCCACCTCCACACCACCACTCAACCTCCAACTCAACTCACCTCCCCCTACACCTCCCCTCACTTCAGTGAATGTCTACCATGCCGTCGCCACCACAATCAAATGACCTTCGTTCCACTTTCTCTACCCAATTTCCTTTCTTTCACCCACACCCACTAAATATTTACATATATACATACAAAATGCATGAATTCAAACTCAATCTCCACTATTAGCGTTCTATACTGGATTGAACCTTCAGAACAATTCCCTCATTGGACCAAACTCACATCACAATGCAATCTGCATAGGCTTAGGCATCTTAATTTGAGCTACAACCACCTGAATGATCTATTCGTAACTTTATTTTTCTCTCCACTATTCAGATAATGGAACTAGATACCTATAAATACAAAACAGAGTTCGTCGGAGGGATTTACCAATGGAGGAAATCTGAGTTCTTCGAGGAGAAATCTGCCGGGAAACATCGATCATCGATCTAGGTCGAGTTCAGCAGTGAAGTTACACCACCAAATCCTGATGTCGACAGTCGATTTGAACGATACAAAAAACCTCTGGAGATCGAAATACAATGGGGTAGTGATCGGGGTAGGGAGAAGAGAAAGATCGGGCCATCGGAAAAGAGAGGGAAGTTCGAAAAAGGAGAGAGACAGAAAGAGGATGCTGGAATCACAATGGTGATAGACGATGATGGGGAAGTGGCGTCTCAATTAGGGTGTTGTGGCGGTGATTGGTTTGTCGCAGGCGGTAATGGCGGCGGTGGTGCACACGTGAGAAAAGAGAGATGCGAAGATGAGGTTCTGGTCTATTAGGGTTACGATTGGTATTTTGGGGGGAAATGGTGAATGACGTCAGCAAACTCTGTCAATTGAATTAACGGTAGACTGCAGGTGAAGGATGGAGCAACTTGTAATGTGACACAAACTCAGGGTATATCAGTGTAATTTTTCTTGTAGTAGACAGCCATTAAGGTGTTATTAGCTGATGAAGATATTCTTAAAAATTGATCGTTGAGGTCTTAATTTATCGAACAAAAAATATAAAAAGAAAAAAAGTACTCATTTGGATCTGGCGAAGGTTTTGGGGTGGGTGAATTATAATAACACCCCTTAAGTATTAAAATTAAGATATTAAAGCCCTTGAGATACTGACTATTGTCAATGGCACCCCCTCATTAAAGTTTATGATCGCTGGCGAGCCAGATCTTGATCAATATATAACAATACTAAGAAGTTTTAATGAGAGTCACAGAAAAATAAGCAATTTTCCCACTAGTTTATGATTTCTCTATACGGTAATTTTTTTGTTTATATTTCTTTAATAAATATCATTTTCATAATAGCTAGCGTACTTTTTTATCATCTACTACATATAGTATTGATACTGAATTAGGTTTTATTTATCAACTGTTTCAATGTATAATAAGATTTTAAATTATAAAAAAAATAAGGGTAAAACATACTTAGGTCCTTAAAATATGCTCTTTGTATCACTTTAATCTCAAAGTTTTAATACATTATTCATTAACAACTGAAAGCAAGGAGTGCTAAGTGAAATTTAGGTAAGAGTGTAGGGGTATCAAGTATCATTTTCAATTTGAAAAGGAAAGAAAGGGAATAAAAAACGGTTGGAAGGATGTGATTTCTTCTAGAAATCTCAGAAGTCAGAACCCTGCTACGATCCATGGATTAGCCAATTGATTTCCATAATTCAGATAATGATTGCACTATTCTTCGAGTCAGTTACAGAATCAAAACCGTATACGCAAACCGTATACACTCTTAATCCGATCATCTCTGTCACAGTTTGTTTCCAATTCCGTCTATTATTTCCAGATTTTACCTACATTCAATTTTCAAGTATTTCCTCAATTTTACCTTATCTCTACAGATTACACAGTATATATAGTAAATCTAGGCCTCTCTCTCTCTCTCTCTCTTTCTCTCTCTGTGTACTCTAGGGTTTGGCCGCCGCCATGGACGGAGGAGGTGATGCTCAAGTCAACGCTGGCCGCGGCGTCGCGGAGGTTGGAGTTCAGATCCACCACATTCGGAGGCTCCCCGATTTCCTCCAGAGCGTGAATCTCAAGTACGTAAAACTAGGTTATCACTACTTGATCTCGAACTTGTTAACTCTGTGTCTTATACCGATAATGGCTGTGATTTTGGTCGAGGCTTCACAAATGAACCCTGACGATATTCGCCAGTTATGGCTTCACCTTCAGTACAATCTTGTGAGTGTTATAGTTTGCTCGGCCGTTTTGGTGTTTGGATCGACGGTCTATATCATGACTCGTCCTAGGCCGGTTTATCTAGTTGATTATTCGTGTTATCGTGCTCCCGATGAGCTTAAGGCCCCGTTCGAGCGGTTTATGAACCACTCGAGGCTCACGGGGGACTTTGACGAGTCTTCGCTGGAGTTTCAGCGAAAGATCTTGGAGCGATCAGGGCTCGGAGAGGAAACTTATGTCCCTGAAGCTATGCATTTTATTCCTCCGAGACCGTCAATGGCGGCTGCAAGAGAGGAGTCAGAGAAGGTCATGTTTGGTGCTTTGGATACGCTGTTTGTTAACACCTCTGTTAAGCCCAAGAATATTGGCATTCTTGTTGTGAATTGTAGTTTGTTTAATCCCACGCCTTCACTTTCCGCTATGATTGTCAATAAGTATAAATTGAGGGGGAATGTTAGGAGTTTTAATTTGGGGGGAATGGGTTGTAGTGCCGGGGTGATTGCTATTGATCTCGCGAAGGAATTGTTGCAAGTCCATCGGAATACTTATGCGGTTGTTGTTAGTACTGAGAACATTACCCAGAATTGGTATTTTGGGAATAAGAAGTCTATGTTGATACCCAACTGTTTGTTTAGGGTTGGGGGTTCCGCAGTTTTGTTGTCTAATAAGTCCGCTGATAGGAGACACGCCAAGTATAAGCTTGTTCACGTTGTGAGGACCCATAAGGGGGCGGATGATAAGGCATTCCGCTGTGTTTATCAAGAGCAGGATGATGCAGGGAAGACCGGTGTTTCCTTGTCGAAAGATCTCATGGCAATTGCTGGTGGGGCTCTTAAAACCAACATCACTACGTTGGGTCCTCTCGTGCTCCCAATTAGTGAGCAACTTCTGTTCTTTACTACTCTGGTTGTTAAGAAACTGTTTAATAAAAACGCCAAGCCTTATATCCCAGATTTTAAGCTGGCGTTTGACCATTTTTGCATACATGCCGGGGGAAGGGCTGTGATTGATGAGCTGGAGAAGAATTTGCAGCTGCTGCCGATACACGTGGAAGCTTCCCGGATGACTCTTCACAGGTTTGGGAACACTTCATCAAGCTCCATTTGGTACGAGCTGGCTTATACCGAGGCAAAGGGTAGGATGCGAAAAGGGCACCGAGTCTGGCAGATTGCATTTGGGAGCGGTTTCAAGTGTAACAGTGCGGTATGGCAGGCGCTTCGAAATGTGAAGCCATCTCGTAGTGGTCCCTGGGAGGGTTGCATTGACAACTATCCTGTGAAACTACTCTTGTAGTTCAGCAAGAGGTAGGTTAGGTTGATTGTTACGAGAATTGCTCACCAGTATCTTGGTATTGTTTCTCTCAAGCACTTGGCATTCTATTTCACTACATCCCTTCATTTGATCATTGAAATGTGGTCTCGTTTTCAGTTTTACTCGGATGTAGAGTGCTGATGACTTTTTGAACTTATTATCTTGTTGTGTAAGGAATTTTATGCCCATAACCTTATAATTATGATAATCCTGAGGCTGCTTTCATTATAAATTTCAACGTCAACGTGCCATGTCATCCTTTGTTATTTCTTTGTTTAGTTGAGTGCATTTGATGTGACTCTTCATTTGACAATAATGTTAAACACTGAGCTGCAATGTCATTAAACTGCTTAAGAGGGAAGTTGCTGCAAAAGATTAGTGTTCCTATCGTGGTTGGCCGACACTAAAGTAACTACCGTGAATGAAAAGTAATTTGTCTCTATCCAATCATCTGATATGACTTTGTTTCTCCCTTAATCATCCCAAGTCATGATCATAGGATTGTAAAATGAGGTCTTCCAAAAGATTTTTACCTAAAATTGTGTTTTTGCTAGTCATTGTATAGTAATTTTCCATCAAGCCTCCCAAATTCCTGGTAAGCTAAGAAGCACGGACACGAACACGGACACGGACGCAGATTGGACACGGACGCAGGACACGGCAATTTTGAAAAATGGAGGACACAAATACTGCGGGAATACGGCAAAAAAATATTATTATTTTATATATTTTTATTTTTTTTGTATATAAATATAACATCAAAATACCAACAAAAATAGACAATAGGTCATCAATTCATCATCCATCAAGCATAGAGAAAGACACAAGTTAAAGAAGATCATAATTCGATATATCAATAGATCGATTCATTAATGCTTAAAAGCATGAACTAGCAAGCATCCTACTTTCACAAAAAAAAAAAAACCTCCCAATTTTTATAATAATATTTTAACCCCCGTTGTGTCCCAGACGTGTCCCCGCCGTGTCTCCGACGTGTCTACTGCTTAAAAAATTATTTAAAAAACAGGATACGCCACCTGACATGTCCAAAACGTATATTGGCGTGCCCGCGATGTGTCCGACACACATACGGCACCCTAATCGGTGTGTCCGTGTGGTAACTTTTTATAGGAATTGAACCGAATTGAACCACGTACTTTGACATACTTGAAGTTATTAGTAAGTCTCTTCAGATGCTTCATCTAACCTCGTGTGAATATAACAGCAACGGATGGTAGGCTGCAAAAGATCTCTGGTTAAGTAAAGCAGCTACTTTGACATAGCGTAACATAATTTAGGGACCTAAGCTATGCAGCTTACGTTTCTACGGTTCTATCATTTGATCATTATCTCAACTTAGCATACAAAAATTTAGTGTGCGAAGAAGAGAATTAAGCTGTGTTTGAATCAAGTATTTAGTGAGGAAAATAGTAGATAATCTAATAGTTTCGAATAGTTGGATCGTCTAACTTTTTCATTTCTTTTTCCCTTACCCAATCCTGGATCCAAACACAACCTTAATGAAAGTGGAAATGGAAAGGAAGTTGAAAGAATTAAAATATGCTTTTCGAAAAGTGTTCATCAAGTTTGCACTAGTATGTTCTCATGGATCTCTTGATTGTAAAACGATTAAACCCTGGAAATGGTCCAACGTGAGCCAAAAAGTCTTATTTACGCCCTCATTTACTGGATATATTTGTTTATCACCACCTAGATGTATAACATGGATGGCTTGCCTGTCTTCAGACAGAAGAAACAACCATGACGCTGGATAATGCCTAGTCAATTCCATCACGATTGGAAAAGGCTTGCTTTTCTTTGGTTATTTATTTGTGTTTGCCAGCGCATATTCCCGTTGTTGTCTGATAGTTTCCTCTAGTTGTGACCTAAATATCAATTATATCTATATCTAGACAATACTGTAGAACTGTATATTATTATGTTGACTCTATGGTTGGGGATAAGGTGTTCATCAAGTTTGATCTAGTATATTATTACGTTGACTCTATGATTGGGGATATGTTTTGATTTTTATAGATGAATATCCCCTGCTTTCTTACATGTCACTCATTAGAGAACAAGTTCAATTGTTCTGTTCTTTTCTCCCTTTTTAGGTACCATTTGTATGATATTACACTATAGGGTATCAACCACATTATTTAATGGAAACCCACAAAGCATGTAAGATTGGGTCATATAGGGGTGGTGCAGGAGGGATTATTTGGTGCATTTAGAGCATTTCTATAACACTTGTGCATATGTTGGCCACAACCTAGACAAAAAAAAAAAGACCCCATTATTTAGACTAATCACTCAAATGTAAGAACACCACTAGAATTTGCTCTAAGTGTACTAAATAATTTTTTGGTGGTGCAGGATAGACTGAGAAACTATTTAGGGCTCTTAGTTAGTGGTGCTCTTATAATAGAGTGATTGGTCTAAACAGTGAAGTTTATTACTTTTTTGTTTACGCGGTGGCCAACATATTAACAAGTACCATTCATTGTATTGTGTAGAGCAATGCTCTAACAACACCAAATAATCCCTTAGACTTTTAGGGAGTTAAATCAAAATACCTAGAACCAGGTATGATTTATTTGGGGGCTTTACCATCGCTCATCAAGGGCAATCATTCTAAGTTTAATGGGGTCTCCGAGGCAATAATTTGATTTTTGAGGCATCAAATGTGTAAAATACATCAAAAACCTATACCACTGCTCCAAGTTTTGTGTTTTCAATGCCATGGCGTCACTCGACTCCACTTGTCATACCGTGTTTTGCCCTGCTTATAAGGGCTACATCAAATTAAATGTAATAAAAAATGGATCTAGCTTATTTGAAGTTTAGTTGTTGGATCGCATTGGTCGAGTTCTAAGTATTTTAGATTTTATCTTGGGTCTATTTTAATTATTTAATTTATTAATATTGTAAACTCCGTCGTAAATATTAGTATTTTAAAAAATTACGTTGATCGAATACAGTTCAATATTTGTTCATTATTGTTTTATAACTTAATAAATGAGTATGACACACAAGATTATATATAATTATCTTAAATATAATCGACCATTGATCTGAATTCGATCAACGTGATTCTTTACTGTATTATGAGTTTCACAATATGAACGACTTAAATCATCAAAATGGATACAAAATAGAACTCAAAATACTTGAATTGCATTGATGCAATAAAAAAATAACTACAGAGAAGCTCGATCCTAAAAAATATACATCAGTATTATTGGAGCACACACAAACACACAACCGAATGCCGAACCATGGGCGGATGTACCAAGGGGCAAGTGAGGTCAAATGTGGGGGGTCATTTGACCTCACTAAAAAAAAAATTTTACATTTTTAGTCTACTAAAAAATTACACTTTCACCTCAACAGAAAAAAAATATCCTATTTTGACCCTATTAAAAAAAAAATTATACTTTTATTCCATAATTTTATGATTTTGACTGCATTGAATTAATCTCCTTCCTCCTCCCTTGGGCGGAACTAAATGTGATCTAGTGGGTTCAAGTAAACCCACTAACTTTCTAGTTTTCTTAAAGGTATATATGATATTATGCATAAATTTGATAAAACTTTGATAAATTGAAATCAGTAAAAGATCAAGAAAAAACATACATTCTAGGGTAAATCTAAAAAAATTATTAAGGATTAGATTAGATTTTCTGATTTTTTTCATTTTTAGTGAATTTTTTTTAAACTTTGATCAAAATTTCATAACTTCTTAACAAAAAGAATCTAAAATACAAAAATATTAATCTAATTTTTAAAAAATCAATAAATGTGAGGGTGTAGTTTTGATGAGCGATGGAAGAAAAATCGAGAGTAGATACTCACGGCGGTCTTGTAGCAGCGATGAGAGTTGACACCAATCGATGGTGAACGGTGTTACTGTTGGCATGCTGGACCTAGCTGCAAAAGTGTTAGCAGGTTTTCTAGACTTAGCTGCAACACAGAAACAGTGAGAAAAGATCGTCGGAGATGTCCGACGACGGCTCTCCAACGATCAAGTTAGATAACCGAAATAAACGTATTTAGAGAGAGAAAGTGTGTATTTATTTTTCTAGCATAAAATCGCATACCTTAGTGAGAACAACAGTTCTTCTTTTATAGCCTAGCTCGGGGCATTCCTCAACGTGCTAGCTGTCTTGTCACTTGACAGATTGCAACTCGGCACGTGCCAGACGTGTGGGGCTGTCAAGCCACCTCTCTGTCTTTGACGTGCCTTGGAATTGCCGCACACTGTCCCATTTTGACCTAGCTCGGGTATCTTGACCCAGCTTGAGTATCCTGACCTAGCTCAGGTATCTTGACCTAGCTCGGCCAGAGCTAGTACTTGATATTTTATACCCTTACAATAAAGATAAATTATATCAATATTTTCTCATTTTCAAATTACTCTTATCAAAAGCAATTGAAATGCATGAATTTTTGAACAAACAGATGAATAAAAATCATTAAAAATTAAAAACTAAAAAACTAAAGCAATTAAATGAGCTAAAAACAATTAAAGTGAGATAATCGCTAAAAAAATGGTACAAATCGAGTACCCGTGGAGAGGTTGAACGGCTTAAAAAACAAAAAGAACAAGAAACAGACCATGTCAAATGAAATGGATCTTCTTAATGCACAGGTTTCATGTCAAATGAAATGAATTCAAAGAATTTAACCGAATCACAAAACCAGTTTGGACGTGAAACACCAACATTACATACTCGTTGAAAAGATTGGGTACTTCGAAGATTACAACGACATCGATAACAACAAAGAAAAACTCGAAAAAAGAATAACAGGAACAAAATAAAGAGGGCAATAAGAGAATATCATCTGAAGGACCACTGGATTTCTTCTAGAGTCCTTCCCTTCGTCTCCGGCACCCAGATCGCGGCAAATACAATCGTGAAAGCACACATAAGCATATAAATGGTAAATGTTCCTGTCGGAATGAAGCAAGGTAAGTTAGAAATAAAATAACATGAAAAAAGAAAAGAAAAGAAAAGAAAAGAAAAGCCAATGCTATGGATCGATAGGTAGATAGATGGATAGATAGATAAAGGCAAACCTCCGCTGCTCCAACTCAAAAGCAAGTTAGCAGTCATAGTAACCACCCAAGCAAAAAACCAGTTGGCCAGTGTCGCTACACTTCCTGCGAGGCCCTTAATGTTGATTGGAAGGATCTGCAATGGAATATACAGATGAAAATATAAGAACGATCCGAAGAGTTGCAGTAAGCTACAGGCCATGGTCATTCAAAAGATTGAGTTATCAATACCGTACCATACCAGCCGGTACGGACCATACTAGATGAGAAACGATACAGTAAAGTCTATGTTCTGTACACTTAAAATACTGGCCTGTACTTAAAAAAATACTGGCATTTCACTGCCAGAATCTCAAAAATAATCCAGAACACAAATTGCAGCGATATTTTCGTAAATTTTGGAGTTTTGAAAGGGTTTTGGGTAAATTCTAAAACCCCAGGAGTTTTAGAAAGGCCTATAGTGATAAATCCAAACGGTACACCGATACACATGGTACCGGCATGTACTATATCGATAGCCAAAACCATACGAGATTGACAACTTTGGGTTTCAAGCAGCAGGGCATTGTCATGAATTGGTCTTTCAAAACGTATGTGCACGGTTTGATATTGCCAACTACCGGGCTTATGCTGATGTATATTAGACATATTCAAGGTTGAATTTTCAAGCATTCAGAATCAAACTACTGGTAATTAGTAATGCAAATATAGCCATACATATGGACATGAGATTTCAGCGACAGTGGGTGTAACACAACCTGAAACATTTGTTTCAGAGGTTTGTAAGAACCAGATATAATAACGGTTTGGAAGACCACAAACTTTGCCTCAAAGAGAGAGTAGTCAGCCTCCAAAAGTACTTGAAGTCGAAATACGAGATGGAAATAGAAGGTTTTCCCTAGCTACACCAAAAAGTTAGTCGATATAAGTGGTCAAGAAAGGAGAGAAAAATAATAACGCCTCAACAGCTGCTGCTTCAAGCATTCATTCCAGTAAAGTTTGAAAGAGGAATTAGCAAAATGTTACATTACATGGTAATGTAAATATAGGTACCTCAGACATAATGACCCACGGAATTGGCCCCATTCCAAGAGAAAATCCAATAATCATGCCCTGGGACAAAAAAGAAGTTGGTCAGACAAAAGACAACCTTTAGCAACAATAAGTTCAACCATTCTCATTAGTCAGTTGCGCAACTCTAAAAAAGACGTACCACAACCCCCACAACTGAGAAGATGCCCAATATGCTATAAAGGGTAGAATCGTCTGATATAGAATCCTGCATTCGTTAAAAATGAAAGCAAAAGTATTAACAATTATTACAAATGAGAAGAAAGAAAAACTTTGCAAATCATTAATTTCGACCGGAGAAGTTAATTAGCACAACCAGCTGCATCAATACCTTTATAAAGAATGAAATTGCAACAACTAGGAGGCTAACAACCATTCCAGAGGAAGAGACCTGCAACAAGGGATCAAGCATTCTATTTATGTCAAATGGCATAATTTATTAGCTGGTCGAGTATAAAAAACATTATCTTGTTCAAACTCACAATTAATAGAAGCCGACGGCCTGTTTTGTCAACCAACCATGTAGAAACTCCAGTGGCAACGACCTAAACAGTGCATGAAGTCTTATTGACGACTTGAGGGGTATCTCAAGAAACATTGGAACCTGTGTTTGGATGACAGAAAGCAATTTGAAAGGTATGTTTCAAACCATACCTGAACAGCGCCAAGTCCAAATGTAGCAACATTACTTGATGAAATCCCTGTTTAAATTTAAAGCAACTTTTAAAAGTCATCTAACTTGACACTGATAGCAACACTGTACTTGGTGACCCTAGAACACCACCCTGAATAATACGAGTAAGATGACAAACAAGTTAGTTAGTACTTACCAGCAGCTTCAAAAATGGTACTGGAATAGAAGAGAACACCATTAACTCCAGTCAATTGTTGCAGGACAAGTAATCCAATTCCTATCTGCATGACATCAGGTAACGAAAAACAGTTAGCATTTAATAGTTTGTCACAAGAAAAAAAATATATCAATAACGAAAGAAAACTAAAACTTTTTAAGTCAAGAAGTACTACCATCAAGGGAAACCAATATCTTCTTTGTTTAAGTTCTGAGAAACGAATTGTCGTTTTTCTCCTGGTTGATGCTACAGACCTCTGCATTATACACATGCATTCAATGAGGACATCGGTCCAATTTAAATTATGAACAAATAAATACAGTGTGTATTAAAACACCAGTCTGACAAACGGTAGCTAGCTTAATGGAAGCAGTTTGAGTTGGTCACTTTCTGATACTTGTTCTTTGTTTGGCAAGTAAGATACAGATTTTAATTTATTAATGGAGATTGAACCTCAAACTCTCCTCCATAGGTGTAAAAGATACCATTCAATCTCACAGTTGTAAACTTGTAATAGAATCCAATAATATTTACCTTGATTTCATTTACTTCAATGGAAATGTCGGTATCAAACCCTCGAAGCACTTGCAAAGACGTTTCGAAATCTTCTGTCATTCCCATTTTTGCCTGTATTCAACAAAGAAGTTTTGCTTCAGTGACTACGACCACATAGCCAACTATGGACAAGAAAACACACTACTTCATATCAGGAAGTTTACCAGCCACCGGGGGGATTCGGGAATGAAAAATAGGCCAGGTATCAATATTAGACATGGCAATATTCCTGAAAAAATATCAAAATCTTGTTAACTTACCGTACAAAATTTATAAATTGGACAGAATGCCTTTCAACAGCCTGAAATTTTTCTCTTTTTCAAAAAGGCAAAGAGTAAATAGTGTTACAGAGGATCAAGAGGTCCAACCAAAAACCAATTGGCAATAGGTGGAGTAGCCTCTAGATAATATATGCTAAGCTTGGATGGCTTAAGTAAATGATGTGGGACTAACACTTTTAACAAATAGAACATTGGCATCCAGATGGTGTTCAATTACATGGAAAATCATATATTCCTTTACTTTTGTGCCTTGGCAATAACACGAAAGTGAAAATACGCCAATGGTGCAGGTGATGTGAGCTACCCATTGAGCAATTCGCTCTAATCTTTCAGCTTACTGGCTTTTGATATGTTTCCTAATCTATATTCCTGTTACACATCAAACGACTGGCATTACCCCTTGCTTTTAATGTCTCGGCTCCTTTGCTTTTGTTTATTTTGCACAAAATAAAAGAGAAGGAGCGACAATAAAACATATGCCAACACCAATGTTGCCTTCTTGACTAAGATAGAGTCAAGATCAAAAGATCACTTCCAAGTTTGCTATTTGAGCTTGAACAAGTTTCAGCCACAATGCTTGTTTGTCACAAATCAGGTTTGAGAATCAGTCATCACTAACTTGTCATTATGGATGGCTTCAACTTTTCTCCTTTTGGAAAAAATCAATACTGTTATGATACTAAAAAATTGGTAGCTGCATAAAGAGTTAGTTTTGCAATTGCAAACAACAAACCGCATAGTCCTATTCCGTTGTTATGATGAAATCGTACAAAAATTTGAGAAAAGCAAGATTCCTATGATCTGGTTCCTGGGCATCTCCACTTGAACCATTACTCATCAACATATCAGTGAACTAAAGTAGAATTGCTGTTTTGCTTAAGCACAAAGTCTCATATTATTAATACAAATTTCAGTCACTGCACAGGAGCACAGTGAAGGGAATTAATAGTGGATTGCATTCTTCAGAGATGACAATGAATGAAGAATTGTATTGATAGTTAGCGAGACACTTTTACAAGTGCTTTAGAGGATTACCTAGAACTGCAAGTGCTCTCCAATTAACAAAAAGTCCCAGCAAATAAGCCAGCATTATTCCAATAGTGACAGAGAGCTAAACACCACAAAAGTATCAAAATTAGTGGTTTTGACAATTTCCATACGATGACAATACCGACTCAATAAAAGAATAAGCCTTTAAATAAGCCAACCTGGTTAACGGAACCCAATGCCCCTCTCATGTTCTGAGGTGCTATTTCGGCTATATATACAGGAACCTAAGGTTAAGAAAAAGTACTCAAATTAGGGTATTTTTCTACACAATCAATTCTAGAACCAAAAAAAACAGGCCTACCACTTACCGTGTATGAGATAATTCCCACACCAAATCCTTCCAACAGCCTTCCCATGTACAGAAAAGAAGAATCCTAAGCAAAACCACAAGCATGGCCATTAAAGGTACATAATGGCATTGTTATGCACAAATGATAAGTTCTAATTGAAATAAATTACATTGACTCACTCTAGCAAATGAAATGGCAAGCCAACCAATAATGTTTGGGATGGCTGCAATCATCAAAGACTGAATAGGTACAGGAGAGAGAAAGAATCACTCAAGTAAATCAGATCGAGTCAACCACAACTTTTAATTAATGTAAACCAAAAAAGCAATTGAACAATCATACCCCTTTTCGCCCGATATACTCAGCAATCTGACCGCTAGCTATTGCCCCAACCATTGCGCCCACATTCGATAAAGAACCAAATAAAGAGAACTGACCCAATAATTAGATTTAGTAACCATGTCGAAATAAACTCATATCAAATCAGAGCATCAAAGTTTATTCCCACCTCGGATACTGTAAGCCCAAGTTCTTTGGTGATGGCAGTTTGTGTAGGTGAAGAATAACCAGCCTGAAAAAGTACCCCCCCCAAAAAATCACTCAATAACGCAATAGTTCGAAACAGTGGAAAACAAAACCAATCTGGAATTGAATCGATTTCGTGTGGAAGCTACTAAGTGAATTAATCTCTAGCTTTGAGGGAGATTATGATTCATGGGTTTTTAGTTTTCAGTCACTACATCAGATTTTTCTCGGCAACCAAATAGAGATTCAAAGTAGAAAGAAATATCGAAATAATTACTCTTAGAAACTACTCATTGAGTTAATCTGTAGCTGTAAGGAGATTATGATTCATGGGTTTTCAGTCTTCATTCACTACTTCAGGATTCTCGGCAACCAAACATAGAACCGAAGAAGAAAGAAAGATTGAGAGAGTTGCTCTTACGGTGAAACCAAATTGGATTGGGCCTAAAGCAACGATGAGAACACAGGCGAGGACAGAGATTGAGTTGTCACGAATCGCCTGGGACGAGCCCATCATACTGGATTGCCTCGAACCCATTCGGTACCAACTTCCCGTGTGAAGAAATGGCTTCTTGAGATCCCTCCCATCATCACTCTCCTCCCTGAAACTCATATTTTCCCCTCTCCTCTATCTCCTCCGATGCGATCAAACAGAGGTGAGCGAGGCTGTGTCTATGAGTTTATACGAAGACCTTTTACAGTGCCTTTTTTGCGTTGAATTGGATGAGAGAGAGAGAGAGAGAGAGAGAGAGAGAGGAACTGTGAAGAAGCAATAAAATGTAGACACCGTAGACTAAAGAAGCAGTGATTATGAGAGGAGGAGAGGCATAGAAAGCCACTGAATGGGTATTGGTTTTATTCGCGTGACAGACAAACAGATGTAAAATATAGGGTAAAGTAAAAATAAAAATAAAAATTGACCATAGTAACAAATTAAATTTTATAATTTTAATTATAATAATTAAATTTTAAAATTTTGATTTGATCATAATTAAAATTATTTATTAATTTTTATTTTATTAAAGTTGATGAACCAACTAATTCTAGCTAAAAATTTAAAGAAACAACTTCTTTCAATGTTATCGCCATTTAATCAATATAATTAGCTTGAAAAAAAAACTAATTTCATCGATTTTAATTTAAAAATAAGCCCTTGCATCGACTCATGCCTTTAAAATCTAATAACTTTGAAATATGTCTTTTTTCTAATTTTTTAGCAAGAATTTGTTAGTTTTCTCAACTTTAATGAAATAGAGACTTATGTATGATTTTAATTATGATCAAATCAACACTTTAAAGTTTAATTTGTTATAATTGAAACTACATGATTTAATTTGTTATTGTGGTCAAACTCTGATTTTTTTTTACTTTCCCATTTAAGTTATTTTTATTTGTTTTGTATAAATGATTTTTGAAAATTTAAGAAAAAAACAATTTTTTTTCTTAAGATTGGATCCCTTTCTAAAACCCTCCCCAAAGTTTTAAAATCTAACTAGTTTATTGACTTTTTTTAAAAATAAATATTATTCGCAAAAACTGATTCTAAAAACAAATCTTAGACTGATTATTTTCGCCTAAACACTAATAATGTCATGACAAAATCTTGTTTTAAATTAATTTTTCTACTTTTTCATAGTGGGATTAGAATTGTTTTCTATAAAAACGAGAATTGTTGGTTGAGGGGATACAATGCCACCATAGGATTGCGTAACAAACACAAGGCAGGCACGAATATTTTAAGAATTCATCAATTATTTGTTTACAATACTTTTTTTTATAGCTCAATATTCTCGTCGAGTCTTGTTGAGATCGTGACAAATATATTCCAAAATCAAAATAATTATATAAATTCAAAAATAGTTATTTCAAACAGTGCTTTATTCTATATTTAGGGCACATATTGTACAACTTTCTTATATAAGTGAATGCCTTGTTTAACGTGATTCTCATAATATTCATAAATTATCTGTTGGCCGTCATTTTATGCATTCATAAATATTCACTCTATAATTCAATTTCCTAATTCTTGGTTTCAATTGTAATGTAT
>BRYE01000004.1:2733767-2751267 GCA_030159115.1 Actinidia arguta var. hypoleuca | reverse complement strand
TGCTTCTTTAGATCTCATACTTTTTATTCTCATGCTTGCTCTTTATTTATTTTTTCTTTAGCCCATAAATCGTTATTTTTTAGAAAATCAACTTGTGAGTATGACTTCTCAAAGATTCTCTCTTTTATCAACTTCTTTGCTCCAACTCTGGTACTTCCTTCGTTCTATCACCTCAAGCATGCATACATGGGAATAATAAAATGCCTGAAAGCTTGTAACTGCCAATTTTGCTTTTAGTGATTAGCTAGAAGATTCTACGACTGCCATAGCTATTGTCTTAGTTCATGACTAAATCCTAACCTGAGCTTTCCAAATGTCTACATTTAGACATAAATCATCCCTTGTAAAGGAGTGAAAGTCTGGGAGACTGTTATGCATTAGAAAATCACCATCATCACTTTCTTCTATCCTCGAAGCACAACTTCACTTTGACCTTCCTTTAACAAAATAGTGGTTCTTAAAATGCTGCACAGCGCTTGTAAATATTAATATAGGTCTTACCATGTAATTCAATCCCTTTTCTTACTAGAAAATTTTGCTACAAAAAGGTTGTGCTACTTTTAGTGCCCAAGTGTTATTGTAGCAAGAAGTCCATCAGGTCCGTTTGACTGGGAAATAATTATCCATCTGGCTTCTAGAATTGAATAAAATATATGCGACTCTTGCAGCTTGCCATTTCTTGTTGAAGGTCGGAACAAGTGTACTTTTTTCTGTTTCTTGGCTATTACTTGTACTCCTCTGTTGTTATGTTCCTGGTATTGTTGATATTTATCTTTTGACCTTAATGTCTCTGCTATTTTAAAGTGAGGCTTCAAATGGCTGCACAATGCAACCAATATTTTATCATTCTACTGCAATAGAATGCTTGAAAGATAAAATTTAATTGCAACAGTTTGTTGAAAAAACTAATCTAGCTGTAAGAGGATGACTTTGCCTGCTAAAATTCTGCCTTGATTGATCAGAAGTAATCACTGTGGTTGTAGGTTTATCTAATGGAGATTGAAAGTTTCTTAGACAAAAGCTGAGACTGCAATTATTTCCTTAAACAGATACAACAAGCAAAAATTCACCAATCCCCATTTGAAACCAAAATTCTACAACAAGAAAGAGTTGGCAGCAAGAATTCTTCCTGTATATTGACTTGTTTGGAAATTATGAACGGATCTAACATAGCCATCACATTTTGTCGTTCTTTAATTTGAGTTGTTCACGCACGTCATACTTATGACACTTGCAGTTTCTGTACATATGGAGTGTCAGAAACAGCACTCCCTGAATCTACACTGGGGACGTGGTGATAAATGCACCTGTCTGAATCAACATAAGTAAAAGGTTTACCGTGTGTTTGTATGGAATGTACCATAAATTGTAGAAATTATGAAAAGAATATATGTAGAATAAATCCAGGACCTGCTTTTAAACCTGCATTGAGAATTGCTTCCTCTTTGCGCATATGGACAACGTTGGATCATCCCCGTACAGATTTATTAAATGAGGATGTGCATACACAGACATCATTCTTTTCGCATATTCCTTTGTGTAGATAAAGTAGGAAGGCGTTGCAAATGTCTGCTTTTGAGACACAAGTTCAGGTTGTCATGCTGTTGGTGTGTCTGCCGCATGATGTTTCATAGCTTTCCCTATATTATAAATAGAAGCACAAGGCCAGGCCTTCTTATTCGATTTCATGTGTTTGGCTATACAACTGCATAGCCAACTGTGTATGTATTTGCCTTAAAATGCATCTCTAGTACTCTAGTTGCTTAAGCTCCAGATTGTTGACTGGTTATATAACTTCATTGTAGTAGACACTGGAAATGAGTCTGTTATACTTCATCTACTAAGGAGTAGTGGCACTGTCATATTGGGAAGCTGGTCTGTGAGGTTGGCAAGATCCTGAGATTAAAACACTTAAACAGAAAAAAGATCGTAAGTGATTAGAACAACATTTTTGTTTTCATCTATGCATTCCCCCTGCCTTAGTTGCCTCTGCCGGTATGCTGGCATTTAAGAATGGCACAATCTAGCATTGTTATCGCATTGGAAGCATTTGAATTTTATTAAATTTTGTTCGATTGGTATTAGTGTGAGCTGCTAAGTAATAAAGTTTTTTTTATTTTTTTATTTTGGAGACTGTTAAATCACCCTCTGATGGATTCACAAACTCCTTTCAAGAGTGGGTTCCACCATGTGTAAGGGCTGGAATTCCATCAATAAAGGACGTGGATTTACCAATTTCGTCCCCTTCTTTTTAAATTAAAGAGGATGCATTACTACGATATCAAAGCCCTTAACTATTCTAAGATTAACCAGAAGGTTTTGCTCACAGTTGTGGCAGGAACTATATTTTGTTATGCATCTTTGCCATCCTTCAGCCCCTCTCCCACACTGTCATTAGAAGTAGGGCGACTGTCGATCAATGAATTGAGAAACGTAGGACGGGGATTCCATTTTAATCTGAAACCATTGAAATCCTACGAATTGCAGAACTTCATTGCACTTTCATCTTCACCTCATATTGGGATCTCATTCGCTGAAATGAGATCCCAATATGCTGACCTTTAGTTCTCTCCTATTAGAGATGGTGGCGAATCCAGAAACTCTTATAATCATATCAAAAGTTACCCCAGTTTTGAGCTAATATGATTCATTTTGTGTGAAAGTTTTGATAAGTAGCTCCTCGTTGATGCAAAACTATGGTGTGCTGTATGTTTGTACAGAAGTTGCATTACTAAATTGAGAGATGTTTTAGCCTACAATGACGAAATTGAAAATATTTTGCATGAGTCTTGCTATTTTATCTTCCCTAGTCTTGTTTTAGATTCTTCAAAATTTCTAGACTTTTGAAATACAATTTATTAATTGTAGATTAATAATTATCCTTCTACTCATATGCACTGAGAAAGGAAGTATAAAATCATGGATTCTTTTGACTCCAATTGGAAGTCGATTGGCAAGCTTGATCCATTTATGAAGTTTTATTATTTCTTTCGTTTCCAATGATGTTGTGGAAAATCTTCTAATTGCAGCTTTGCCTTTCTGATTCCAATGATGTTGTAGACAATTTTCCAATGATTTTACTTTTTTGTCCTGTCACCAGCAAAACATATTCTGAACTTAGATTTGTACACTGCATTTTCTTTTGATTTTGATGAATTTTATATCTCTATAATAAGCCTCCTGCAGGATATTGAATTTTCTTATGGCTTTCTAGTTGACAGCGGTAGGAAATATCACTGTTAATTTTTTGGCTAGCATAGGTTGCAGATTTAGTTCGTCTCATTTTAGGTTGGGGTCTCTCTTTAATAGAAAATGTTAAGAGCCTAGTACCCTATCAATTTACATTTTACACCACTTGGAAAAGGTACACCTTCATTCCACAACTGTGAATGTACCAATCCTAATCGATCCCCCGAATTGATCAAAATACTCCGAGAAATCTGTTTTAGTTGAATAAGTTGAAAACTAATACTCTATTGCATTGGATTTTTATTGCTTGAAAGAATTGTATTTTGATATTGTAGTGTAGAGAAGCTTACCTTATTGAATCACAATTTATGACATGTGGTCCCATTTAATTATGTATTGTGATCTTATTTTGTCCTCCTTCCCGCTTTCTTTTTCCTAAGAATATTTATTAACATATTTGATGCCATTGATTGGACCTTGGAGTCTTCTTCCAATTAAATTATTATTGGGGGTGCTTTTATACTTAAAAGAAGGTGGCATTTTTATGCTTTTGGAAAATAAGTTGGAACCATATTTGCCTATGATGTCCGAGTTGATTTCAGTATAAGGTTCAGCTTCATTTCTTTCTACTTTTTCTAGTTGGTTTAGTCATCCAAAACTTGGTTTCTAATTTTGATCTATGAATATGAGAAGATTAGTAGACCAAGGAAATATCAGTGTTTACGAGTGATTGTTCATGATCACGTCCATCTCTACTTCAAGCCACTTACAAGAATCGTTCTTTTGCGGCCTTGCCATTCAGTTCTATAATTCACAGACATCTTCCCTTGTATGCTAGGAGGGGAGGCTGGAAAGGAAAAGAGGGGGATGATTCCTCTCTCAACTGAGAAAAGCCTTTCGTCTTATTTTGGGCTAAAGAGGAAGAATGGAGCTTACTCTCTCTTTTAAAACATGCATTTTTTGGCCCAAAGTGAAAAACCTAAATGCTTTTTTGGCCATCAGTTTTTGCTTGCTTGTTTTACATTTTTCGAATAAGGGCATAACTCAAATTGATTCCCTTATTTCCCTTCTACTCAATCAAAAAGGTCACTAATGCAATCCATTCCCTAATGATGCTTCTTTCTTTTTCCTCCCTACTTATCTTTCCTTGTACCAGACGTCATGTTAGTTGATAGCATATAGTGCTTAACGGGGCTGAAAACTGGAACTCTAAGCTGCGCTATAAAACAATTTTCTCATCCCCTAGTTGACTTGTTTTCATCTTCACCTCCCTTCTTCCTCCTCCGTAAAAGTGGCTAGAGTACCTCATTTTGAAACTGCTAGGTTGACATGTCTCATTTGAAACTTTCCCAGTACTTGTCTCAACAAGAAGTTCTTCCTTCTCTGTTCTTAATTCTTGTTTGTCCAGTCGCGATGGGCTAGAAAGGAAGAAGGAAACGTGTGTGTGTGTGTGTGTGTGTGTGTGTGTGTGTGCAAATAATGTTGGTAATTCTAGTCTACATGTGGAGAGCCATCATATGAACGAGAGTGGCTGCAAATAGGCATGTTGATTTTTTTTTTCTTTTGTACTAAATGTTATTGAATACTTTGGATGAAGAGCTTCTTATTGGGGTGAGCTTTTACCATATTGACCTACCTTGAGTTACTTGTTTTTTGATTCTTGTTCATTGAAATTTGATATCTCTGTTGGTAAACCGGTCTGGATGAATTGATGGGACACATTTAGAATTACTTCTTGTGGTGTATGTTGTTCGCATTTGTCTTATCTAGATGGATGAAGCTAAAAGAGGGCTTTACACTAAATTAGGTATTTGGACAAGCACTGGAGTCAAAAGAACTTAAAATAGGACTGACCAAAACTAAATATTCAGAATGTATTTAATGACAATTGACCTATAAGTAGCTAAGATGTGAAGAGAAATCAAGAAATACCAAAGAGTGAATAATTTTGTTATCTAGGCTTGATTACTACTAAGTACCAAAGTAGGTTCTGTAGAGGTGCTTTTGGCATGATATATTGCAATGGATGGATGCCAACAAAATCAGAAGGAAAATTTTATAGAATAGCTATAATGCCAATGATATACGGCATAGATAGATACGTGATAAAAGATGACAAGATGAACTAGAAATGGAACAATATGTGAAATGATAGGAGTAGCACCAATTTAGGATGAGTTCAAGAGAATAGAAAAAGATAGTTTGGTTGGGCTTGATTTGGTTTATGTGCGATTCTTCATTTGTAAACCCTACAAACCTTGCTCCTTTGATGGCCCTGATTTTTGAATGGCACCAAAGTTGTACAACTTAAAGTTAGGTTTTTGAATAACCTATGGTGTATTGTTTATGCGCAATAGTCTTTCTTTTCCCCAGAAGGTAATTCGAGTCGTAATTTATCTCTGTGACAAGAACATATGGGAGCCAAATGTGTATAGGAACCAACTTTGAAAACCTGAAGGCATAATCTGCTTTATGTGGTTTGATTAGCTACTTTTCAAAAAATAGCTAAATAAATAAAATAAACATAAGCGGTTTTAAAACATTATCCGGTTTCATTCTGTTGTAATGTGGGTGCTACTCGATCCCATAAAAGTCATCAGGCTGTTTATCTTCTTCTATAGTTACTATCAGCTATATCTGATGGTTATGTACTAATTGTTATTTTCCTATGCTGTGTTATTTAGGGCCTGTGCATGGGGACAATGACTGGGATCAGAGGAAAATATTTAGGGCTTCTGGAGCATTGCCCCAACGTTCTCGGGAGCCAGAGGGTCACGTGGGTGCTGCACTTAGCAATGGACCCCGCATTATCCTGTGGCTCCTGTTGGCGTTGGGCATTACCCCAGGAGTACTAAATAACTTCTCGGGATCAAAAGTGTCATTTATAAATATGTTCAATCACTTCAAGGAGAAGGCTTTAAAGCAATTCGAGGTTGGTCTCATGCAATACGTGGCACAAAAGTATTGGATGTCTGAGGCTTTAGAGACGAGCATTTTAACTTGTATCTACAGAAAACCGTGAACTTAAGTTTCAAAATAATAAAAGAACCATATGCACTTTTTGTTCTTCGGTGTGTAAGAAATACCAGTTCTAGATTGTTTGACATTCTATCATAACTTGGAAGCTGATGTAGCCGACTCCTCCTCCTTGTTCAGTTGGTAACAGCATGTTCACTAGTATTAATCCACCGCCTCTTCCCCACCCTCACTGCCCCCACCCACCCCAATTTGTGTGTGTTTGGTCTCAACAATTTGCGCATGCTGATAATGGAACCACTTAACAACGTTCAGGACAATATTGCCCCATTTTTAGGAACCTCCAAGGAGTTGTTTTGTTTGCAAAGATCCTCTAAAGTCCAATGGATTAAATCAGGCAAAATAGAATTTTTAGGCTTTGTGATAGTCCAAACACCAAACCAAGGAACTTATGTCAGTTATTATACTTTCTCCCTATTCATATTAGTGCTGTTTTGACTTGTTAAATGATTTGTGTTAAAAACTCTCTCTCTCTCTCTCTCTCTCTCCATGCCAAAAAGATTTGGACTCTATAAGCCATGGTAAAGAGTTGAAAAAGGATAAGAAGAACTGC
This sequence comes from Actinidia arguta var. hypoleuca, assembly GCA_030159115.1. Classification (NCBI taxonomy): domain Eukaryota; kingdom Viridiplantae; phylum Streptophyta; class Magnoliopsida; order Ericales; family Actinidiaceae; genus Actinidia; species Actinidia arguta. Next base: position 2,744,489 of record BRYE01000004.1, on the reverse strand, counting down.
AAAGAAAACTACCCTAAAGTCTCTTCCAGTAATTTTTCAAAAAAGTAAAAATTTATTGGATTCTTCTAATTTGCATCCAGACCTTATAAACAATGCCAGGTTGAATTGGAAAGGAAAAAGTTCATAATGGTACATCATCTCATCTTCGTCGTCACGACGCCAGACCACCTTAATCTCTCCATTTCTAGCGGTATATGAAATTACCATTCTAAGGCATTGAAGATACAGAATCCTGAAGTCTTTGTTCAATGCAACCGGTAGGTATTGGACGAACACTGTCGGTCCATCAAACAATTGTAACTATTTATGCGGATTCCATTCCATACCCGGAAATACCTTTGGTTTTTTGTCCACCAGATCATGTACCAGGACACTATGCTTAAACTCCCAATTGTTTCTGTCACCACCACCACTACCACCACCAACTCCATTGTAGGTCCATATATAAATTCGTGAATCAGTTGAGCAGCAGTGGAAGAGGCATTTCGCGGACCCCCACAAGATTCTTCTCCAAACCCTGGATCCACATGCCGTTGGCAACTGGACGAGCTTCAAAATCTTCTTATCCACGTAGTATACAAGCTGAAGTCACCCAGATCCAATGAACTGCGCCATTTAGGAAATGGGGAGGCAAACAGTGACTCCATAGCCTCCTCGAGGAAAGAAGCATTAACAGCTCTTGCAAGAAACGTTCTACATCTCCAGGGTGGTTCCGAGGAGAAGACATGGCATCTAATTGTTCCGTTAACTGGGCCAACCACTGTGGACACAGCAGCATACCACTTTGAACCGCGGCTGCATCCCATCCAAGGCAATGCCAAAAGCCGGAAAACACATAGGGTTCCATATTGGAGGAAGTTCAAACGACTGCTGCTGCTGATGGAAAGGACTCGATAGATAAAATCTAGCTATGCTGATGCTGGTCATTACATAAAGTACCAAGCCATTGCAAAAAGCAATCGGCAATGCAATCAATGGGGAGGAGACTTGTTTCTGCAGAATATATTTTAGCAAGAAAGACAAAGACAACGAAAAAGGGGCAAATGAAGTGAATCCAGCAATATTTGCAATTCCTTCTTTCTTGTATCTACTTGGTAATTTCTAGAAATCTTTATATGTTTGTGGTTTTCAAAATAAGGAACTTCTAAATTAAGCAACCAAAAACGCTGTGAACTTTATCATTTTCCCAATCCAAAATCATTCTCCTGATAGTTATGAGAGAGAACGGGCTGAATAGTAGCAACTTTGCCTCGATTTTGATTCACACAATTTGTTCCGTTTTGGCTACAATATTTAGGGTGTTATGTGCTGATTTCCTAGCAAGGATGGGAATCAACCAGGAGTAATCTATGGTGGTGTTGCAAGAACCTCCCCAATCTACGAGGAGGATGCTCAATGAAGACCGCCAGCGTGGTTTTCAGGAACTAGTTTGTTTGTTTGTTTCTTGTTTGTTTGTGCTGTTTGAACTCTTTAATTTCCAATGAATCAAAAAAAAAAAAGAGTAATGGAGAAAAAATAGAACCCATCAAGGATTATATTTGATAATTTACAAGAAAAAAGGGACTAGGAACTGGTATGTGGATGGGCCAGGTCATGCTTGGTCATGGGCAAGTAATGAAATGAATATGATTGACTCAGTCTATATATAGAAGAAAAAAAACAAGCTTAAACTGTGTGATCCTGGAATTTAATTAGTCTAGTATTAAAAACAATGACGTGAGATCGTGTATAATCTATTTTCGGCATGGAATTCTCCATTCCTAAATTCTTTTGTACTTTTTTCTACTGCAATCTTGTTTCAATATTCGTATTTTCTTTCGGTTTCTTTGTTTTCTTTTTGGATATTGTCGAATATTTTCTTTTGTTTTCTTTCTCTCGGAGATTCTCATTGATCAACTGGTTGTTAGTTCCTAAAAAAAGACAACCAGGGTTAAGTTCTTTGAAAAATTATTAGTAATAACATCTTCACTGGTTTAGGTCATCCTTGAAAAATCATTTTAATACTAGCTATAATGTCAAAATATATCAAAATATAACAAATTAACAATCCTCCACTAATGCAAACCTATTGGTGTTATAATTACTAACCTAGACTATGAATTTTCAAGCATATGCCAAAATCCTCACACTCCTTTTTGAAAATAACGATTTAGTATTTTTAATGGGTAAATAATACTTTGTAATTTGATCAAAGTCTTACTTTGACTCTTATAATTTTGATTTAAACAATTAGAACCTTGTAATTTCAATGTAGTCCCATTCATCAATACCCGTTAAGAATATAGATGAAAAAAGAGCACTAAGCTTGCCTGACTATTTTGAGAGGATAATTTTATCATTATTAGCCCTTGTAGTTTGACCATATTTTTACTTTGATCCCTAAAAAGGCCATGTGATATTCACATGCTTATTTTCCGTTCAAAATCTTGACGAGTATTGAGGGGACTACTTTGCAAACGTTGAACAATTTATCTGCACTCAAACTCTTCAACGCATTCACGATATATGGTAACCCCAAACAAGGAGCTTAGCTACTAAATACACACAAATCAACATCCCCATAAACTACGAGAACTACGATCACCAGCAGGTGGAGGGAATGAGGGGCAAGTGGGTTAATTGACTCTACTTGAAAAAAAAATTATACTATCAACCCAATAAAAAAAAATACAGTAATTTGATCCACTAAAAATAAAAATATATACTATTACTTCGTAAGTATATATAATTTTATAATTTTGCTCCACTAAGTTAGTATCCTGTTTCTGCCTCTGCTGACCAGCCAGTGGTGGACCTCCCAATTTGGGTGAGCCTCCCGTCATTTCGGTCCAAACCCGCCTTCATTTGGGCAGAAGATGGTTTGAGCGGCATGACCCAGAGCTCGAACCTCGCCAACTCTCAGCTAAACAAATCAGTCCAGTCTATTTCTACTAACCTTCTCTTTCCATAACAAAGAGGCGACTCACTGGTCCTTTTGTGCCCACCTGGGCTCGAGCTTGTCGAAATCATTTTCGGGTGCCAAAGAGCGAGCCTTTTTGCCGTACCCATTGCCCCTCTGTCCCTATCTTTTATTAGAAATTTGTGTGAATGAAAATCAAAGTGGCTGAAATTATCAGCTCAATATAGAGCTGTTAAGAAGTTCAAAGAACAGTTATTTTGTCATTAATGGTAGCAGTTTTAAACCTAATGATCATTAGTAGTAATCCTAATAGTTGGGGGTTATAGAGCCATAAACAACTCCTAATGAAGGGTGTTTATGATTGATAGTTTTTAGCATGAAGGGTCATCTATTTTTACTATAAAAAATTGATTTGTTTAGCTTGAAAAAACACAACAAAACATACAACAAACATTTGAATTCTTTGAGAGAGAGATAAAGTTTAGTTCACCAAGACTGCTTTGAAAGTGTTCCGAAGTTAGTGGTCCTAGCCGTTTTATCTGGGAGGAAGACGTCGACAACACTCTACAACACCCTAGGTAAGCGACGAATTTTTCTTAAAAAAACTGCAACAACAAGATTCAGCATAATCTGTTTGTATTTCTTTTATTTCAATTTCTATAATTTGTTTTGATGAATGAAATTATTCTTTAAAATTCTGTTTGTTGCCGAATCAATATTTCCAACATCTTTCTCTAAAAACACCCATCACCACTTTGTCAGAGTTCTCTCTCAGGCAAAGCCCAAAGCAGTCATAGCCCACTCTGATTATATACAGCGTGTTCGACGAAGTGTTTCAACCAAATCTTCGACCAATTCACAGCTTTGTCAGCTGCTAAAAGCCTCATATGGGTTTATACTGAAGAAATCAAGGACAAGAAAATGGAATTGAATCCGGGTTTTTCGTTGTACGATGGGATCAAACCGGATGAGGTTTATCTGATTCAGTACAGTTCCGGTGCGACTGGGGTGCCCTGTGCCTAAGCCGGTCCTTGTCTCGGCAGGATCGGCTAGTCACAATGTCAGAACAGCTAGAAAAGCTTATGATCTTCATCCCAATATTGTCATTGTCTCTTGGTTACCAAAATATCATGACTGTGGCCTTATGTTCTTGCTTCTGACTATTGTATCGTGTGCAACGTGTGTTTTGTCATCGCCCACGGCCTTTATTAAAAGGCTGAGGCTATGGCTCGAGCTGATAACGGAGTACAAGGCGACTTGTACTCCGGTCCCATAATTCACATTCATAGATAAAGGAACTTCGGACATAAATTTATGGAGCTTGAAGAGTTTGATCATTATCAATGAACCTACTTACAAGGCCTCAGTTTAAGATTTTATCAAGGTTTTAAAGCCTCTCGGGTTAAACCCATGTTCGATTTCTCCATCTTGTTACCTAGAAGAGAACTGCACTTTTGTTTCAACAGCGTAGAGAGGCCATTGCAGGCTGTAGCAATGCTAGTCTCCCAAGTTACAACAAGCTCTTGCCTAGTGCAAGGCTTGCTTGTGGTGAAGATGAGGAAATTCACATCCTAGTGGTTGATGAGGAAACTCACGAGGCTGTTGAGGATGGGATTGTAGGAGAGAGATGGGTTTCTTCTCTGAGCAACGCCCGTGGCTACCTCGGCCACCCCTTGTTAACCCGCAAGGTGTTCCAGGGGAGACTCAGAGACAGGGTGAGCCAGTGCTTTGTCCGAACCGGAGACAAAGGAATTGTCCATGGAGAAGATAGGTATTTGTTTGTGACAGGTCGGTCATCCGATGTTCTTACCCAAAGTGGTGAAAAATTTCACCCTCATTGCATAGAGAGTTTGGCCTATGAAAGTTGCCCACAGTTTATAAGATCGAGGCGGTTGCATTGCTGCAATCAAGATTTCAGGGAAAATAGGTGTTGTTGCCGAGATGCAGAGGAGTGTGAGGGAAATCAGGGTTTTGAGGAGAATTTGTGAAGGAATAAGGGAAGGTGTGCTGAAGGGAGAGAATGTTGATGTTGGGTGTGTGTGTGTGCGCTTGTGAAGCGTGGGAATGTTCCAAAGACAACTTCTGGGAAGATACAGAGGTGGGCAGCTAAGACAAGCTTTTGCAGGGAAAAATGAGTGTAATAATGCAAATGCAATTTGATGGTGATAATGGTAGGGATTCAAAGTTTGTGGGGGAGACGGTGCATGCATGTGAAGGGAGAGAAAGAGGTGGAAGGGGAAGGAAGGTGGTGGACAGGGCCGTCCCTGAGTTTTGGGGGGCCCTAAGCCAAAAAAATTTTGGAACCCTAAAATTTAAAAAAATTTGGGGGGTTTAAAATAAAAATGGATAGCCTTAAAATGAGCTTAATTTGAGTTTTCAATGTTCCAAATAAAAATGGATAATCCTAAATTTTTTGAGTATTTTTAGGGGCTCTAAAATAAAAATGAGCCTAATTTGAGTTTTCAATGTTCCAAAATAAAAATAGCCCTAAAATTTAAGAATTTTTGAGAATTTTGGGAGGTCTAAAATAAAAATGGGTCTAATTTAAATTTATAATGTTCCCAAATAAAAATGGATAACCCTAAATTTGAGTATTTTTTAGTATTTTGAGGGGGTCTAAAATAAAAATAGGTCTAATTTGAGTTTTCAATGTTCCAAAATAAAAATGGGTAGTCCTAAAATTTAAGAATTTTGAGAGGGCTTAAAATAAAAATGAGTAGCCTTAAAATGGATATAATTTGAGTTTTTAATGTTCCAAAATAAAAATAAGTAGACCTAAATTTTGAGAATTTTTGAATATATTTGGGGGCCCTAAAATTTGAAATTTTTTGGGGGGCCCTAGGCCCAGGCCTGGTGGGCCTAGGCCCAGGGACGGGCCTGGTGGTGGATGAGGAGAGAGGAGGGATCTTTCTCTCTCTCTCTCAACTACAAAGTCTTTTTTTTTCAAGGTCTTTCTTCGCTTATTCAGTTCAATTGATATTTTCCTCCTTCTCACCCCATTTCTACTATAATTGCTCAGACCTCGCTATAAATTGTTCTATTCCATTGTAAATCGCCATCAAATGATGTTACATCTGAAATGTGATGAAAATCCATCCAAAATCCTAATGGCCGTTACCAATTGAACTAATTAGGTGATGAAAGCAAAATTCAAGATTAAATTCACGGTATTTAAAAATACGGGAATAAAATTGCAGTCAAGACAAATTATAGGGACAAATTTTGCAGCTTACTAGAGCCCTATATGTGTATAAAGTAGAAACTGTTACAAGACTCCTAATGTTAATTTTACTCAAATTCGATGCATCTTTTAGTAAGCGTTTATTATAACTGAATTTATACTAAAGTTGATATAGTTCAAAGGTAGAGGTAAAGAGCTTCTCTCAAAAGTCAATTTATTATAATTATTTTCAACTTATAAAGTTATATGTTGACAAACTTCCATTGTATGCTTTTTACCTATTTTATCACCAAAAATATTAAATTAAGAGTTGTGGATTTGATGTGCAGTTTGTCAAGATCAAGGCTAAGTTATCCAAGTAATGATTGAGAACCACAACTAAAAATAATTTTCTGTTTACAAAGAGACAAAATAGAAGCATGGTTTAAGGTGGTATCCAAATTAAATATAGAATTGGTGTACACAATTGTACTTAGCATTCTATATTCATGTTTTATCCAATAACATTGGATTAAGAATGGATGTAGGATAATGCTGTGGGCCCACTGGACACCTATATGACTTTTGGCTACTGGGATTTATTACATCTCGCTATCATGTAATGAGGACCATAGTCACAGGGCACGAGGCAACTCTCAGGTTATATTTTTAATAATGGGTTATTTATCTGTACATACAGATGGTGTTTGGACATATTTAGCGGAGTTTATAAATTATAATTTTTTATTTTATTTTGTTTCGAAAGTTGTGAAAGAGTATTTGATACTGTTTTAATTTTGTTTATGAGTCAAAAATGACTTACTAAGCTGAAAAAATCATTTTGATTTCACGTTTGAATAATACATATGAAGATTTTTTCTTTTGGAAAGTAATTGGCATCGGGAGTACGTCTATAATGGTTGCCAAAACTCAAATATTGTAGCTCCAGCAAAATATTGCACTTGAAAGACGGACGAACCAAAAGAATTGTCAAAAAAATAGTACCAAATCTCGTGCTAAATTAGTTCAACGTTTTATGATTTTTTTAAAAAAAAGATAAATGTGGCATTTCCAAATTTGAAATATCAATTAAAAAAGCTCTAAACATTGAATAAATTTTACTCCATGGTCCCCATAGTGATATTAACTGTCGTGGTCCATAGTTTTTTTCAAGTGGAGTCACAAACAGATCTAGAATTCTTATTATGGAGGGGCGAAACTATATAATTTTAAAATTATTTTTAAAAAATTTAACAGACTAATCTATATAATTTCTAAATTTTATTAAAATTTATAGTATAATTAGTGATTTTTTTTAAACTTTTGGGAGTGCGATCAACCACCTAAGCTATGAGTTTCATTTTCGATAAGTTCCCCCTCTTAATTAGTTAATAAAATCAAGTTGATAATTGTTACTAGGGTAAATTGCACTGATCTCTCTTGAAATTTTTGATAAATATAATTATTTTTTTTATAATTTAAAAAATAACACTAATATTTCTTATTTTTAAAATTAATATCAATTTTTTTTTTTTGCAAAAATGACAAACTTTTCGTTCGATTTAGGGATTACAAAATTATTTTTTCAATACATCCATTAATATAAATTAATGTTTTCTTTTTTCCCCTCAAAATATCATTTATTTATAAATTATTTATTTTTATTTTTTTATCAATAAGTATTTAAAAAATAATTAAAATAAAAAATGTTTAGATTAATAAAAAATGTACTTACAAAATAAAAAATTTTTATCAATATTTTTTTAAAAAAAATAATCTAAATATTTTACTTTTTAAGTATTCATAATTTGAACATACTTAAAAAATAAACTATTTTTCAATTATTTTTTTTTAAAAAAGAAAGAATATTTATTTATCTTAATGTATGTATTAAAAAAATTAGAATCCCTAAATCAAAGTAGAAATTCGTTACTTTTCACAAAAATGAGTTTCAGATGAAAAATCTTAATATTAATTTTAAAAGGAAAGGATGTCAATGTTATTTCTGTAACAAGAAGGAAGATATCTGTATTTGTCAAAATCCTCAGGGAAGATCAGTGAAATTTACCATTGTTATTATTATTACCAGTAACTGCTTGCCATTGGCCAGAACTCAGAAGCTGTACCTGTACCACTTTGCAGTTGATAAGTAACACCAAGTACCAATGCACACATATATGGAGAGAGAGAGAGAGAGAGAGAGAGAGAGAGAGAGAGAGAGAGAGAGGAATCATTGCCTGACAGAAAGGTTTAAGAGATTGCTTGGGGAAAGCGTGGAGCTGGCAGTGGAGCAGAAGGCGCACAAATCGCTATGGAGAGAGAGAGAAACACAACAGGACAAGTGTACCACTTTGGGCCAACCATGCCAATTTAATTTAGGCAAATGAAATGCTAATAATGAAAAATGCTAGGTTTATAATTTATTTTATAATATTTATATAACAAATATAAAATGACGTTATTTTGACCGAATAAATATAAAATAATATTATTTTATTTAAAAAAAATATAAAAGAATAAGTAGAACGACGTTATTTTGTATTTATTAGGCTAAAATGATCATTTTATATTTGTTATATAAATGTTGTATAAAAAAGTTATAAACGTAGCATGGTTGGCTAATGATCACATTAGCCAAAGTGATGGTTAATATAAATAGATGTTTAAATTAGTAAAATCTTTAATTAAAAAAATATTTAAAATTGTTCATTTTAAACAAGTTGAAATAATTCGTAAATTTAAATTTTATTCCTATTCACATGTTATTTATTTTTAATATAATTTTTTTCTAATAAAAAATGCTGATGGAGTTGATAAGTAGCTAGTAAAAAAAATGATTTTTAGGTTAAATGTTTGCTCAAATTTAATGAGTTTGATGTGGATTCTTTTTATATTAAAAAAGCATAAAATATGTGAAAATGTATCCAATGAACAAAAATATATGAAACTTGAATAGGATATTTGTAAATCATGTACACTAATTATTGCCTAATAAGACGATAATTAGGAATACTATTTTATAATGTTGGATTACAAGTTTATGGTGGGTTTTTTGTGTTGATATCAACCATTCATCTTTTAGGATAAATTGAGAAATTTATTTTATATAGACTGATTAGCTATTAACAGTTCTATAATCAGATGATATTTATTTTTTTAAAAAAATAAATTATTACAAAAAAACCCTAATTTACCTATATTGTGATTGATTAATTCATTATGATCCCCAGTTTTAAGTTTAATTAAAAAATAAACATAATTACCATTTGGCCATGTCCTTTCACCATTTTCGTTGTGGTGTGGGTGTGTCCGAGCGAGCCATGGTAAGTACCTGAGGACCTCACCAAGACAAAGAAACGGTAAGGAGGAGAATCAATAATTAAGAGGAGTTGGAAGTGGGTCCCATTGGAGGTGTCAGGGCGTGGGAGAGGACTGAACATGAGCTTGTCGGTTGGTTGTAGCTCAGTACCCCCATCTCTCCTCCTCTCTCTCTCTCTCTCTCTCTCACACATATTAGTTGTTTCCCACTTCCCTCATCTACCCTTTCGCTTCTCCATAAGCAACCAACCTGTCTCTCTTGTTCTACACCAGTCGGCTTCTTGGTAGCACCAAATCAATACCAGTTTTATCAAAAAAACTCCCTCTCTCTACCAGGGCGATGGAGGTGGTGCTGTTACTGCTGGCATCACATGATGTGAAAATCTAGGGTGTGAAAAACTTGGGATTGGGAGATTGTCACTGCTGTGAGAAATGGAAGTGAAAGGTCAACAGGGATCGTTAGGCTACAATAATAACCCTATCTTTCGCGAAAATTCGGAAACCCTAGATCGTCACCAGCCTCTTCAACAGAACTCGACCTTGACGACAACCCGGCGGCCGAATCAGGATCAGTTCAACGGATCGGGAGGGGAGAGAGTCGCCCACAAATCGGGCGGATCTAGCTTGATCACCGGCGCGCGATTCCGTGAGTGCATGAAGAACCACGCGGCGAGCGTCGGCGGAAACGTGCTCGACGGCTGCGGGGAGTTCATGCCGAGCGGCGAAGACGGAACCCTGGAGGCTCTCAAGTGCGCAGCCTGTAACTGCCACCGCAACTTCCACCGGCGGGAGCCCGACCACGGAAGCGAGTTCGCACTTCACCTCCCTCCGCCATTGCCGTCCCCGCCTTACCGGCAGCACCAGCGGCTCTGGAATCCGATCGTTTCGCCGGTGAAAATCGCCTTCGGTGGAGGAGGAGGAACCGATTCGTCGAGTGAGGATCTTAATTTTAACACCGTGCTGTCGAATGCGGCGGGGGCGCCGCCACCTCCGCCGTTCGTGCTATCGAAGAAGCGGTTTCGGTCGAAGTTCACGCAGGAGCAGAAGGAGAAGATGCTGGAGTACGCGGAGAAGGTTGGGTGGAGGATTCCGAGGGAGGACGATTCCGAAGTGCAGAGGTTTTGCGCCGAAGTTGGTGTGAAGAGACAGGTTCTCAAGGTGTGGATGCACAATAACAAGAATTCTTCCACCAAGAAGCCTCCTCAGGAAGGAGAATCGTAAGGGACTTTCAGATTGGGATATGTATAGTGAGGAGAGAGAAGGAATGTAAGAGTAGAGAGAGAAGGGAGAGAAGAACTTGGTTAATTATGTATTATTGTGTTCATTTGTAATGGCAGTCAATGGT
>BRYE01000004.1:2713767-2728767 GCA_030159115.1 Actinidia arguta var. hypoleuca | reverse complement strand
GTTCGATTTTCTATCATTTCTAGTACCCCACAACCATAACAAGTTCGGACGGCATCTCGATTTATGTATGCTAACATGCGGAGATTCTCAAGGCACGTCAGGGTCAGAGGATAATGTAAATGACAAGTTTCTTATGTCACCCGCACACTTAGGTCCAAACATCGAGAATGTGACAGGCTAACTGTCAGCCATGCCTTAGGAGCATGATTGAGTCAGTCGCCTGATCATTGACATGATAGTTGACGTATCTAGGCACATGCAAAGCTGTTCTATAAAAGGGCAATGTCCTTTCTATCTCATGAGTATGCAATTTTCTACTTATATGCAATACACTATCTTTCTCTCTTCTTTTTATGTCACTAACTTGACCGTCGGAGAGTCGTTTCAAAATATTTTTAGTGTTCTTTCTCATTGTTCTTGTCTCACAAGTCAAACTACTAGTTTACAACCATCAATATCGGTCAATCATCACCATTAGTGTCTGTATTCGATTTTTTCTATTATTTCAAGTACCCCACAATGAGAAATAGAACTCCCGGCCTCTTTTCTAAAGAGGGATAATGATTCCTCAATTTTGTACTTTAATGAGCTCAGCAATTCTACCCTAGCTGGCCTACGCCTCGTGGGTGCAAAAGGATTTTTTTTTAATATATATTGTAACTGAAAGTGCTGCTAGAAGTTTCGACAAATGATCCTTATCAAGACAAGAAGTATATTTTTGGGCCGAGGCTGTGACAAATGAATGGTTACAAAGGAATGTGGATGCTGAGTAAATAATCGGATGCCCCAGAAGCTCCGGCTAATTTTTTATGACTATGTAATGAGGTGGTCGGAGCTTTAAAGCAGGACCATGTGCATGTGATCCAAAACAAGTAGGATTAGATTTCATGTGGTTTTCTTTGGAGATGTTGAAAAGAATATTTCTAAAGTTCATAGTTTTTTCTAATTTTGAAGGGGCTCCTGTGATTGGGGTCGATCTTAAACTATCGGAAATGGAAATAGTAGTGAACCTGAACACGACGATGATACTTCAAAATTATATTACGAAATTTGAAAGTTTTACTTAGAATTAAAGACGATGCATGTGTTATAATTGGGGTATGTTTCTCATGTCTGAGAGACCATTTGATTCTGTTTGCGTTTTAATTCGTTTGCGCTTTGGTCAAGGTACTTCCCAAATCTTGTTTACATAAGAAGAAGATGCCCATTTGTGTACATATGTTTTTATCAAAAATAAAATGACTATGAGAGGTAGGTAAAATGATGGAAAACAAGAATGAACTCAAGCTGCAACAGCAGATATTATTTGTACCTTATTACCACCTTGCAGTCTCAGGTTAATTGCAAAAGCTTCGACCAGTACTTCTGTTGGACCTGTAATTGGGCAGAGGTACTCGGTCAGATTCTATTTGTATGATGTCTTTCACAAGGATCTCGTAATGCCTCTTCACTTCCTCCACCGATTTCCCACCCACAGCCCTGGCTACATTTTGCCAGCGGTCCGGGGTGTCCTTGTCGAAAAAGGCTAAAGCCTCTTCGAATTGCTTGTTTTGCTTCGCAGTCCAGGATGATCCAGAACTACGTATAGAGCTTGATGCCATTTATATTAGTGATGAAGAGTTTAGAATTCAGAGGAGTTCAGTGTATACGAGGGTTAAAGGTGGGCGATGGAGACCTAAAAAGTTAAAAGAGTCGAAAAAAGGGACAAAACTTGGAAAGCAAAGAGTTGCCTCAGTCAAGGGAGGAACACTGAAGTCAAGGGGATGGTATAGACAACATATTGCCATGCCAGCTCCTTATATACAAGAGGAGAAGGTGGTGGGCTGGTGCAAGTTGGCGAATATTTTTTTTTTTTTCATAGTTAGGGGGAAGGAACATCAAGATGTGATTCCTTTTCTTATAGGCCACAACATGAAGCAAGGGTTAAGGAGGACAAAAGATGGTAAAAGAATCAAAGGAGAGTGTCCAAGGAAATGCTCTTTCTCACTTCTTGAAAAGTCCCTTTTTTTTTGGTCTTCTAAGTATAATATCATCAGCAAGTGGATTTCCTAGAGAACTCACCCAGTTGGTGGGGATTAGATCCTCCAACTCCAAGCCTACCCACCAAGATAGATGCGCCAACATAATGAATTCCTTTGCCAAAATAAAATTCACTAAGATATTCTGACATCTTTGGCTGGGATTTATTTTGTTTTCTTATTTCAGCAACTTGGCGCGATATTAATTTACATCACTTGTGGAGTAGGATGATTATTCTTGGGGAAAAGAAAATAAAAGATTGCCATGTAGGGCACACATCAAGGGGGGATGAATGAAGTGCTAAATCTATTCTGGTTTTTATTATCTTCAGCATGTCAGACTAACAAGTAATAAGGGTTCATCCATTGCACTTAAGGTGGGACCCGATGAATTGTTCATGCTAAATCTTTAGTTCGTTAGGAAACGTACAACATGGATTATGAAACACCAGTTTGCTTACTACTCGGCAAATTGCTTTGTCACCCTTGTTTGGCTAAGTATAACATAAGTTAAGTTTAGGAAATCAATAGTTAGTTCTGGGTCAAGAATGTGACAGTTATGGTGTAGCCAGCAACCGTTTAGCATAGTATGTAGAATAAATGGGCATTTTGATTCTTGTGAGATTAGAATTCACAACAGATAAATCTTACTCATAGAGTTATTTTCTTGCCTGGTTACTCTAAGCTTTTATCCTCAGCATCAAACCTCGCATTCGATTTGAATCTTAATGAGATGGTGGCTCAAACCTTTGAGAGGAAGCTACCGAGATTTAATCTAAGACTGGATACTGCTTATGATTTTCATGTTGTGTTCAATTTTATCCCTCTCCTGCATATGGGTTCTGGATGAGGAGTCTTTGAATTGGGCACACACACGTCAAATGGGCATTTGGGTAAGTTGGGATTTAATACTTTCCATTTAAATTACATTCGACATAACTTTTACAGAAAATGCCAGTACGTAGCATATGCGTATTATACATTCTTTTTAAGGGCATAATTCAGCTCTTAACACCAATATCTTTTGACAAAAGGTGGTGTTTTTCTTCATTGTGGTCCGTTGTGGGAGTTGACGAGGCACTTGAGAAGCTTTCTAAGCTGAGTCTAGACCACACACTTAAAACTGGACTCTAATCGTTTTAGGCCTTAAGCTGTTCAAAACGATTCTAGCACGGATTCTACTGCCTTGTTTACTTAACATCTTGAATTTTTACTAAGCAACTTTCTATAGTTCATCAGAGGAAATTGCCTCTGCCATGTTTGAGCTGGCTTAGGATTATTGTGCTAGCTCTTTGGGATCTTAGTCCTCTAGTCTTTTGCCAGTTTTAGGAAGGCCACTGTATCTTTTTGATGGGCTGTTTCTCTCCATTGCATTGGACGGTCATTGCCTCATTGTAGACAACTTGCTTGGGTTCTTTTGCTTTGAGATACCGCCCACAAACCGGTGGAGGGCCCTGTTCACAGGAGATACTCAGGCAATTGCGCTATGAATCTGTATAAAGTACACCATTGCTTTGATATTCAGAATCCTTATCACAATAATCTCTTAGTCCATCTCAAGGAAAAGTTGACATCTATGGCTTCCCCCTTCCTTCCCAAAGTCCTCAGAGAGGGTGTTCTGTGGCTAGGTGGTCCTTCCCAATGATTGGAAGCAATAATCTAACTGGGCTTTTTCATAGGGTGGGTGTTGTGATAGAGATTTGATCAAAATCTAAGGCCAGAGAACTCAAAAGCTTGTCAAATCAATTGGCCGCCCCTGTATACTCCCAATTTGAGGTCAGGGGGTCGATCCTTGTGAAACGCAAATGTGATTATTATTCCCCTATTGAGGGTTTTCTTGCTTTGTTTGTTTGTTTCCCGTTATGGGTCTCTTTCTTTTATTGAGTTGTAGTTGTTGGGCTCGTGTGTGTTGTTCGACTTTCCCACATGACTAATTGTTCCATTCTCCTATACTTAGAGATGGCAATGAGTTGGGTATGAACCCGTTTCTTACCCCAAAATCCGACCTCCTTAAATTATCTATGTCCCATGCTCGAACCAAACCCTATTGGGATTTTCCTGCCGGCTCCAAACCCAACCCATCCCTTATCAGGTTTGTCATATTCGATTCCATACCCATTCAACTCTATTTTTTTGCCCTCAAATCATTTTTATAAAGGTCCGTAGGGTCGGAGACACATCAGGTCAGAAATTTTTGTCAATATATATGCTCAATAGTTGACTAATATATTAAATAAAGACCAAAGTTGTTATAGATTAAAATATAATTGAGCACAAATATAGATGTTCATACTTCCTATTCAATTTATATGATAGTAAGATTAAAAATCTATAAAAGATTAAAGATATTTTTGTAATATTATATATAAACGGATTGGGCTTAGGTTGGAGAACCCCTCCAACTACACTCTATTTATACTCTTTCGGGTTATCCATTTTGTTGTCCAATCCGCTCATACCCTCTTAAAACTCCCCAAACCCGTCCCATTACAGTTGGGTAGCATCGGGTCTGTTTTTTTTTTGACAACTCTACCCATCTTGTAAATAATCTTCAGCGATTGATAAAAATGATCTCAACAGCTTTTGTGGTAGAGCTAGCCCGGAAGGTGTCTGACTTCTCAGGAGCTGACGGAGTCCACCAAATCCAAACACTACATTGGTCCACTCATCTGTGTAGCAAAAGCTTAGGAACCACACTATAAAGAACCTTTGATAAAGGGGAAGATAGATTTGGCACCAAAGGTCTCTAATTGCTGAATCTATGTGGAAAAAGGAGCAAAAATCATCTTTTTTCTGATGGAATGTTCCAAATGACATACAGGGAGATAAACAGACGCATGAGGTTCATCTAACAACCAATGGGAATTGCTCAGTCTTTTGTGATTGCTGAGGTAAACATATGCTCTTAAGCATGTTGGACATTAATCTAATATCTACAGTTTATTAGAGTGTGATTTTGTTCGAACTGATTAGATTTGTTCCATTCTTTTGGAGTCAAGGGCATTAGCTTGGGTTTGAGGACGAAGAAATGCTGTTCATGTTTTTTGAACTTACCAGTGGAGGTCAATCCTTAGATTCTACATTCTCCTCACCCTCATCTTCCTAGATGCCTATTATTAGATGTTGAATGTGTTATGAATTAGTGTAGTGTTGGTCTCTCTCTACTTAATATTTTTTTGGATAATTCGCTATCCGGTTTAAAGATCGACTAATCTGATCTCACCGTTCACTAGTAAGAGGTTCGATTAATGCTATGACAATACCTCAAATGGATTTACCTAACTTAAGAATTGATAACATCTATGAGGTTTCGAACATAAGATATCGGATGAGAGCAAGTCTTCAAATCTTCAGACTTATAACATTAGGCCAAACCCCTAGAGTTGACTTGTCACTTAATAACTTAAGCTTTTTGGTTAAATATAAGGTTTCAATGGTATAGAACCAGACCCATTTTATCCTACATTAATTAAAAAAAAAAATCACAAACCCACGCTGATAGGCCTAAGAAAAAAGACTACACATTGATAAAGCTTTGTTTTGCATACCTTTGTTGGTAGATCAGATCATCTATAAAAATTTAAATTGATCCAATAGTTTGAAACATGTTTTTATAACATTACTTTCAAAAAATAATAATAAAATAAATAAATAAAATTTGTTTTCAAAATAAATGATTCAAATTATTAAAATAGTGTCTGGGTAGTCCACAAACCAAGAATTGCAGTAGAAAGGCGGACTGATTTTCGGGCAGACTTGTTCGGGCTTATGAATAATAAATGTTTGGGCTCACTCCATGTTGATGAATGTTAGGCGGAGCCACTTCGAAAGCCCACACAATACAATTATGTTGAGACTCAATTAATACGCTCCCTTTTTGCCTTTTGCTAACTGAAGTCTTAGACCAAGCCAAATCAATTACTTTTTTTTTATTTATCAATCCATACTTTTTTTATGGATACTCTACTGGTAAGATATACAAAACGAATAGTTTTGATCATATTATCGAGTTCAAAAGAATTACGATTGAATTAACAGTACCATATTATGCCCAAAAATACAACACTCGCCCACCCAAATCAGGTGGACCAATCCCAACTAATTGGACTATGCAACTATAATGTTTATGATTTATTGTAATTGCAATGCAATAGGAAATTTGAAATAAGTGAACTAGTATTGTACTTCGGATATTGGAGGCTTATAGCTATTGCCAACAAGTGAAGCTACTCAATAAGTTTTGTGTATTGCTAGTTTGATTGAGGCAAGTCAGATTGGATAGCCATTAAAACCTCATGAGAGCCATTTCTGGATATATATACCCCACCCCCAAAAAAGTAGTATACATTAATTCCTTAATATACTTGAAGAGGATAGGAAAGTTAGTGTCCTTGTGTGTTTTTCTTTCCTTCTTCTTTTTGTAATGTCATTTGTCGTAGAGATTATTTCATCACAACTTGCCAAAAGCTTCGTGGAAATGTTAACCCACGTATTAGTCAAGGCATCTAGTCAATTTTCCTTAAAACTCATATAACGTACACCCTGGACCAAGACAATTAGACACTCAGTGCGCTTGATAACAGGCCCAACTTTACTCTGATATCACTAGTCAGGTGCAATTCATCTTTCTCTTTAAAACACAGGTATTAAAGAGAGGGAAACATGAGCCTTATAGACATCACAGATAGACCAGTACTGGACGATATGAAACATTTTAACAAGGTAAAATTTATAGTACAAACAGTGCAAAATTTATAAATTAATTCCTTAATCTGCTTGAAGAGGATAGGAAAGTTAGTGTCGTTGTGTGTTTTTCTTTCCTTCTTCTTTTTGTAATGTCATTTGTTGTAGAGATTATTTCATCACAACTTGCCAAAAGCTTCGTGGAAATGTTAACCCACGTATTAGTCAAGGCATCTAGTCAATTTTCCTTAAAACTCATATAACGTACACTCTGGATCAGGACAATTAGACACTCAATGCGCTTGACAACAGGTCCAACTTTACTCTGATATCACTAGTCAGGTTCAATTCATCTTTTTCTTTAAAACACAGGTATTAAAGAGAGAGGAACATGAGCCTTATAGACATCACAGATAGGCCAGTACTGGGCGATGTGAAACATTTCAACAAGGCAAAATTTATAGTACAAATAGTGTGTATTATAAAAATGTTACAAAAAATGTGTATGTATACCATTTTTTAAATTGTGTATTATAACCTCTCTCGTTAATTAACGATCTTTACAAGCGATCTTTTTTTTATCTATTTTTTCCGAATAGTAATTGAGGTAGTATTTTGTAAGATTGTTTTAGCGTGTATGTGTATGTGTATGGTGAGTGAAACAATCAAGTTGTCCACTAGTTCTATTTTGGATGGCAGCCACCCAATTCAAGGGAGTAGGACCCGACAGTGTGGAATTAAACTTTTTATGGTGAGTTTGTCTCTTTATAGAGTCTCGTCCACCACCACCAGTCCAACGGGGATGGTACTTGGAGGTATTTTCAGCCAAAACAGGGGTCGTCTACACGGTTCAAATGACACTGGATTTGTGGAAAATCACGAATCAAATATATATATATATATATATATATATATATTTATATATATATAGTAGGGAAAAAGTATTGTTCTGAGTAATTGGGAGATAGATTACAAAAAACTAGTTCAAATTATCTTGGAGTCAATATATACCGGTCCTGTTCAATCTAACCGTGTTTTTTAAGCAAAAACAATTGTACGAATCAATTCTCATTTTTTTTCTAACCAATAACTACACCAATGGACCCTAGAGTGAGATCAAACCATGCAGTCAAGCTTAGTGGGTTCAATTGAACACAACAAAATTTTTTAGGATTATTTATTGTTAGATAAAATTTTTGGGAAGTTTTTGCAAATTGACACTTCAAACTAGTTAAAAAATAAATATAATGGTGTTATTTTTATTAGGCTGTATTTGAATTAAGAATTAAGTGAGAGGAAATAAAATAAGATAAAGATAAAATAAGAATAGATGATCCAATGATTCATCTAGGATCCGAACATAGTCTTAACAAGTAGAGTTTCGTTGAGAGTCACTCTTATTTGTAACATAGATTTTTTATCAAGTTTAAAGAATTTTTACGACGTTATTATTGTGAATTTATGACCTAATTGTATTGTAAAATTGTAATTAAATAGGGTATATAATCATATTATATTATGTGAAAGTTTATTTTGATAAGTTTTTAAAAGTTTAAAATAGGAGATCTCCATAATATCTAATTGAATGACACTGACCCATGATAGCAGCGTTCAACGTGATTTGAACTGATTAATTAGTTTTTCAATTTTTTTAATATTTTGTTTTTTATGACGTCACTACATGCGTAAGCCTTGAGAGCGTGGTGGAAAAAACAAAACTAGTTTCCAAAAAATGATAGGAACGGGCCAGGAAGCATGAAAGAGTGATGACTGATGACCAGTTTTAGGTTTCGTTTAGTATCAGTTTTTTTTTTTAAGTTTATAAGTAAAAAAATTAAAAAAAATTAATTTTTTTGTTTTTTTATTTATTTTTAACTAAAGTAAAGACAAAAAAATAAAAAGGTCAAAAAATCTTAATTTTTTTAGTAGTAAGCTTAAAAAAAATTTAGCTTTTAAGAATTACCAAACGGAGCCTGTCTCACCTTTTTGATTTTTTTACCTTATGGATAGCGTTTCGATATATTTTTTGTCTTTATTATTTTTACTGTTTTTTATTTTACTTCCCGGTAAAAAATGAGATCATGTATATTTAAGGGAAAAAAACTGTTTTATTTTTTTAATTTTTGGGTTTTTTTGAGTCAGTAAAAATCTTTTAACAATTTCTTTTTTTTAAAAAAAACTTCAAATACTTAAAAGGGTCTTTTAACGGTCATTGGCCGACCGTAAAAGGTGACGACCGTTATGATAGTTACAGGCACGGTTTGCTTGATATAGACTCGAGAAGACCCGAATTTTTTCTGGTTGACTCGTGGTATAATAGGTATATGACCTAATTTGGGCTTGGCAGCCTTCTTCTGGAATCGTTGACTGTTTGACCCATCTGCTTTTGTTGATTATTATTTAGGAAAAATCTCAGTTTTTTCCTTCCTATAATTTAAGCAATGCGGGAATTACCCTATTGACGTTTAAAACTCACTAGATAATTCCGTTGGTTTATGAACTAAAGTGAACCGATTCATCATCTATCCAATCTAACAAGTGTACTTACTTGTTTATTAGTTGGGGAATCATGTTCTTAACACAAAAATATTCTTTTAAAATCTTTAAATTTTTAAAAAGTCGTCGTCTTTTTTTCTTCATCTTTCCTAATGTCTTCACCCCTACCCTCCCTCCCTCCTCTCTAGCCATCCCAACACCCCCAAATCCCTTCCTCCCATCCCTCTACCGCCACATACATATTTGTGAATATAAATGTGTGTGTGTGCATGTTTGTGTGTGAGGAAGAAGATGAGGTATTAACACAACATGAATAGTCCACAAACTATGTGGAGTTATGTGGTTAATCCGCACAGGGTCCAAAACACAAGGGACAAAGTACAATTTGCTCAATTATTTATTTCCATTCTTATGTGACTTCAGAAGGTTTTCAGCCTTTCAGGCTTTTGACTTATCTTGGAGCTCCTCTTGCTCTCTAGGCCCAACTTCAAAGCATGCCCACCAACACAGCATGAACATAGTATGCTAATTACCACCTGGTCATGGGATCTTCACTTAATTTGGGTTAATGACTTGCTAATATACCAGCAATCAAAGCTTCAGGTTCTTGTTCCCTCTGGTTAGAAGACTGGGTGAGTAAAGGTTCTTGAAGTTCTCTGCCCTGGTTTTGCATCATGAAGATCTGTTGAATGGTTCAAATATTTTAAGTATTTTTCATATTTGGATAGTTATCTATTGGTTGGGGATTCTTTTGTGAAGATTGTTGGATTTGATCTGGGTATGATTATTATTTTTTTTCCCTTTTTGTTATTATTTGAGCATGATAATTGCACAAAAGCAGCTATCAAATTCTTAATTTTATCTGGGTATGATTTTTTTTTTTGGGTCATATTGCTGTAACTAACTTTTGTTCCATTATTGAAGACCTTCTAATTATCAGTGAAAATGTGCAGATCAGTGATACTTCTTAAAAGATGGGGAATGAGGTTGCTGACCTTGTGGAATTTCCATATTGTTATACCATGAAGGTATATAGGAGTAATTTTTATCTAGGGGTGGTATTTTCCTAGCTGACGTGAGTTTTTTTTCTCTTCAAATATCATAAAATATAAAGGATCTTTGTGGCTAAATTTGGTACGAGTGTCGAACACAAATCCCACACTCAAACCCATGTCATATCCGTCGGACACGGGTACTTAGTGAAAATAGACGGGTCCATGTAGCATAACTTAGCATTTACCAAGCACTACAGCAAGGCATTTGAAGCTAACACTAAGGTTGAAAACCAATTCCACTCTCAACTATTGTGTTAGGAGATATAGCTGAAATGATTCTGCCTGAAAAGATAATGCATAGCTAGTTCGGGTCATTTCCACAAAAACTGTGCTGTAAAACTATTAACAAACTCAGATCATACACAAAAGTTCCCGAACAAGTTATTGGATATTAACCTATTAAGGGTGATCATCATCATTCTGTTCATCTGAAGTTCTTACTGGTTCCAACACGCCTTAATGACTGTGTTTGACGGTTGCAGGTGCATCGTTTAATTTGTCTAGAGCTTAAGAAATGTATGGACGGAATCTCACAGATATTTCCATCCATCGAATCTGCTCGACCACAATGCGTAAAAGGAATACAGGTTATGTGCTCTTTACACGTTTCGATGGAGAAAGCCAAGTTACTTATTCTACACTGCTCCGAGTCAAGTAAACTCTACTTGGTATTTTCACTACACCGCCGACTAGTTTGTAATTCCTGTTCAATCTTATTCTCAGCTGATTAGAATTCAAGTGCCTAAGTTAACCTTTCTCTTCTTTGTTTTCATTTGTGTGTGTGTGCAGGCAATCACAGGGGAGGTGATTCTGTTGAGATGTGAGAAAATACGGAACTCTCTGGAGTTATGTTTAAGCCAAATTCAGAATATGGTACCACAATGGTTGGCTGCTAAGGTTTGTATTACTCTGGCCCTTCATGGCATTAATATTTATGCAATTTATAATGAAAATTGGTGTGGCCATAGTTTGTGATAAGCTAATGAAACCCACTCATGATGCCGGCATCTTGTTTTGTGTGTATATATGGGTACACACACACATACACGTTTCAGCATAAATTTGCACGTGATTGTTATTTTCACACACTCGGTGCAGATATCCAGAGTTCTTGATGATCTCAGAGTAGCAACTTTTATGATGGAGTCCTCTGAAGACGAGGCTGGAAATGTTTTACTCTTATTGCTCCGGCAGAATATAGCTGCATCAGACTCCGTTAATATGGCAGAACTCAAGCCTCTTCAAATGGCAGCCATATGGTTAAACATTACAACCCCGTTGGCCGTCTTCATAGAGAGAAGGTCTATCAAAAAGCTATTAGAGAAGGTCCGGGGTACAGATCCAAATAAGGAGAAAATATTGAAGGACCTCTTGTATCTTGTGAGGAAGTATGGCAAATCAATTTGGGGATACCAAACCAAGTTGGTACTTAATGTGGAAAAGTCGCTGGAGTGGGCTCAAATTGACGTGTCTGGTGAACACGAACCTCCTGAAGAATTCAAATGCCCTCTCTCTACAAGACTGATGTACGATCCTGTAATAGTAGCGAATGGGAAAACATTTGAGAGAGTGTGGATCGAGAAGTGGTTCGATGAGGGTCACGATACATGTCCAAAGACTAATACGAAGCTGGCAGATTTGTTGGTGACTCCAAATTATGCAATAAAGGACTTGATTTCAAGGTGGTGCACAACACACGGTGTTACTGTTCCCGAACCTTGCTCACAACCGACTCCTCCTGGCCATCAGTGGCAAAATTTGGAATCCTCTAGTTCCATTGCCAGCTTTGGCAGTTCTGTGAATGGTTTGGGCCTTCAAATCAGCAATGTATCTAGTCGCTCTTCCAATACCAATTGTGGTTTCGATTTGTTGCATGCAAAGATTGAAGAGGGCATAGAGATTAATCTTTCCCCGATAAATTCGGATCCTTGCAAGTTGAAACTTCACACATATGGTCGTGGCATCAGTTTATCTTTTCTCTCCAAATTTTCTGCACTTCCATGGCCATCACAGTGCAAGGCAGTGGAAGATGCGAAAACCAGATTGGAAGAGAACAGCCTAGGATCCCATAAAATGATTTCTAATAGTTACATTGAACCTCTTATTAGATTTTTGAAGGATGCACATGACCAATACGATTTAAAGGCTCAGAGAGAAGGAGCAGAGTTAATTTTGACCTTTTTGCGCGAAATCAGGTAATACTTCTCTGTGGGTTGGTATAATTATCAAATATTTTCGAACTTTCTTGCTATACACGAATAAATATGTATTACATACATACACATAAATACACACACACACACACACACACACACACACATATTTATATAACCTATTGATCTTACTAACAGTTGAGAAACAGATGAAGACTTCCATTTCAATTTAGCTCACAATCATATGCATGCCTAATTTCACATGGAGGCAGAACTCTTAACCTCCGACGTCAGATGTTTAGTTCTCGTGTTTAATGTGGGAAGAAATGCGGAGTGATTTAAGATTGCTACACAGACACATAAATGGAAATAAGATTAAAAAAATTATTTTCAGAAGTTGAATTTGCTATTGTCTGACTTAGAATTGAATGACTGTCTGAAGTAGTTCAGCGAAAGCAATCACGCAAATTAGAGACCGATTCAGCTCTCTTCATAGATCCATGAAAACCAATATGGTTATTGTTACAACTTACTTTCAAGAAAGGGTAGTAGTATATCTGCTTTTTGTGCTGCATTCACAGTTGGTTTTTGACCATTTTTTCTCATGCTAATTGAATTTGTGTTTTTCTTTCTTTAAGCAGAAATGAAATGCCACCATTACAGGAAGATGCAATTTACGTACTGTCATTGCTTCTGGATTCCGAAATTACTGAAGTAGCTCTTGAGATTATGGAAATAGTATCAATCCAACAGCGTTACAGGTCCACGGTCCTGGCCGGTGTTCTTCCTTCCATCCTAAGAATCCTTGAGAACCACATCAGTGAACACCACCTGCTTCTGCTAGCTCTGAAAATACTGAACAACTTCTCTACAAACATCAACACTGCGCAACATATGGTATATTTAGATTTCATTTCCAAGCTGGCTCCATTTCTGAGCGATCGCAATCTTGCCTCAAAGTTCTGAAAAACTTGTGCAATATTGAGGAGGCTAGGGTTGCAGTATGCGAAAGTAACGTGCGTATTTCTTCCTTGGTAGAACTTCTTGAAATTGGCACAAACAAGGAACAAGAACTCGCTATGGAGGTTATGATCTCTTTATGTGATGATTGTGCTGAGCATTGTCAGCTGGCCATTAAAGAGAGGACTATCCGATCTTTAGAGAAGATATCTGTCAAGGGAAACGCTAGGGGGAAGGTGATCGCGACAGATTTGCTCCAGATATTGAAAGATTGCAAGAATGGGCAGCATCGTCAAGAGGATTCAATTCCTGCAAGTGATTTCAAAAGTGACACATCACAGGAGTCTGCCGACTGTCCTAAACAGAAGAAGAAGGCTTCCAAGGCATCGAGATTTCTGGGAAGGAGGATAGCAATGTTATCCAAACGCAGGCGTTAGTGACGACTTAAGTGGGACTAGTCGCTTGAATCTGTCTGGTTTTGAACCGGATAGGAATGTACTGTTTTGCTATATTTTGTAGGAGGTAGTAATTATTTACCTGTGTATTGGCTTTGGTTTTGTAGGAAGTAGTAGTAGTAAGTTTTGGCCTGTGTATTAGCTTTTGTCTCTGCGTAGTGTGCTGTGGCTGTGCAGCTTCTGTTATTATACAGAAAAAAATAGTGAAAAAGTGAAATTTTCTGTTCATAATTTTGAGCTTCGTATTCACATAATCACATTTCATATGCCATCTTTGTTGATGTGTCATGTATTCTGTGTGACTCATATTATTATTTGTTGTTTAATTGTGAGAGACCTAAAAGGCTTGTAGAGAGTAGATTAAATGGGTAGAGACGCAAGGATAGGCTGAAAAATTAATACAGAGGGCATCGATGAGGGGGGAAACAAGGATTTCAGAGCTCAGGTTTGGGTGTCGAGTTTTTGGCTACTTTTGGTCTCGTGATTGTACACTGCATGCATATTATCGTAGATTATCACTCTTGCCTGTGGACGTAGGTCGGTGTGGATCGAACCACGTAAATCTTTGTGTGATTTCTCTTTTGCATGTGCATGGTTGTGCTTCCATTAGCATTCGGCGATGTGAAAAATCCCAAGAGTCTTGGGATCTGGTAATCATTCTAGGTTCTCATAACTTTCTTGGGTACAATGTGCATGATGGATCTGTTAATTCATTGTTTCTCTTAACTAACTCATTTTGGGTTAAATTGCGCATGATTGTTAGGAATTAACATTTTCAAGCAGAAAACAGGTCCCCCTAAACTACATGGGAGTTTATCCACAACCTCAAGCTATTGTCAATTGGTGTACAATGTCCATTCTTGGATGATCTTTCAATGCAACTGACTGTTTGATGAGAAATCTATGTTTCAATTTAGGAAATAAAATAAAAAGACCAAGGGTTCAAGTCTAGGTTTAGGTGTGTTAGAATATCTTTAGGATATATTTTGTATATATTCAAAATATATTCTGATATCTTCTTGATTGATACAGAATATATTCTTATTGATATGTTACTTCTTCTTTTTTATGTTGTTTCCTTATGTAAATTATTCATTTTTGGTCTTCCTTTATATAAAGAGGATTTATGTGTATTATTCATTCATTCAATACAATATACAAAAACTCTCTCTCTCTCTCT
>BRYE01000004.1:2708767-2711267 GCA_030159115.1 Actinidia arguta var. hypoleuca | reverse complement strand
CGACACTATTCGTTCTCTTCTCATTTCTGCCTTTGTCACCGAGTTTTTTTGGGGAAGAAACTGCTCTTACTAGTATCTATACCAAAAATTGCACACCATCATTGGTCATCGACAATATATCCCCTTATGAAGGCCTTTATAGCACTCCTTCTAATTACAACAATCTTCGCATTTTTTGGTGTGCATGCTTTGTTCTTCTTCAACCTCATGAACGTAATAAATTAGAAACTCGTTCTCGACTTTGCTGTTTCTTAGGGTATGTGATTGAACAAAAGGGACATCGTTGTTATGATATTATCTCCAAACGCCTTCGCATTTCTCAACATGTTAAATTTTGAGAAGATGGTAAGTTTTCGGATATCTCAAAAATACCTACACCATCTGGTATTGTCCATACTCTTTTTATTGACCCTTCATTAGATATTATATCACATGTTACTTCTCCCTCTTTTGTAGGTTTTCTATCATCACCAATTCAACCATTCCGCGTCATGGATGTTCCCAATGCTTCCCCGCCAACGGCTCCATCATCTGTTTCTTATCCCTTTACTTGTTGTTTTACTAGAGTAAGATATGTATCCTCTCATTTTCGTAATTATCATTGTTATTTTGTTTTTTCTACTTTTCATGAGCCTTATAATTTTTGTGAGGCTCTCTCTAATCTTGATTGGTAGAAAGCAATGCAAAATGAATTAAATGCTCTTGATAAAACTCACACATGGGACATGATTGACTTACTATCTGAAAAATCAACAGTGGAATGCAATTAGGTGTATAAAATTAAGACTCAGGCTGATGGCACTGTTGAACTGTACAAAGTACATCTGGTTGCTTGTGGCTTTACTCACGAATGGGCATAGATTCTCTTTCTGTTCCTACAAGACTTGGGCATAGATTCTCTTTCTGTTCCTTTCCATTGTGATAACCACAGTACTATTCAGATTGCTCACAATGACGTCTTTCATGAAAAAACCAAACACATCGAGATCGATTG
This sequence comes from Actinidia arguta var. hypoleuca, assembly GCA_030159115.1. Lineage (NCBI taxonomy): Eukaryota > Viridiplantae > Streptophyta > Magnoliopsida > Ericales > Actinidiaceae > Actinidia > Actinidia arguta. Next base: position 2,710,273 of record BRYE01000004.1, on the reverse strand, counting down.
CCACTTTATCTGCCATTACCTACTTCAAAGAGTTTTGCATCTGGTCTTTGTTTGCTCTGTTGATCAACCTGCTGATCTCTTTACCAAGACTCATCTGACAAGTCGCTTTCGGGACCTTGTATCCAAACTCAAGTTGATTTTTAGTTTACCACCTTGAGTTTGAGGGAGGATGTTAGAATATCTTTAGGATATATTTTGTATATATTCAGAATATATTCTGATATAGAATATCTTCTGAATATCTTCTTGATTGATACTCAGAATATACAAAATATATTTTGATTGATACTTTACTTTATCGTTGTTTCCTTATATAAACTATTCATTTTTTGTCTTCATCTATATAAAGAGGACTTGTGTGTATTACTCATTCATTCAATACAATATACAGAATTTCTCTCTCTCTCTCTCTCACTCTCACTCTCACTCACTCACTTTACAATTTCTTCTAACAAGGTGGTTGATGTACTTTTACGTTAGTGATGCCTAGATTCAAGTTTTACTATGTAATACAACTTTTATTTTCCCTATCTAATTTCTTAGATAAAATTGAAACATAAAAAAATATAAGCAAAAATAAAAATTATAGGAAAAAATATGACTTTTCTGTGCTATTTTAGCATGATTCCTATTTAAAAACATATATTCAGTATTCCTATTTTCTTTATTTTTTAAATACATAAATTTTAACTTAGTCCAACAAAAATCGGATATCCGTTTAAAAGGGTTAAATTCTAATTTGGTTCTTAAACTATTTTAAATTTAATTACTTCATCTGTGAACTACCAATTGTACCTATTCAGTTCCTGTAATTAATCAATTTAAATCGACTGGGTCCAATTAATGACTCACCATCTAAAAAGTAGATGTCATCCGTTCACATGACTTGCATGTGAGAGCAAAATAGTATTTAGGTAAGTGAATACACGTGAATCGCACATTGGACACTCTAATTGACCTCATACTATGGTAATTGATCACTAATTTGGACAAAATTTGTGTTTAGGATTTTAAACAAAGGGGTGTTTTTGGTCTATTTGAAGAGGTCACCCTTAATTTTGTGTAGGTTATATATATTGTCTTTCATTTTTAGATGACGGGTCGTCAATTGAACCTGATCAACTTAAATTGATTAGTTAAAGGACTCGATAAGCACATTTGGTAGTTCATGGACAAAGTTTACAAATTTGGAATAGTTTAAGGACCAAAATAGAATTTAACCCCGTTCAAAATTAAAAATGCAGGAAAAAGATATCCGATGCGGATCGATCGATTGAATGAATCAGTTTGCTCGGGATTTTTTTAACCCGAGTAGCCAACCGACTTCTCTCTCTCTCTCATACACACACACACTGCGGTCTCCATGAGAAAGCTCAATTGGCTAGGTTTAGAACGAAAGATTTGTTGAAATTGAAGATACACTTCAATCTCACAACAACTACTTCCACTTCAGTCACTCTATTCATTTGTTGCTGTATGGATATATTGTATTGCGAATCCTAATTC
>BRYE01000004.1:2688767-2706267 GCA_030159115.1 Actinidia arguta var. hypoleuca | reverse complement strand
CCAATTAGGAGTCTACCACCTCCTTTCCTTGGTCCATAATAGGGAGGGCAGAGTACTGAGATTTTGTGTGCTGTGTGTTGTGGGCTGAGAGCGGTGTGCTGTGAGTTGAGAGATAAGACACAGAGAGAGTGTGAGTTGAGAGGTGAGTCTCCTCCTCTTGTAATCCATTCATTAGATAAGGCACTGAATCTTCTGCTGGAGATGGAGATGGAGAAGGATGGGTTTGAGCCGAGTGTTGCTACTTACAGTGTTCTGATGGATTGGTTGGTTAAGTTGGAACTGTTTGACGAAGCTGATCATCTACTGGGCAGGATTGCCGAGGGCAGTGATACTCCTCCGCTCAAGGTTCATATAAGCCTTTGTGATATGTACTCAAGGACTGGAGCTGAGAAGAAGGCTCTTCAGGCTCTAGGGATTGTGGAGGCTAAAAAGGAGCAGTTGAGGCTGGAGGAGTTGGAGAGTATTATAATGGGGATTATATCTGGTGGGTTTAAGCAGGATGCTCGAAGGATGCATGGGTTGATGATGGCCCAGGTTTTGAAGGTTCAGAGCCTCTTAAGATGGCCTTGATGGCGTCCCAAGCAATAGGCCGCAGGAGACCAACAATGAGGTAGTCTTTCTATATATGTTGAGGAATGCACTTCAAAACCCTGCATGGAGGCAGGATGAAACCTACAAGGGAGTGCATTGAACTCGTAAGCACATTATTTTCTGAACCTTCCTATGTACTCGTGTCTTTTGGCTGGGATTTTGTGCTCCATAATAATGTAATACATCTCTTAAATTTTGAAAATCACCATTCATTGGCTGCCTATATTATCTGGGAGTGGTGAGTTGGAGTTGTCTACTTTCTAAATAGAGTTTGGCTTCTCTCTCCCTCTCTCTCAATGAATTTAAGATTTAATGGTCGCTTTTACCTTTTTCATACCCTAGTGCAGAGTAATATTATTATCTCTCGGTTATTTGGTCATATTGCAGATATGGTCATTATGCAAATTATAACCTGCCATTGGCGTTCAGTCCTTTGTTTGTTACTTTTTCTTTATCCAGCAATTTTTTTCTTTCATTCAGTAGTGAATTGATGTGTATTGTAATCGGTAGTTTGGTGATATGGGATACAACGAGCTATAGCTCACTGGCAGTTTGGTTTTCCAAGGAGGGTAATTCATTTGTTGGATTTGTTTCTCTTTCTCTTCCTTTTTTTTTGGGGGGGGGGGGGGGGGGGGTTGTTTGAGAAGTAGGAATTGCTGTTTTTCCATTTCGTAGTTGACTAGTGCCCATCACAATTCCAATAGTTTTGCATTGTTTCTGCAGATTCAGCTATCCACAGTTACAAGACCTTGGTGCAGCAAATGCTGTAACTTCCTTTTTTTGGCATTGAACATGCTTTGGAAGCAACAATTAACCAGCATCGAAACCTTATTTCATCTTATTTTAGTTGGCATACATTTTTTTTCCTATTTTTGCATTACATGCTTGCGCTATAAATTGGATGTCCTCGAAAAGAGTCTGATTTGGTTTTAGTATTATTCTCCTCTAATGAACTCATTCAGTTTCTTCACTTCCCCACTTTGCCGCTCAAACAACATCTACAATAGATATCATTCCGACAATCTTGCCATCTACCACTGGAACATGCCGAGTGCGATTGTCTGCGAGCGCAAAAAAATGTATCATCTTCCTCCCATAAATTTGCTTGCAAAAGAATTAAATGGTGGTCCTGACTAGAGATTTCCAATAATTCTTTTTACATCACAAAGCAATAAGATATTTACCCGTCATGAGCTGCATTTCTTGAAGAATGTTTGTATCGGATGTTACTGTTATCGGCTTGTACTGTTTGATGTAAAGAATTAGAAGCTGTGTGAGAGACAGAGTCTACTAGTATTTTTTGTTTCAACAAAGTTATTGTCTTCAGGTAGCAGAAATTACCCGATCAGTCATGATTTCAGCAACTCATGCGTATTTTGAAGGTCTATCATGTGCAATTACCCTCTGCAGATAGTCTGCATTGTCATTCATTTCATCATCAACAATTCATGGATTAGCTTCATTCATAATTCATTGCCATCTTTTGAAGATCTGTAATCTAATTATATGAATCGGCAATTTTTACCCAGAAAAATGACCACCATTGTATGGTGCGAGTTCAAAGTTGTGACGTGGAAACACCCAGAATGGATTTGGTCCCTATATTCGATTTTCTGTGTTCCTTTGTTTATTTTTCCAGGGTATGTAGAAATTGCTTATGGGTCTTGATAGTAGCAGATTTGCATCTTGGTGGTTGCAATTTTTATTTATTTATTTATTTTTATAACTTGAGCAATTACCTCTTTCAGTGATGATCCCTGATATGAGCTGTTGCTCTCCTGGTTTCAGAACCACTAAAGAACCAACATTATTGTGTGCCATCTGCAGTGTTTTTGTAATTGTCATTGTCAATGATGTAATTAAATTTAACAACAGGGAACTTTGATAATTTATTTCTGAGTTTTGTATAGAAACATACTTGTTTTACAGCATCATTGGCCATGTCATCGCTATGGCACCATAGCCAGGACCCGACTTTTTCTTCTCCCTTTGTCATCAAAACTTCTGCCACCATCGTGTTCCTTTTGGCTCATAGCAGAGGCGGTGGCAGCAACACATCCCCAGCGTGAGCACACTTTCTTCATCTCAGTCGTGTCCCCCCCAAAGCGAGTGCTGCAGACTCGCAAGCTTAATTGTTTCCTGGCAAGACTGTACAACCCGGGCAAATCCTTGCATTTTGACCTGTCACATTGCATGGAATTCGTCGTTCAAGTTCAACTGAAAATTACAAATTGAGGAAAACAATCAAAACTTAGGAAATAACAAAAGCAAATAATTATTGGTACTAAGACATACCTCATAAGCAGATTAGAAGGGCCGAGTAAGTGGAAGGCTGGAAGCTTTCCCAGAGATGAAGATATGCAGTTGCCATTGGTGGCAATTCGAAGGAGACCAGAAGAATATCTTGCCTCAATCGTTTACTTGTGAAAACGTATTTTGTGGTGTTCTTTTCTTGTGTAACTGGGTGAATATTTCTTTGGGTACTTTGCTTCTACCCCACATAATACGAAATGAGGACGAAATATCCACCATTACACAAAGACCCAAAGCCGATCGTAGCAAGATTCTAGACCTGCAAGAGAAGGAAAATCAGTATGGAGAATCCCAAGTAACCCTGGAAAAAAGTTTCATCCCCAAGAGGGAAAGACCCAATCAGTGAAGGTGAGAAGACAAATCCATAGTAAAGTCACAACACCAATCCAAGGTATCAAACAAAACCTACTTATACTACACCTCTTGCAAAAATGTTGGTCATTATCATCGCCTCAGCATATTCCAATCTTCATCCACTTTTTTCACCAATTAACCTTTTCGTACATCTATATGGCAGAACAAAAGCAGGGTTTCCGCTTTCGGCTTCCTTGGCTAAAGACATCACCAGCTCCACGCCCACCACCACCAACAACAACAACAACAACCCCTACTTCTGAAAGCCGAGCCCCTTCCCAGCCCACCGCCACAACTCCTGCTCAGAGGCCACCTTTTCGGCCTCCAGCGTCAGCCCCAGCACGGCCCCCTCCTCCACCACAAGCTCAAGCATCAGCAAGAACTGAGTCTCAACCATCTTCACCTTCAAGTGCAACCACTCGATCCCGAGTCAGTTCTCAACCCCCCTCACCGTCCCGTGCAGCAACACAATCGCACGGTGCCTCTCTACCACCCTCACCCTCACGTGCAGCAACACAATCCCGAGCTGCCTCTCAGCCCCCATCACCATCCCGCACAACACCACAATCCGAATCTGCCACTCAACTTCCATCGCCGCCTCGTGCAACCACTCAACCCCAGGCTGGCCCTCAGCCCTTGTCCCCATCTAGCACAGTTGCGGAGACTCAACCAGCATCACACACAGCTCCACAACCTCAATCCCTACCAAAATCAGCCTCAATGCCTTCTTCTCCATCTCTCACACCCGTTCAAGCACAATCAGCAGCAGAAGCAGTCACTCAGCCACCTCTTCCATCAGAAAAGTTACAAGCTGCGACTCAAGAGGGGGTTGAGCCTCCTCCAGCCTCCCCTCATAGCCAAACATCGAGCCAAATAACCTTTCAACCCAATGGGACGCCAGTACAGCCTTCAGAAGCATCAGGACCTGTAACAGCATCCACCCCAACATCCACTGCAGCTCTGCAGACACCTGCCCAGACTCAAAAATCAAATTCTTCTATTGTTAGTGCTGAAACTAAGCCCCTTCAAGAATCAGAGGGAAATCCAGAAAAAACTACAGAATGGAAGGAAATAATGCAGGAACACAGAAACAAACAGAAGATCAATGATGTCACCGAGGAACCGAAGCAGAGGACTATCACTGAGCTACCCACTGCAGCATCGGGATCAAAAGTACCGACCAAAATGCATCTTGAATTTGATGAAGAACAAGAAAAGAAGATACTGGAGAAAGAAGAGGTTATCAGCAGAAAGGAGACAATAGCCACCTCCAGCTACAATGGAAAACAAACCAAAACTGTGTTTTCACAACCGAGGGACAAAAACACAGTGAGTGAATCTCACCATAAACCCATCATAACCAGTGGGAACGAGCTCCCCCACACAGAGATTAGGGGCAATATCTCCAAGTTCGTTCATAAGACAGCCACCCAACAGCCAAATCATCCATTGGAGGAGAGTCCAGTTAGCGTTATAACCCTAGCTGGTGAAAACAGAGGAGCATCAATGCAACTAGGTTCAGAGTCAGCAAAAAGAGAAGCGTCAATCCACATTCACAGGGGCTATAAGGTCAACCCAGATGAGAGGACTGAAGCTACAACTGATGAAGAGGGAAGCTCCAAGCGAAGAAGTTCAAAAGACTCAAAAGCTGAAGAAGATCAGGCATCAAAAGCATATATAAACAGCAATGTACAGGGCATCAACAACTCTATTGTGTTTGACAGTTCCATTACCGAGAGGAATACTGGTGTAAAGCTGGTTCATTCTCGCAACCTGCCAGAACCTGTCAAGCCAAGAGGAAGAAGAGAGTCCCTTGAGACGCACAAAGCTGAATTCAATGTTACACGCGCGCAGAAGCTTACTTATGAGCCCACAGTCAGAAGAAGATGCCTGAGAGGGCTTTTCATGGAATCAAGCGACTCTGAGCCAGATAACCCTGAAAAGCCTAGGCGCCATGGTTGTCGCTACGTCTGCAGGGAGAGGAGTAAAGAAAATAAGATAGATGTTCCGTAGTGAATTGCATTGCAGCATGTCTGCCTGTTTTAACCGGAACCAATCAATCAATACTTGTGTACATAAAATTGGAGAATGTTTACAATAAATTCATAATCAGGATGCTGGAGAAGAGTAAAGAAAATAAGATAGATGTTCTGTAGCGAATTGCATTACAGTATGTCATGCCTGTTTTTACCGGAGCCTATCAATCAATACTTGTGTACATAAAATTGAAGAATATTTACAATACATTCATAATAAGGACGCTCCATCATCCTCGAAGAAATATTTAATGTATCCTTCTGTTGAAAATTGTTTGACATTGTTCAGGAAGACGCAGTAATACAGTTTGCATTGAAATATCGATATTTAAACACACAAGGGTTCAAATATACAACTAGCGTGAAATCTCTTTTCAGCTAAAAGACTATCTGAAGCAGCAAAAATAAACATAAAAACTCCGGAAAGTGTTACAGTTTCAAACTCCAGATAACTGTTGCAGATATGCCATTCCGCAGAATAAACAGATTTTGCAAATCAAATACATTATGTGGCTCGCTGCCATTACATAAACTAGCGCCAGCACTCAAAAGGACTGATGGCAAAGAAAGAACACCAAGGAGCTTCCTTTGAAGACAATATGTACAACCATCCTCTACAGAACCAACAGCATGAGCAAGGCCCACCATAGGATTTAAATATGGTTTTATTCACATGCCGGTTTGGTGTCAAAACTACTTAAACAGATTGCAAAAGCTTGGAAGGCAGAGAGGGGATAGCAATAATCCATGGTAAAAATGTCTTTCCCTATCTTTCCGAACTGTAATATTACTTTCTCTTGTTCTGAGGCTGGAACATTTTGGCATGGTTCAGCAGCTGCCACCAGCTGAAAGTTCTTAACAGAAGCCACTGTGACACGTCCTTTAAAATTAAGGCACCAGCACTGCAACTGATCATGCCATCTAGGAGCTTTGTTTTTTAAAATCAGTGGATCTCTTCCGCCATGGACTGATTCCAGTGGCTCAACTGGACTACTGGCGCGAAATTTAACAAGATTTTTCCCTTTTGAGACTGATAAAGGAGAGCATGGCTCATCGAGGTAATTCCTAAAAGTTGATGGAGTTGGGGCAGTGCCCCCTTCCTGAATTGCAGAGATGGGGATAGAGTGCATGGTGCACAGCATTCTCCTTGGCCCTCTTGTACGAAGAACATTGAGCTCATAAGATATTGTAGCCACATTGAAATTACCAGTTGGTACCCTAGTAGATGACTGCTGTTTTGAATAGATATGTGACCGACCATTATATTGGATTGCATGGTCACATGGAGACTGGCAATCGTAAATAATGAACTTGGTCCCAAGGAAATTTGACCTGTTCAACATTCTCCCATTAATTACATGAAAAATGAATCAACTGATATAAAGAAAACAAATTGGGCCCTAGAAGCAACCTCAGTTTCCCAATATATTTCTTGCTAGCTTGAGAGAAGTCATCCGCTACCAAGGATATCAAAAAGTATGTTTTTGTTGCCCTTCTAATCTTTTTTGCTGCCAACAAAAGTTTACTGGCATTCCCTGACAGTGCTGTAATTAAGTCAAAATCATCAGCTGGAAGTGCCTTATTTGTCCTTTTTAAAAGTTTTGAGAGAAAAAGTTCAGAGAGAAGAAAGAGATGTAATCATAAGAGTAAGATATCCCAGCATTTTATATCCTGCTGTTAATATGAAGATGAGATCCGAAAGTCTAACAACTATAGTAGAAATCCATGGCGCAACCAACTCCTCAAACAATACTATAGAGAGATCTAAAGATTAATTAACAGGACAAGGAACAAAACACAGGATGAACAATAAAGATTATGCTAACAATAGAGTTATGAATGAAAAGGTTGCTGAGCTTCAAGAGTAAGGCACTCATTCAAACAAGCTTTTGTTCAAAGTCTTCAAACTTATCCCCATATGTTTATTCAGCCCTCCCCCAAAACTTATATGCACATTCAAGTTATTGAAATCAAAAAGAGTAAGCATAGGATTATTACCAGGACTCAAGCCAAGATACAAATGGTACACTGACGTTCCCCGTTCTCTCTTTATAAAGCATTGGATTGGAGAATCTCTTGGTCCTGGCTGATATTTAAGAATTATAGTGACAAAGAAACAAAGAACACCAAGTCAATATGTAGAAAGCAGAAACAAGAACAATCAAAGAATACGACGGGGATTGGGAAGCGGTAAGGGGATCTTGAGGGTCAACCTGCTTCAGTGAGATGGGGAAGGTGAGCAACCCGCATTGCTCGGGAGTTCTCACAACCTCCTTTGTTGTCTCCCTCCACGACCTGCAAACTGCAGCACAAGAAACCACATCCCTCCGCGCAGGCCAAGAGGTCTGGCTAGCTTCTAGTCGCTGAATTATGTCAAGGAGCAACTCAGGTGGCAAGTTCGCCCAACGGCTCACTTGAACCAATGCAGATGGAGATGGAGAACTTTCGGGGGCTATATGTGATCTTCCACGACCGTGCACACACTTCCTATTGGCTCGCCTCCGTGACTTATTTTTAAAACCATCTCGCATTTCTTTAAGCTGCTGGAATATGCACTTAAACGGCATTATCATCGAACAAGCCGTTCTTCCCCTTGATCTATTTCAACTAAAAACTGTAAAAAAAAAAAAACATAGGTTTGAGATCTAATTGTAGAGAAATCTGAACTCATAGTCCATTTATTGAGTTTACAAAGTAATGATACTAGCTAGTTCTTGTCTTCCCTTACCAATATATCAAGGATCTCTAAGAATTTCGACGATGCTCTTGTGAGAATGAAAACGAAAAAAAATGTCCTATCTATGGTGTCTTGCCAATTATTACTGAAAACTGGAAGCAGTTCTGTCAAATTCCAAACTTTTTGATTTATAACTTACGATTATTTAGGCGAAAAGAACAGAAACAGTGATAAAATGCACATAATGCAAAAATCTGTGAAGATGTTGTAACTTATAACAGAGAGAAACTTCAACAATCCACATTCTCACAAGCCTAAAAGAGTTTGAATTTTAATTGAGGCACTATTAGTTTCCATTCTCGCAAACTATAACCACAGAACACAACGAAACCTTCAAAACCTTCTTTCTTTTCCTCGTCTTTACCTCATTTTTCTCTAGAACCAAACGCAATTCAAACGAAAAGAACAGAAGCAAAACGCGAAGAATGATCAAAACACAGAGAGATTCACGCACCGGATGAGACGAATAGTCAAAAAAATTCCCAAGATCTTGAAGGATTTTCAGATCCAATGCGGGAAAGTGAAAACAAAAACTCGCACGTTGCAATGTCGCCGAAGAACGCAACAAAACAAATCAATCTCAGATCGAATTGCGGGAAGATTCAAGCACCAGGCGAAGTGTCGGAAGAAACTCCGAATAATCCAAATCACAATGCCAATGAACGAATAAAAAACTCTTTTGTAATTGATTTTCTTATTCAATCTTTCCAATGTCTCGGAGAAAACGAAAGGCTTTTAGATCAGATAAACAGGGGCAAAAACCTAGAGAAATGCTAGTAACCTCCCTCTCCTCTTTGTTTATTCCGGTGGTAATAGCGCCACCGCCTTTCGCCGTAGTCGGGAGTCTCCACCGCCGGTAGCACCAAACCCGCGAGGCCACGACCACAGACTTCTTCTCGGATCCCCAAACTACATCTTATTGTCGATTTTAAACTGCCTTCTTAATATCGTCCGTTAAAAAAACGGCACGGACTTGGGTGTGAACGCTCACACCGTTGGCACGTGACCTCCTTGGACACGTGTAGTGTAGCCGACAAAATGTATCTGGCTGATTGAAAAAAATGGAATTTGCCATAAATGTTAATAGTTGATTGATGAAGGGTTTAAGAATGCAATAATGCCACTAAATCTTATCTTTTCTTAGAAGATAAATCCGGCATTGATAACTTATATAATTAAATTATATTTGTTTTGAATATAAAAAATTAATCGGATTATTAGAACGATGTTTGTAGTTTATTCTTAACATAAATATAATCTAATCATGTATGCATTGATATGAAAAATGCTTACAAAACTTACAAACTTTGCTTACTCAGGTGTGTCAGAAAATGATAAAATGTTAAAACTTGAAATGAGACCTATTAGAATAATGTAATAGAGACAACTCATGTTAGTAAGAAAAGTTTATAAAATTTATTTGTTTGTTTTTATAGAATTACTTTACTGATATTCTGTCAATAAACATTTTAGCATGAAGTATCTGCTCAATGACCTTTATGCATAAATGGTTTGAATCACATCAACGGACCAACATGAGACCCATCATGAGCAGCTTCGGTAAAACAAATCGATAATCTTCTAAAGTTCACTAAGAGCAAATTATTCATCAAAAAATAAAATGCTACAAGTCAAGACTCGTCAAATTACTACATGCTCAGTTTTGGTCGGGCGTCATATAAAACTTACTAATCAATCAACATGAAATACACGGTCCCTCGTGCAAATTATTTTGGAAATAATGGGAATAGTTTAACAAAATTGAACTCCAAAAAAAGTTGATTGGATGTTGAGAAGATCCCAAACCCTAGTTGATTGAATTCTAAGCATTGGGTACATTAATTCCCTCGGACTGAAGCTATTGCCATTTTCTTGGTGGCCACAATTATGGGAGGGGTCATGATGTAACATGCTGTTGTTTAAAGAGTTTATACATTAATTAAGACCAAAGTACAAACCCCCACGTGTGAAAAAGATTGGATCTTGACTAATGCTGAGTAAGAGGGAACTCCCCAAAATCACATGGATGGTGGGTCAACAAAATAAGTGTTCAGTGCATCTCTAGTGCATGCACCAGCATCTACCTCTCCAATTAAATTGCACTCATGTTCATAATAAAGTACTAAGGATATGCAAGGTTACCATTTTGAGGATTTTGGGCTCCACGTGCAGTGTCTTATAGACTACTATTTGGGATCGCTTTCAACGACTCATTTTTATGATTCAAATTGTTCATGTTACAGAGCTCATTAAGATATATGATCTTTGTAAAAAAATCAAGTTGATCGGATATCAATAGTCATATAATCGGATTAAATTTGTCTTATAGTTTGTTCTCATAATCGAACTTTTTATTTGTTTCTTTAAAACAAATGTGTGATTAGATCATTTTATGGGGCATATGATTTCTATAAAAAGATGAAGTTGATTGGATATCAATAGTCACGTGATCGGATTACATGTCTTATAGTTTATTCTTGTAATCATACTTGTCATTTGTTTCTTTAAAACAAAGTTGTAATTAGATCATGTGGTTGTTGATGTATGATCATTTTTTGTACGAATGATCATCGATTCATATCATAAAGATGGACCTAAAATGGGCCCATGCAGCAACAAGTATTATCCATTGGTCTTTTGTTGTGATGAGTTTGAAAAAATTCTTGCATATTCTCTCTCTTAAATATGTCATATACTCGAAGTCTTGTGTACGGATTACAACAAGCACTCTTGCCGATATATGAGTCTTGAGTCTTTGGTGATTTTTAAAAAAGATAGTCCATTTTAATATCTTGATGTTGCTATGTCATATTGCAAACCTATCCACCGGGTATTAGGGTCCACCCACCCACTTCATTATAGCACTAACTAGATTTTGAATGAAAACACGTAACCAAACCGTAAATGGAGTGGTAGAATCAACATAGGTCTGTTTCCTTTTACCCCCTTTCACCTTTTTCTTCCTCCTTGTCCCATAAACTACCAAATAAAGATCTCTCTCTCTCTCTCTCTCTCTCTCTCTCTCTCTCTCTCTATCTATCTATCTATATCTATATATATATATTCTACTTCTAAAAATCTGTAACAAATGAATCTCTACTATGGGAAAAGGGTAAGAGGCATCATGGTATAACTCTTAGATGAATGTAACGCACTACAAATCATATAATGGGTCAAAAATGAGAAAGACATAATTATAGTACTTAATGACCACTTCAATGTAATCATGTGGTGGATGCGCAATAAATGCTGGCTAGGGATATGAGTATATAATTTGCTTGAAACACATGCTGCCTCTTGACAATGATGCTAGTCATTGGATCATTGGATTTAGCTTTCAGCTATAATGACAACTAGTAGTATCAAGAAAGCTCAGTTCAAGGTTTGCTGCTGCTGCTGCTGCTGTTGCTGAGCAGGCGAACCTCAGATCTATCTGCTGTGGTGGATGGATTATCTGTTTCATCAGTCTGTACTTTGAACTTTTGCTCATCTTGAGGGCATTGTTTGTCTGTAGCTGGTTCTTTTGAGGCTCATCTTGAGTCCATTCTGATATTCTTCTCAACTCCAATGCTCCAGGCGTCACTCATGTTGAAATCTGATGCTTCGTCCATAAGATGCTGCTGGGCAGTTGCTGCTGGGCTCTTCTCCCTGATAGTCTTTATTGCTTACCTGTTGTGTATGTTGTTAAGTCTATTGTTAGGCTTATGCTCTATTCAGAGTGTTGTTTGTTCAAGCCAAAGGCCTTTTGACCGTCTCTCAGGCATGCTCGGAGATCTATTGTTTTCTTCAAATTAGATCAATGAATTATTTATTTACAGATAAAAAAAAACAAAAAAAAAACTCAGTTCAAAGATTAGTAACAAAGTGAATCTATCTGTTTGTCATGCTAAAAAAGAAAATAGATAATCTACTTTTTCGTGGTTGTTTTTTATGAACCAAGCAAATAATTAATCAAAAAAAGTTTATGTTGCAAGTGCTTAACTCGATATCCAGCTTATTGCACCGACAAATCCTAGGTACATTAAAACTATATGACTACGTTTGATAGTAAATTTTAGAGATAAGATTGGATTATTAGTCTTGTAAAGATCACTTTAATCACATTCTAGTGCAAAAATTAAAGTTTGGACTAGTAATCCATTGAGATTGTTAATCCCCCAAAATGGAGGATTAGGAATCCCATGGAATTGATATTACTAATCTAATCCCACATAACTATTAATCTAAGGTGCTTGAGATGGATTGAATTGTTAATCCCATTAAATTAAAACTTGTTATCAAACATGGTCTAATATTCTTATAGACCTAATATAAAAATGGAACCTTTATATTATAGTTCTTGTTGTCACCCCATTGCTATTGGAATTTAATGGAAATCTAAAATATGCCAACAAGGAGGGGGGAGGAGAATTTTGGCGCACCTTGACATGAATTTGATTGGCATCTTGAAAGAGATAAGGTTGGTGTTTGATTGCTGAATTCTGCCCCATAAAATTGCAGGCAATGCCAGCTACTTTGGGTTACATTACAAGACACATACCAACTCAAGTCCCTACCCAACAAAACTTTGGTTATATGAACTAAAATAGATGTGCTTTAGGTTAGATTTTTGGGATAAGACTTTGATTAATTTAAGCATTTTGTAATCAAATATCTTAAAAGTATAGAACAGAAGTGCCATCATTGTACTTGAGATTTTAAGGAAAGAATGGAGTACACTAAGTTTGGGTGGCATTTGTTCATGATATCAATAATGGTAGTTTTTTTTTTTCCGAAGGGGAACAAAGAGAATAGAAACTCTAATTTGCTGTAATAAGACTTGAATCCAAACGTCACATTTAATAACAGAGAACGCCCATCCACCGTCACCAAGAAAAAAATTATTAAGAAACGAAGGAACATATTTCTAACAGACTTAGTTTGGGGAGACATGAACTTCAAATGAAGGAATTTGACACTAATTATTTAATGCGAAGGCTGCAATTTAGGTTTGGTAATTTACATATGATTTTCGACACTGAATTTGAGAGCTTTATAATGATGAGTTTGAAATTGATTATTTAATAGGAATGATATAAATACCTTGATGGTATATATATAAGAATCCCCCAACAAAATACATCTATTTTTCGTCTAATAAATCATTTACGCTAGTTTTACTAGCCACTTAAAATATTCATCTATCCAAACAGAGCCTTAATCCAACTTCACTGCAATGGATGCCCAAGTCCTAACTTTGAAAAAAATAAGCCTTATCAGATGCTACAGAGCCCAGTCCCATCACAAATTGGCTGGCCCATTGTGTTTCTGTGGACATTCGCCAGTCAAAGCCTTTCTGTGACCGAGAGCGGCCGGCCCAGAGTTTTGCCATGGCCTCCTATTTGACAAGCCAAACTTTTTTGAATTTTGGATTTTTTTCTACCCTAATTTCAGTAATTTTTTAGTTTCGTTTTTTTTCCCAGCGTTTGGCCAAAGATTTTTTATTTTTCTAGTTCACCTTGATAAAAGGAATAAAAAAATTATATTAAAAAAATTGACAATATTTGAAAAAAAAATCCATTAAAGAAAAATAAAAAAAAAAGCTATGACAAAAACTGAAAAATCAAATTACTAAAAATAAAAAAAATACCAAAAATTAAGCATGCCAAACAGGTGCTATTCGTTTCCACTGTCATTTGGAAAAAGTTGACTAAATAAATTATTTTTACTTGACAAATTACTCGTAGGTTTCTCATTTTCACAACTAGAGACCCAAATGTTGTCCCACTAGCCAATTAATGGTGGGGTCAATGACAAAGAAAGGGGGAAATGAAGAAAAAAGATCATGTAAAAAAATAAATTTCATGTCAATTTACTTACACTTAATAAAATTTTCCATAATTTCATAACAAACATATCAATTTGTATCCTATTTTTCTCTTTTAATTTTTTTATTGCAATATGCAAGTATTTTTAGAGCTTGGACTACATCGTTTAATTATCTATCTCTAAGGTCAAGTCTAAAAGTAGGGGTGATAAACAAACTAAGCTACTCAAACTCGCCTTTGGTTTGAGATCGGTGTTGGAAATCTGTTGTGCAATGTGTGAAAATTGGCAAATAGTTATCTGAAATTAATTTTAAAAAAATCAAAACTAAAAACAAACTTATAGAACTTTGAATCGGAAAAAACATAATCTGGAAATTGTAGACTATAACCTATATTCGATACAGTATCCTTAAGATAGATTAATCATCCGCATTGGTAGAACTAAATGAATGGACTCTATCTCCCAAGATACAACAGTCAGAATCTCAATGGTGCAACACTATAACAATGAACCTGGAGAACCAACAACAGTGATTTACTCTCCCTTATAGTATGAGAAATATGCAGAAGGGAAGTGCAGAGAATGAGAAGAATTCGAGTTGCAAATATAGGCCAGAATGGCTGAAAGAGGAAGGCTTTTATAGAAGAATTCGTGACTGTTGAAAGAAATGTAACTTTTCAAAAGGAAGACAATTATTCAAGAAAGAAACAGGTATATTCGTTTAAAATTTAAACGAACAAAGATCAAAACGAACAAATGCAATTGTTCGGGGCTAATCCGAATGGACTCAATTATTTGGGACCAATTCGAATAAACGCAACTGTTCAGAGACTGAAATACAATTACTAAACCTTATTTATTAAAAAAATAAATAATTTTTTTGTAAAAATATATATAGCAATCCGGCCCAACCCGCGGTCCGGCCCGGCCTGGGCGGGCAGCGCATGCGTTGAATTTTTAGTCCAGCTTATAGAATCCATAGTCTGAGCCCAAGTCCATCCATAACCCCCGTCCTTCTAAAAACTTGGGTACCCCTTGGGGGCCATCCCAAGGTGTTAAGGTATCCCTTTATAAGCAACCTTAAACTTCATCTTTTTTTTTTAATATGAGACTAACAACTTTTACTACATAAATTATATTTAAGTAGCACACTTTGGAGTCAATTTTCAATTCAATTGCAAATGGTTTTGAACAACTAATTACATGTTCTTAATCCTCACATGGAAGTGTATCCATAGCTACTTAAACCCACCAAAAAAGGTGTGTGTACCAAAAAAGGTGTATGGATCCCACTTTAATTAAGCCTCAAAGCTGGACAAAATTAATAGTTATGAACCCATTTTTTCAACAATCGATTCGCTTGATAAATAAATCAAACTTGGATATATTATTATAGCTCGTTAAGTTTTCAAACTAAATTTGAACAATCTACTATTTGGCTTATTCATCAGCTTTTTATACAAGGCGACCGTGAGAACCAAAATTTTGGTTTAGATATGCGCTCCCAATTTCCTTGGGTCTTTTATTAGGCTTAAAAAATAAAAATTATTTTAGTTGACCTCTTCAACATGATTGGCCCAAAGCCGACTTGGTTTCTCTATGTGTGCGTGTACGTGCATGTACAATAGGAGCGGGGGTAGTGGTGGCCAATGTGGTTTGGGTTAGGGTTGGCGGGGCGGGGTGGGGCGGGGGGATTGTTTTGGGTTTGGGTTAGGGTTAAGGCGTCACACGTGTCTTTGTCTTGGACTCTTATTCCATCTGGAGTTGAGGAATTGGACATAATTGAAAAAAGAACTAATAGGCCAAACATGAGCGGCTCTAAAAGATCAAGCAGAAAAATTATCCAGCCAACCAAAAAAATCATGCTAAAAATTATTCGATCAACCAAAAAAAACAGGCCAAACATGAAGAAAAAAAAACTGATTTTTTAAACTAAAACATAGCTAAAAATTTAGGCGAAACAGGACTAAAAAAATGTTCACAACTTTTACTATTTCTCATTACATTTTGTAACCATCAATCCATCCATATAAACGAACAAGGGCCACCTGGTTTCTAGTATATTCGTGTTTGTTTTTTCTTCTAATTTATCTTTCACAGATGAGGAGGGGGTACTCTGCATCTCCACTGGTGGATGACAAGAGCTTGATGAATGGACTGAAAGGGACTATTCATCATAAAATATTACCATCAAGATATGTAATGGATAGAAATTTAATTGCTTCTTAATGAAGAAAATGAATGACTTTTGTTAATTTTGAGCATCAATTTTGGATTCAAAGTTTCAAACCTCCTTATCTAATTTCTTAACTTGAGATATTAGGTGACCTCAAGTTCAAGGCACATGATGAGTTCCTGTAAACTTGATGAAGCTTACTGTTTCACAACTTCCAAAATAAAGTATATACATAGCTTTCGATTTCCTAACAATAACTCCAATTTGCGTTTGGATTAAGGGTTTGGTAAGAGAAAAAAAAAAGAAAATGAATGAAAAATTTAGAAGATTCACACGGAGTTTCATGCGTAGAAGGTGCAAATCCCCCTACATTGGGCCCGCGTGTGTGTCGTTCCTAAAACCTCCTCTGAGTGCACACTTGAGGTATTACTCTGATCAAGAGGCATGACCCATGCAAATTGGGAAACCCGCTAACAAGTTAATTGGGTGCGCATTGTGAGCTTAGTGCGTAGGGGGTGCAAATCCACCAAATGGAAATCCTATGCGAGTGCACACTTGAGGAAGTACCCGAGCCAGAGGCATGGCCAAAGCAAATTTGTTAAATCCAATCCCTAAACAAGGTAATTGAGCGCACATTGTGTACTTAGCATCCATCGGTGCAAATTCCTCAAATAGCGCCCTCCATGTGCGTTGTTTCTGAATCCTCGTAATTGTGAGTGCATACTTGAGGCAGATAGGCTTTGAATTTGATTATCACTGCCGAGTATGATCATTGCAATTCTTGATACTGATAAATATTCTATCGATTGAAAAAACAAATCACATTGTATGACACGGCTACTCTTCGACATGTATTAGATAGGCACATTATCCATGTATATTATCTTTGCTTTGTTATTGTCACCTTCCTAATAATGTATACACGGTTTCTATAATAAGTCTGTGGGCTACTTGAATATTCTTTCAAATCCTTGGTGGAACTTGGTCATTGTCACACAATGAAAAAGGAACCAGCCCCAGTACAAACATTTTAATATAGTATATAGTTTGTGGATAAGATCAAGATATCTGAACCCCACCAGGCCACCATCACCATGACGTGACCTCTAAAAAAGATTTATTTAGCTTCTTTTGGATGAACACAAAAAATCTGTGTGTTTGGTTAAATTAGCAAAAGAAAGGTTTGAGCAGATTAACAATGGGTTCTCTAATGGCTGGTTGGGGCTCAACTGTTCGTGATTCTACAACTTGTATGTGCACATGACTAGTTACCCTTTCTTATTTGCTCTCTTAGGATCATTGTCTACTTCATGGTTAATGTTTCTAACTGTGTGTGTTTTGCAGTGAAATTACAGAAGAGCAAGTCATTGACCAAAGAAGAGATTGAGGCTTACTGGAGATCTAAGAAGAAAGCCGAGGAAGAACATCTCAGGGCTATTTCTGACATTTTAATCACCAAGAGCAGTCAGGTAAATCTCTATCACA
>BRYE01000004.1:2676267-2678767 GCA_030159115.1 Actinidia arguta var. hypoleuca | reverse complement strand
AAAGCACGCCCTGGCCCTGGTCACCCTCCAAACCTACGGCCGGTAAGCAATTTTGTTCCACCAACAAGGTCATTTCCGTAACTTCACTACGCCCACTCCTTCAATAAATCGCACTCCCGCTGGTCAGATCATGCAGGAAAAATTTCTCTCCCTCTCCCTCTCCCTCTCCCTCACAAAGATTCCATTCCTTCATTTTCCCAGAAAATTCCAATGGCCGAGAAAAGCAAAATTCTGATCATCGGAGGAACAGGGTACATCGGTAAATTCGTAGTGGAAGCGAGCACCAAGTCCGGCCACCCCACCTTCGCTTTAGTCAGAGAAGCCACAGTTTCCGACCCTGTTAAGGGAAAGCTCATCGACAGCTTCAAAAGCTCCGGCGTCACTTTGCTCTCTGTCTGTAAAATCTTCTTCATGAATTTATATTATTATTATTATTATTTTGCATGCTGTGTGTTTGTGAAAATGCTGAGTTGTGGTTGAATTGAACAGGGTGATCTGTACGACCACCCGAGTTTGGTGAAGGCGATTAAGCAGGTGGATGTGGTGATATCCACCGTTGGATCGTTGCAGTTGGCCGATCAGGTTAAGATCATCACTGCCATTAAAGAAGCTGGCAACATCAAGGTTTGTTTGCTGTCTTTCATTGTGTCACAAATCTGAGCAGCTTGACGGCAAAGTTTCTGTTGAGTTGTATTTGGAGTATAAGTATATAGAGGTATATGCTCTGCGTAGGATCCATTGAAGTCATTACAAATAAGATAACTATAATTACGATGACAAATCTGACATCATAACATGATTTTTGTTCTTGATACACATATTGGGATATGGGTTTATGTGTAACCTTTTCCTCACTAGTATAAGATAGGTTGATGACGAGCAAGCCAAAAGCCACATAACAATGTTTATGCTAAACACCCCCATCTAAAAGAAAAAGAATCTTTATGCTAAAGAGTAAACAACACGACTCGGATCTTCTATTTCCAATTATTTTTTCTCCGTCTTAAGAAAAAGAAAAATTCTGGTTCTTCGATATGTTGGTTTCCAAATCAGCAATGTAGATTGGTGATCGATGTTCGTATTGTTTTCTTGCATTGTTCAGAGGTTCTTCCCATCGGAGTTTGGAAATGATGTGGACCGTGTTACTGCGGTTGAGCCCGCAAAATCTACATTTGAGGTGAAGGCCCAAATCCGCAGAGCTGTTGAGGCCGAGGGAATTCCCTACACTTACTTGTCTTCAAACTTCTTTGCCGGATATTTTCTGCCTACGTTAGCGCAGTTTGGACTCCCTGCGCCCCCTAGAGATAAAGTAACCATCCCCGGGGACGGAAATCCCAAAGGTATATATTAAACTCATCTCGATTTGTTTTGGATATGAACTTTTCTCGGTTCAAGGAATCCAAGAATCTGATGGAATCTCAATGGTAAAAAACCAGTGAGAGTATTCTGAACTTGATTCGTTGCCATTGACCAGGGAACAGAGTTTTCTAACATCATTCGTCTTCCCTTGTTTTCCATGTAGCGGTATTCAACGACGAGCATGACATTGGTACCTACACGATCAAAGCTGTGGATGATCCAAGAACACTGAACAAGATTGTTTACATTAGGCCTCCTAAAAACATTTACTCATTCAATGAGATTGTTTCCCTCTGGGAGAAGAAGATTGGCAAGAAACTCGAACGAATCTATGTTCCGGAGGAGCAAATTCTGAAGCAAATCCAAGGTCAGCGAGAATACTTATACTGAATTCTTAACATCCATAAACGAAATCGAATACACATTTTGTTTTCGGTAGGGTGGCATAGCGGTTGTCGAATTTTAATTCATTTTGAATCTCATTATTGTTGCAGAGTCCCCTATCCCAATCAACATAATCATATCGATCAACCACTCGGTTTTTGTGAAGGGAGACCAGACCCGCTTTGAGATCGAGCCCTCGTTTGGGGTTGAGGCTTCTGAGCTTTATCCGGATGTCAAATACACCACCGTCGAGGAATACCTTGATCAGTTTGTTTGAGAGATTACAAAACCTTTGCTCTTCTTGTTGTTACCAAAATAAAAACAGTGTGTTTAAATTGAGGTGAATGTTTGGCTTCCATGGCTTCATGTAAGAGCATCTGTTGAATGAATGGACTTTTTTTACGGTTAATGAAGTGTCGCCGTTTCTTATATTCCATTGTTATTTCGATGATGGTGGTGTGTATAAATATCTTGCAAATGTTGCCCAAAAACGTAATGGCAAAAACGATTGATTTATGCCCAAGGACTAAGATCACAAACGACTGTCTTCCAATTGAGTAAAACTTGGTCAAACTTCGATGATCAATCTCATGGATGGCGAAACCTCATGACTTGAAATTTAAGTTTTGAGGGGCAAATGATAATCATGTATGTTTTGCTTAACAGACACTTGATGTGCAATAATGATCTCTCTTAGAATCATGAATCAATAATCATGGTGTCTGTTGGTGGACATTCTCAAAGGCGTGAAAGTTTC
>BRYE01000004.1:2663767-2671267 GCA_030159115.1 Actinidia arguta var. hypoleuca | reverse complement strand
GATCACCAAAAACAACAAAAATCAGTTTAGCATGGGTTCGACAGAAAGTATCAAACACATTACCCACACTTTTGTCCAATTGTGGTACTTGATTTATTTTAGGGTGACAACTACCATATTGTCTATAGACATAATCAACTATACAATATCTTTCTCACTAATATGTTAAGAAATTCATGACCTTTACTACCTTAAAGTGCTTTATTAAATCTCACACCATGTATTGAATTACAAGCCAAATTAACTAACATTGAACAAGAACGGTCATTGATTAAGGACTATTATCTAGAACAATTCAAATAAAGGGATAAAGCTACTACTGCAGCAAATTTTGAGATCGTAGGTAAGAGACTAAGAGCACTGCCTTGGAAAGAAACCCAATGACCAATCTAGAAAACAAGAAGGAGATAAGAAACTGAAAGAAGTCAGTGAAAACCAAGACCTTTAACAAAAAATGGAAGAAGAATTCACCGTACTTAGTTTGGTTTAAGAGTTTGAAGTGCCCAATTACAATCTGTAAAATATGATAAGGTATGAGAAAGGAATTTCAAGATCAACTTCAGAACAGTAAGAATTTCAGCTTTTGAAGAAATATTGAACATATATTGGATGATTTAACTCCACTCAAATCAAATCAACTGAAGAAGCCTTTATCCCATTTACTTGAGTTCAGCTACATGAATCCATTTCTCCATTGATTTTTTCTAAGGTCATATAAGGAAAGAGTTGCTTTGACAGGCCCTTAACAACGTAGAGCATACTTCCAAGTGTCCCTCGACAAGGAGGAACAATTGCACGTGCCAATCCAAATGAATGCCTAACGATTGTGAGGAAAGAATATTATGTGTTGAACTACAAGAAAACCTCAATGACAGAGACTTTGTTTCTGATGGTGATGGACATATGGCCTATCGATGACTAACTAAGCCCAACCTACACCTCAGGTAGAAAAAGAAGAAAAGCCGGTTCACCAAGAAAGGATAGGGAACAAGGAAGCAAGACTGACTTAGATAACTCCATTTCCATAGTAGTATTGGAATTTCATGCTACACCCAAGACTGAAGCCTGAAAACTGAAAACTGAACAGAAATATTGGAATTTCGAGGAGAACTACCATTTTTCAGGCCCTAATAACTTTTTGACAAAGAGTTGCACAAGCAATCAATGGTGGCAGAAGTTCCTTACGGTAAATGCAACTGTGAGACATTAGCATGGATATGGCATTCTCTCTCCTACCAGCACAAGTTCAACAACTGAAACCTAAAACTAAATTGCACTGAATATTGGGGCATAGTGAAGAATTGACAGAAGTTTTAAACCAAAGAAGAGAGGTGCATTTACTTCTAAAAATCTTCCTAAATGAAGAGGAAGCAACTCTGAGCCACAAACATTCTTAGATATCTGGAATTTTATAAATAATAATAAGGAAAATTGTCAGAGCTTGGAATCTGAAAATTGTGAGTGTTCAATGAGAAGCAGCCAAATTCCCTTCATTTCTTATCCCTTCTCTTACCCTATTTGGACAAATTTAAATAAAACAACTATCAATACTATACATTGAAAATTCTCACACCTTGCCAAAACGAAGCAAATGAATAGAGACCAAAGGCCAAGTCTTTATTTCCTTGTAGTCGTCGCAGTTAGACACCAAAGGAAACCCTAACTCTCTGAAACTCTTGAAAACCAAAATTAAAGTTAAAAGACTTTAAACAACAAAACATTTTCTTCCTTGAGATCTGACAAATAGAACAACTCCTCTCAACTGTGTCAAACAGAAATAATGGAGACATTATTTACGTTTGCACAACTTAAATTTTACTGCAACGAAGAGAACAACCAACATAAGATTCAAATCTGTAATCTACTTTCTCTTTTTATTTAAAACTGTCCCCATTCCCAACTCCCAAACCAAAATCCTAATCCTATCGCACGATCCACCAAAACGATCACCAATCAACAAATTAAAATCAACAAATAACTTAACATGCGTATATCAGAGAGAGATCAAAATTAGGGTTTAGTTTGGATTCGTAGAGGACCTGTGCCTTGTCAGCGAGCTGAACTACAAGGCGACCGACAGGGAGGGGAGACTCGTAAGTGTAGCTGTAGTTGATGCACTCGGATCGCATGTAGCGGGAGAGGACGCGGCCGTCGGCGGTGAGGCCGGCGATGGCGACGCCGATGTGGTGGTCGACCTTGAAGATCTTCTTCTGGTGGGACGAGAGCTCTGATTGGGCCTTGTTGACGCTGGCCAGCACCACGTGGGTCTTGGATCGGAGCCCGATCGCCGCCGACCCCTGCTTTACCGCCTCCATCGCGTACTCCACCTGGAACAGGCGCCCCTGCGGGCTCCAAGTCGTCACATCCGTGTCGTACTGATTCCTGAACATCTTCGCACTTCACCCTCTCCCTCTCTCTCTAGATGTATATTGTGTTTCTCTCTCTGTATAATCGTCTGTATTATGTTTTAACACTTCGATGGAGAGACTGGGAGGGTTTTCTTTTTCTTCAAGACAGAGACAGAGTGAAAGGAAAGATGATTTTACACGGGTTTTGGTTACGGGGTTCGTTGTTGGGTGGGGCAGTGAAGAGAAAGATCCGAATGGGTACACACTATATGTCCGGATGGTTGGGCCGCTGGATTTGAAAACTGGGTTGGGCAACATTCATGACTTAAGTTTCATGGGCTGGTTGGCTATTATGGGCTATATTATGGATTGAGGCTATTGTTTTTTGTCCATCCAAAAAATTAATAGAATAACCATATTTGAGGCAAGAAAAGACACTCAACAATACTACATATTCAGAAAAAATTATTTATAGAATATGGCAACAGTTAAATTTACACCATACATCTTATTTTCTGAATAATTTTTAGAATAAAAATCTATCACCCAAAAAAGTGTATATGGACTACATTCATCCTACGTGTGACTCAAATTATACTAACATTAAATCTACACTATATTATACTTTAGGTAATTTTAGCGGTGAAATTCTAGATGGTTAACACTTTTGAAAAAATTGCCTTTACTTGGTGACATATCGGCTTGCATTGTTCGCCTATGGGGCACTAATGGAATCATGCATAATAAAATGCGGCCGATGGTGAAAAAATTTATATAAACTTGTTTTTTGGGTCCGTGTGCTAATGCAAAGCTCATAGGATACAAATTCTTGAAAACTTTTGATCATTTAATGGTAAAACAATAATATAGGTAACTTTTCAACGGTATAATTTTGGGTGAGCAAATTCACTCATTCGCTATGACCTACAGGTGTTTTCAATAAATATTGTTGCAGAATTGACCTATTTCGAGTGTAAACCAATTGAAGTGGCATTTTTATTTTTATTTTTGAAAAATGAAAGTTAAATTTACAGAGTAAATGAGTCATATAGTAAAAAATTAAATATATATTCTGATGACTCAACCTTGCAAATAAAGATGTGATCACGAAGTGGCTACTCGCTATTTTTCCTTTAACAAGGCATAAAAGTGAGCCATGATCACTAAAGGGGAGATTCAAAGCTCCATCTAGTCTTCAATCATTCTCTTAAAACCAAAAGTAAAGTACTTCTAAGTTCAATCCAACTTGCTTTATGCTTTAGATCCCCCAAATCTTCATGGGTATGATTGCGACTTCATTCCGTAAAGATTCTCCCAAAAGCAAGTTTCATCCAAAACATTCTACTTAGATTAATTTTTCAACTCATCAACTTCGATTGCTAGTGATTTTGACTCTCTTTTTCTTCGTATGTTCGCATTTTTTTTATGTCTTATTAGAATGAATTTATCTAAATATTTTTTAAAATAGTAAAAGTATTTAATAAAAATGAGTATTTTGATAAATTCACTTTAATAAAAAAAAGTTAGCAAAATTATAGAAAAATGAGTGTGAAAACCTTTCTGAGTTTATTTTCCAACTTTTCATTTCAATTTTACCCTTATTTTACTTTTACCTCAGTTATATTTCAATTATAGAGACAGCCAATAATAGTCAAATTACTTTCAAGTTTCAACCACATGGCATCTTCGAAAATAGGACGAACCAAAAAAAAATTCAAAAACTAGGCTAAGTGGTAGTCATCTAATTTAGCTTTTTTGATTTTAAGTATTTTTAGTATTTTAGTGAATTTTATTTACTATTTGATTATAATTTTATTTCTTCTCGATTTTTCTTAACAACAAGAATCCGAAGAAATAAAAATTTGATTTTATTTGAGAAAAGTTCACTAAATATGGCTAGGGATTTTCACTCCCTTTTTTATTTTTTATTAAAATAAATTATTCAAATATTTACTTTTATTTAAATATTTTCACGACATAAAAGAACATTTGAGTAAATTTATTCAAATAAAAACAAGAGCATAATTGAAGAAAATAAGAGTATGAAAACTATCTATTTAAATTCGTTATGGACCTTAAACTGCCATCCTTATTTCTTGTTTTACTGTTAAATTAACAAATCAAGTCATATAAAAAAAAAAGTTTTAAGCAAATTTATATGGCCCAGAGAATTTCCTTTTGGTATTAATATGACAATAATACCCTTGTTAAAGACACCCATTTTGAAAAGATAAGACAGATAACTTCCGTCCTTGGAAACCCGTTAATATAAATTATACATATAAATTTATAATAGTAATATATTGACCTAACCTTGTATTTAAAATGTTGTCTGGTTGGTTCATAGAGAGGGCTGTCATCAGAGCCGCCACAAAGAAAGATGATACAGCCCTAATGCCGTGTGGGTCCTCTGCAAAATGAATTGTCGGTGAACAGAGCAAACCTTATGTGCAATGTTGCGGTTCAACCGATCGAACCGTGGATCAGTAAACGGTCCGATCATTCGTTAAAATTCGGTTAAATTTAGTCAGATTCGTTGTTGAACCGGTAATTCATCGATTGAACCGGTTATTGGACCATCCGGTTCACTATTTTAGGAAAAAATTATATTTTAAATTTTTAGATTTTAAGTATAAAAAAATAAGAGATATTTTACTACTATTAATAAATAAATTAATGACATAATTATGATATTACGGGTCAATAACGGTTGACCTGACGATTGAACTAGTGATCCGTGATCCGATCTCTTTTTTGATTCACTCAACGGTCCGATTTTCAAAACATTGCTTATATTAGTTGCAACCATGACCCGTTTGACCCAAGTTTTTTTAGATTTTTTTAGCACATTTAATTTTTATGATGAAGTTAGTTGTTTATCGGGACATATCGAGTCTGCTTTTGAAAACTATTCATCTTGTAAGATTTAATAATAGATCGTTAATTCTTTTAAAAGAAATAAGATTCGATCATATGACTATTAATGTCTGATTAACTCAAAGAATAAATTTTCATAATGAATGATTTAAATTATCAGTGTAGGGAGTTCAATCATAAACTTTAGAAAACTCAAGTTATAATTTAAATTTGTTTGTATATCTTAGCACCCTCTAAAAGATTGCTCATGATTCCCTAAAAGCCATACTATGCATGGACATAGGTTAGTAAAATGATAATTATGAGAAGAAAGTTGCACATTATGAAATTGTTATACCTTTGATTGTGAAATAATTGCCATGAGATTCTACAACACATCATGAAACCGTGCTTTTACAACCATGTCTGGCCTTCTTTTAATTTTGTTTTTTCATCTTCTTATTTTTATTGAGTAGTGCTATGGGTACCCCATATTAGCACCCCATGGTGAGGTGTCAGCACTCCATTGGGGTGTCATTGAGGTGGACTCCATTGGCCCCCCAATGGAGTGTTGACACCTCACCATGGGGGTGCAATTGGGATGCTAATATAGGGTACCCATAGACTTTCCCATTTTTATTTGTTCACAAGAGATTCTACATTAATTGCAATGTAAATTAATGTAATTATATGGGTAGGTCCAAAAATTATTGGTGGTGCCCATAGTGTTATCGGACTCAACCCGGGTCTAATGATGTGATTAAAATCATTCATCTTATAGGGATTAACTCATGCCAAATATTAAAATGATTGATTTTTAATAGCCATGTGATCAGATTATATTCGTCTTATAGTTTATTCTCAAAATCCTACTGACTGTCCATTTATTTAAGATATATGATTTTTTCAATTACATGGGTATCGATATTTTATTTACCCAACCATAGTATTTGAAATGGTCTCTTGGAGAATTCTTTTCAGTCACACCATTTTATCATCCTGTGCATTGTCAAATTCTAAACCATCAAAATTAAAACTTTTATTTTATGCATTTTATTTATATTTATGCACACGCATTGCGAGCACCTAACTATCAGCCGGAGATCTTGATTTGGTGTTCACGTGAGTCATGTGACGTTTTTATTTGAACGTTAGCAATGACATGTAACTTTCAACTCAAAAGAGCACTTCAATGATAGGTTGGATGTGGCCAATCTATGCAAATTTACATAAATGCACGAGTCCAGAGACAATCATTTATTTGATTTGTTTTTGCCGATCATCGTCTGAAATAAATTAGCTGGTCTTGGAACTTGATAGTTTTATGGGGTCACTGTAGGAAAAGCTATTTTCAAGATTCAAATGCTGTAATGTATTCAGCGCCGATTTCGATATTTGAGTTGCTCTTTTATTATTAATGCATTACTATTATTTTTTTATTTTGAGACCCAATGATTGTTCTATTCAGAGGTTGTTCAAGCCCAATAACTTTCTAGACTTACTCATGGGTGAGCCTGATTGTATTGTTCTCATTCCTAACCACAGAGAAATAAAGAGCAAGAAGAGAGATAGTTTTTTTTTTTTTTTAATTTTGAACCACATTATTTATTTATCACTATGGCTAGTTTTTTTTTTTAAACTTTTTTGGTTTTCAATTTTACACTTTTTCAATTTCTCTTTGACAAGGCAAATCTGAAAATGTGAATATTTTTTGTTAAACTTTGGAAATAAAATCAACCAAATTAAAGACATAAAATTAGCATTTGTCGAGTAAGAATGATTTTTTTTTCTTAGTCTTTTTATTTTAAATTAGATATAAAAAATTATATTTTCAAATTTATCTCGTCGGGCGGAATCGAGAAAATATAAAATTTTGATTAAATGATTAAAAAATCTCATTAATAAATACAAAAAAACTCAAAAACAAAAACAACTAAAAAATCCATATTTCTCTTTTTTATATTTTCAATCTTTTACATATTCATAACAGTTCTTTATAGAAAGGAAGAAGACAATAAAATTGTTTAAATCCTGAGAATTAAACGCTGACAAACATGAATGGTTTTGGACTATTTATGATTTTATTTTTAAAGACTGTTATTTAATTGGGTTTGCTCAAATCTTTATTGTATGATGGTTCAATGATAAATATAAATATAGCTTATTGAGTGTGGTTTAATTTTAAAGACACATAATTTCAGTGTAAATCAAAAATCAAACTGAATCGTTTGGTTTTGTACCCCCTTTGGTTTGGTTTGATTTTGGCTTGAGAAAAATTATTTTTTTTATATTTAGA
>BRYE01000004.1:2653767-2656267 GCA_030159115.1 Actinidia arguta var. hypoleuca | reverse complement strand
TTGTTCAATTATTATTGAAATTCTTAACTTCACCCGAAAGGGTTAAAGAAAAAAAATATGCATTTTGCAGATAAAGCAACGAGTGTGTTAGTCAGTTGCCATTTTAATTTTAATTTTAATTTTTTATAAGATTAGTATGATTAAAAATTGAGATTCCTATTAAATACATTTGATAAGGGCTTGAAATAATTTTAATTGAAATAAGGGTTTGAAAAAAAAAGATACATTTTGCAGACGAAGTTATGGATATTTCTTACAGCGTTAACATGGGTAGCCTCTGAATTCGAGTTGGGTAAACATGTGGTGGCTTAACTGGCAATTTTTATCTATTTTGTAGAGGGACGTTGTTTGTAGACGGACGTTGAATGCAGGTGTTGATTTCAAACGGTTTATATAATTAAGGGTACAAAACAGAAAAAATATTAATTAGAGGGACAAAGTAGGAAGTATTGGTGGAACACCAAAAAGGTAACCAATGTAACATGGTAATTGATGGTAATAATGGGCCTCACAAGCATCCCATTCTAATTTTTCAGAGATGTTTTGAATAGCAACAAAACTTTGTGTCCATTTTCCCAAAGCAACCCGTGAATATTACTTCTTTTATTTTTTATTTTTTATTTTTTTGGTGTTGAAGATGATGTGAACACCCATTATTTTAGCTAATTTTAGACATAATTTCTCTCTGTCTTTCTTTTCACATTACGAAAAGAGAAAGGTGCAAATAGACAGAAAAATGCTGAAATTTTATTGAAGGACGTGCAAGAAATGATTTCTTGGGATGGCAACGTCAACGAATATTGTAAATTTTAGGTTGTATTTGGATTAAAAATTTAGTAAAAAAAAATAAAAATAAAAAATTAGAGTATTCAACTATTTAAAACTGTTAAATTCTCTATTTTTTTTTAAAATAAATCTTTAATCCAAAGGTAGCTGTGGACTTACAAAATCACTCATTTTCTTTTAAATTATGAAATCACTCAGTTTCATTTTACTTCTCAAATGATTGATAATTTTTTTGAAACATGACGTAAAACGACATTTTCTGATCAATTTGGAATGTCATAAAGATTGTAAAATTAAATAAACAGCAAAAGAAATGGGTGTGTGTTACTTTTACATCCAAGGCTTAGTTGTTGTTTTTTTTGTATTTTTTAGCTATTTTGATTTTTGATTTTTTTATTTTATAGTGATTATTTTTTATTATTTGATCAAATTTTTATATTTTTTTGTTTCACTGGACGAAAAGAGTCTTGAAATGCAAAAAGTTCCATTCAAATTTGAAAAAAAATCACTAAAAATAAAAATAAAAATAAACTATTTTACTAGGCGAATTAATTAGCTTTTTTTCAAGTTTGAACAAAATTTTTATATTTTTATATTTATTTTTTTAATTTAATTATTAAAAAAATTCACTAAAAACGAAAAACTTAAAAATCAAAACCGCTAAAAATCCAAAAACAACTAAGCGAAACAGGGCCGATAATTGTATTGTTTATAAGTTTCTAATCCACGTACATGTCACGTGTTGGTGCTTCATCGCCTGTGTTAGTGCTGTGCTTTAGGAGAGAGAATATCCACCAGGTAAATGTTTGATTTCCTAATTTGACGCCGTGATGTTTGCATACCTTTTGGGATCATTGTAGTTGGAGTTTCTGCAGCCACTTAAAGAGCTTTTGACGCCTATAAATCTCACCTCACGACTACAAAGAATCTCTTAATATGAAATGAATTTGTAATTCAATAGGAAGGTTATAATTGTTTTTCTCTTCAAAACTTCTTCCACAATACCAGAAAAACACATGAAGATCATAAATTCTATGGGAAAAAAATGGAATTTCATACATAGGATACAAATAAAGGACGCAAGTTCTCAATGACTGTAGAAAGACAAAAATAGAGAAGGAGACATTAATGACCAGACAAAGAAAAAGAAAGAAAGAAAGAGTGAGGGGTACCTAAATTAGGAAAGCTAAATGAATAACCACAAGCATTACGAGAGGCATTGAATATATTCTTCTTTGCTTCTCTCTTCATTTAAGATACATTAGAGAGAGAGAGAGAGATGAAGCATTGGGAGCTGTTAATCTTGGCTCTGTTACTGACCCACAAACTAGTAGAAGCAGGGGATGGGTTCATCAGAACCAGAGGAGTACATTTTCTGCTGAATGGAAGCCCTTGCTATGCAAATGGGTTCAATGCCTACTGGTTAATGTATGTGGCCACTGACCCATCTGAGAGAACCAAAATCTCCTCTGCTTTCAAAGAAGCCACCAGCCATGGCCTCACAGTGGCCAGAACTTGGGCTTTCAGTGATGGTGGATACAGAGCCTTACAGTACTCCCCCGGGTCCTACAATGAGCAAACATTTCAGGTTTTCTTTGATTTATCAGTTAACTTTTCTTTTCATTTTTTCATTTTTTCTTTTTGATTTGTTCATTGTGCTTACTCTGTTTATAACTCTGTTTTTTTTGGGTGGGTGGGTGGGTTATGAAGGGGT
>BRYE01000004.1:2638767-2646267 GCA_030159115.1 Actinidia arguta var. hypoleuca | reverse complement strand
CAAATTAACTGAAATAAAAAAAAAAAAGTTTCAAAAAAAAAAAGTGAGACAGTTTAATGTTTATTGGAACAATGATGTTTCGTGAGATTGGGTATTGGCGAAAACCTGATCAGAGTTGAGTGAGTTGAACGAAAAGGGGACGAAATGCGTGAAGATGACTGCTGACTGCTGACTGGAGTGAAGGAGGGTGGCTCGTGTTAGTGGCTTGTTTCTTTTGAATCTTTCACGAGAGAGCGAGCGAGAGAGAGAGAGATTGGTGCTATTGGTTTCTACAGACCACAATGAATCAATGAAGCGTGTTAATGATCTGGATCTTCCCTCTGTATGCTCTGTGAGATGAGAGACTATTATGGGTTTTTGGTTCCGATTTCTATGCCATTGGGACTGGGGACTTGTGGGAGACCTGGCTATTTCAAGTCACCATGTGACATTTAATCTTTTGAATTATTGATATATTAACTTTAGCAAATTCATTTTCATATTTTTTTTTAACTGCATTTTTTTATTACTTAAAATTACTCAAATACTCTTGAAAAATTCTACGGTGCAAAATTAGGTCCAAGAAAAATTCTTAAAATAAAAAATGGCCGGTTAATTTCTAAAAATTTTCTTTGTTCAAATTTTTGGATCGTAATAATACTAAATATCTTAAATTTATATTTTTAAAAATAATTTTAATTAAATATTTTAACTACATAGAATGGGTAATTTCACTTTAATGAAACCTTAGATTTTCTCTTTCATTTTTTAAGGATGGACTGACATTTCGAATCCAGAGAAAATTAGGGACTCATCAATATAATTAAAAAATAAGTTCAAAATTCCTAATATTTTATGACTCTTAGTACTGAAATATTTAAACTGAGTCAATTTACATGTTAAAAATAATTTATCATGACGGCTACATCCGATGAACTGGGTGGCTTATGATTTTTTTTTAATTTAGATAAATTTTTAATTAAATAATAAAAAAATTATTTAAATTAAAAAAACTTAAAAAGACGCTAAAAACACCAAAAACAAAAAGTTACCCAATCGGGGGTAAATAGCAATATTAATTAGGGTGAAATACACTAACCTCTCCTGAGGTTCCGAGCTAATACACAAAGTATTCTTGAAGTTTTAAAAATTATAATGACCTCCTCTAAAGTTTGAAATTTATAACAGATTCTCTTATTTTACACTAATCAACCCTGAAAGTCCGGGTTAATATACAAAGCACCCATTAAGTCAATCGTCCGTTAGCAATATTGACTGTTCATCCATGACGTCAGTTGAATAGTGTTTGGAATACTATATATGTCATTCTTTTAGACAAAGTTACTATATACTCCACAAGAATGTTGATTGAATAACCAAAAAATAATAGTATTTTAGACATAATGGTATTTAATTTAAGTACATGGACAAAACATGATCTATTTTTATCACTATTTCAAACAGATTAGTAACAAAAATAGTATAAATGATACAATTAAATAGTTAATGGATCAATATGATTCACTTTTTGATCATTCAATTGATATTCTTATGAGGTATATAGTAACATTATCAAAAAAAATGACACATATGGTATTTTAACTACTATTCAACTGATGTCATGGATGGACAATCAATCTTGCTAACAAACGATTAACGTCAAAAGTGTTTTGTGTATTAATCCGGACTCTCAGGAATGATCAATGTAAAATAAAAAAAATCTGTTACAAGTTTCAAACCTCAAGAGAGGACATTATAATTTTTTAAATATCAAAAGTATTTTGTGTATTAATCCGAAATATCAAGAGAGGTCAGTGTAATTTGACCTACTATTGACTATCCGTTAGGAAAAATAAGATAACGACGTGGAACCACCTTCTAGTTGGGTGATTACGTGTACGACCTCTGTGTAATTGGGCCCCAAATCCCATGGTTCACCACAACCGGGGTCCAGTATGGCCCTGTAAGTCCCTGATGGCTCAAATCGATTAGACATCCATCAATGATGGCGACCCATGAGAGCATATCATTGGTCACCATGAACTTGTGGTTCAGAAAATTCCTTGTCCTCAAACTATGGAATCATGACAATTTTGCACTCAGAATGTTTGGGGGACGATTATTGATCGAGTAGGTAATTTAAAACTTGACCGACACAAAAATACAACCACGTAATTTCAATAAAGGATCTGTTTAGATAAGTAGATTTTAAATCCCATATTTGGATATATATTTTTTTAATTTTTTTTAACTATATAAGTATTGAAAACGAAGTTGAGATGAATTTAAAATTCGATAAATTTGTCAAATAATATCTATTTTAGAGTTATTAGAAATTTTTTGATTTTGCTCTTAAAAATCAATCAATGATTTCTTTTAATTTCAAATTCTTTATGCTTTGTTTGGATCTCAAATTTAGTGAGGCAAAAATAAATAAAATAAAAAAGTTAGATGATTCAACTATTTCGGACTATTAGATTATATATCTTTTCTATTTTCTTACTTAAATTTTAATTCAAACTACAGTCTTAGTCTACCCGTTATCCAAATATTTTTACGAATTTGAATTTACGTATCTTGTTTTAAGTGAGATCTAATATTATTTCGAATCATATTGTTTTAAAATTTAACCAAATATAGATCAAGATAATATTTATTCATTATCAGGTGAGTGAACAAAATTGAACTCCAAATTATATGAACACGTGGAGGAATATGATTGTGCTTAGAATTAAGAACTTGGAATTCCTAACTTACCAGAACAGGAACAGAGACAAACAGATAAAAACGAGAGAGCAGGTAAGACGAGTTGACAAATTTCACGAGGCTGGTTGGCCTCAAGGCTTATTCAAGCTTTTAATTACTGCAAATTTAACCCCAAAGCTTATTTAAATGACAAACATAGGTGTCGGATTCACAAATTACTAGTCAAAATAACACCCAAAGGAAGAAATAAAATAAATATAAATTAAAATATTTTGTCTCGCACATTCAAAAAACCTTACGAGAGAGAAATTCTAATCCCAACAATGTATATGGGCAATATTGTCAATATCTCTTTGGTGGTCTGAGTTTGTCAAGTTTAAAGCATTTGAAGACAAATTCCATTGAATTATGAAAGGATTTTTTTTTTTTTAGAATTGCAAGGGTTAAATTCATTTCTCATTAAGTATCCTATTGGATATATGTGGAAAAATAAGTCCACAACTATAGTATATTTCAATAATATCCTTGCATACAGTGAATACTCGAGCGTTATGAAAATTCTAAGTGGAAGTAGAGGTGGTGCTGAAGAGGGTGATCGGGGGTGGCGACAACAGCAGTTGGTGGTGGTTTAGTAACCCTTGCATATCAGATAACAGTATACTAGGGTAATCTGGTCACAAAAGTGTTTTAGGAAGCAAATATTAAGTCAGTCAATCCTAATTCGAAAAATAAGCAATTTAAAGCAATATTAGGCTGTTAAATTTTTTTGTTTCTCTTTTTAATTTTATTTTTTTGGGTAGAAATAGCATTGATTACTATGATCAATCTGCTGCAGAAATTTTCAACTTTACAAAAAGCCTTAAGCGGTATCTGGGCCCCGGTCATGCCTCGTGCGGGCCCAGGACCCAACTCGCCGAAACCAAAAACCCATTAGCTGGAGTTGTACGTTGCCGTATGCGAATAGTCTCGGGTCCATATACACGCTGTTTGGATTTTGGGCTGGCCTCTTGGCCTAATTTGATGATGGGCTCATTTTGACAGTCCCCAGGGCTGGTAGTTTCTGATATTAGAAGTAGGCCGACAAACGAGCGAAACAAGTCTAATAGTAGACTTTTTAAGCTTGCTTTTGAGAACTTACGATCTTTACAATTATGTTTGAGTTTGGTTTTCGATTTCAAATGAGTTTTAATCGAGTCGAGCTCAAATAGCTTGAGTGTTTTTAATATTATAAGATTATTAAGTCGAGTATAGATTGTTCAAACATGTTTTGAAAGCTTAAAAATCACGTGTGTTTAAACTTGATTTGTTTAATTAATTAACTGTGGGGTTGTTTACAATGTGAAGGATGGAGAGAAATCGAAAATAGATACTTACGGTGGCAGAGCTATGGCTGCGGGTTGCTGTTGGAAGCTATTGGCGGCTAGACCGAATTGTAAGACAAGAATGATGAGAATGGCTGCTAGAACTGTTTTTAAAAAATTGCTCTCTGACGTTCAAGTTAGATGACTGGTAGACACAGAGAGTATGTATATATATATATATATATATATATATATATATATATATATATATATATATATATATATATA
This sequence comes from Actinidia arguta var. hypoleuca, assembly GCA_030159115.1. Taxonomy (NCBI): domain Eukaryota; kingdom Viridiplantae; phylum Streptophyta; class Magnoliopsida; order Ericales; family Actinidiaceae; genus Actinidia; species Actinidia arguta. The sequence continues at coordinate 2,641,993 of BRYE01000004.1, read as the reverse complement.
TATATATATATATATATATATATATATATATAAGGTTTGGCCTTAGTAGTTCGACACGTATTGGAACGCATCAACTGTCATGTTACTGGACAGACTGTAATTCGGCGCATTTCTGGACATGCTGACCGCTGTGTTAGTGCATAGGCAGCTGACCCAGCCATATCCTTAGGGCCTGGTTGGTAGCCAGCCATCATGTCGTCGTCATTTCAATTCAGACGTGTGAGCTCTCAGAAAAAACTTCACTGTGTTAGTTACTTTATGTTCTCTGACGTGCCTTGGGAATGCTAACGACCATTGTGTCTCGCCCAACCCCCGTCGAGCTTGTTATAGAGTGGTAACCCAACAAAAGTGTCTACCCTAACTTGATCAAAGTTGGTACTTGGTATTTTATTCTTTTACAGTAACAAATCAAACTCAAGTTAACTTTTGATGAGCAAGACACTAGCTAGTGAAACTCAAGTAGCTTGGCTAGTCTTTTACCCCTAATTAAATTGGAATTGAAGTATTAAAATCTATACTTAGCTAATTTACGTAGAAACATCAGTTTTATTCTTCCAGGAACAGTGGACATGTTGCAAGCATTCTATGACTTTTATAGTAGATATAGGCAGACGCTGGTTGAACTAACTTTTGATCACATATGTAGTGCATGGAGCTGAACACTGAAAAGCAGGATTAGCAATTGAAGTAGCAGAAGCATGCAAATCCTGGGAATTGAGTATGACAGGCTTCATGAGAAGCACCCTCCCACTTCCTGCACTGAGGGTTGCAGTGGCCGGAATCTCCGCAAACCCCCGACCACGCCTTGCTACACCTTTCGCAGATCTTTGCTTCCACCGTCGGTATGCCTGCATTGCACACCCAACATTTACCTAATCTATCAACAATACTGCAAAACGACCGCAGGGGTGTTATTGGTCACAACTTTTGTTGGCTGCTTTTGAGCCAAAGTAATTTCAAAATACTGATTCTTAAAAACTTCATTTTGATACTTTTTAACATATGTTTTTGAATAGTTAATATTCAACTTTTAACAGAAGATCAGTTATATCAAAAACCCAATAAGTACTTAAATCTACACCATACACTTCATTTTGGGGGTACTTTTTTGAGGTATATAGCCTCTCTACATGTACTAAAATAGTATATGAACTCAAACCATACAGAGGTGTACCTGTGAAAATTGTTCAACTTTTAACAGAAGATCAATTATATCAAAAATCCTATAAGTACTTAAATCTACATTATACACTTTATTTTCAGTGTACTTTTTCGAGGTACATAGCCTCCACATATACTAAAATAGTATATGAACTCAAAGCATACAGAGGCGTACCTGTGGAAACTGCGAAGAAAGGAGGAAGAGGAAGGAGAGAGCAAAATAAAGTCGATGATTCGCATTCAACAAATAGATGAATCTCTTTAAAGATAAACATGAACACATTCAACATATTCTGCAGCACTACACAGTTTTGGGTGCTATTCAAAGATTCAAAGCTTGTGTAGGGGGTAGAAATTATTTTATTTCTCTATATTTTTTTTCTTTTGGTTTTACTCTCAAGCACTTAGACCTCGTTTGGTTCCTAATTTTAAGTCAATTAATTTTTTGACTTATTTCCACCTCGATTTTGTTTTTTTATTTTTGTCTTAGTATTCAAATAATTTTTTATTTTATAGTTCCTCTAGTCACAATGAAATAAAAAAGTATTTTTTTGACAAAAATTAAAATAAAATATTTTTAATTAATAATGCAATAAAATTAAGACAAAAATAAGCCTAAAAGTCGACTTAAAGTTAAAAAGCAGAATGTCCACTTTGTTAGAATAATACAAAGTTTATTGTGGTCTAAATGTTGAAGAGGGATTGTCCTTCACAATCACTCAAAAAATAAAAGTATCGTGTATTCAAATTTAATATAGTGTGGGTCACACTTAAAATGAATTTGTCGCACGTATTTCACTTTTTGTTCTGTTTAACATTTGAATAAGTGTATAGTTTATTAGGTAAGTAGTGCTATTGGTTAATCCGACTCTAATGGACGGGTTCAGCTAGCCCAGTTCGACCCGAACTCTGCGGGCATAATCATCAATCTCAAAGCGGGACGGGCTGGGCTGACACGGGCCCATCCCATGCCCAAGTGTGACAATTTGATTGGTTATAGAGCTTGATTGGTCGCAAAATGGTCTTAAAAAAATATTTAGGATAATTAACTCAAATAGCACAGTAAGTCAGAATGGAAAATGTGCATAGATTCATCGGTGTAATCTTATGGCGATTAGTTGTAAATTAAATATTATTATCTTAAACCTACTATGCCACTTTTCCAATTACTTTTTTTGTTTTCATTGATGAAGTTATCAATAAAGAGACCCTTGGTGTTCATTTGTTTTGATAACTTGTATCTAGTTCATTGGATCAAATAATCTGAAAGATCAATCTCACGGTTAACAAACGAGGACTCATTTAAGACTAGAGTAAAGACTTGTACGAATTGATCCAATACAAGAATTGATAACACGCAATTGGGGGGAGTCGAATATCAGAGCAAAAATTTCGTGAGGTCTCAAAGGTTTCGTGAGGTCTCTGGTAGCCAATTGACTACTACCGTGCTAACTAAGTGGGTTAACCCCACCCCCTTGATGTTTATTATCTTGGGTTAGTCAGCAAGTTTCTTTTCTTACCCATTTTTTTACCAAAGCTTCTACTTCAATGGTTAGGAATGTTTTTGGTTAAGCAGAACCTTAATCTTTTCACTTTTGACTTTTTGATCTCAAACGTCATATAAGTTGCGTAGTCAAATTTCGCAGATACAAGAAAAGTTATCTGTCACTTAGCATTTTGGATGGGTACTTGATAGTCATGTGAACCGTCCATTAGCATTTTGGATGGGTTAAGTAGCCAATGGCAACGAGATTAGTCATCTATATTTTTGTTTTCATGTTTTCAAAAATAATGAAATATTCGAGACAAAAAAAAAATCTTTGAAGAAGTTTTCCATACAATGATGTATCTAAAAATTCAACTTTGGGGGTCTGAAAGTACGTGAGCTGATTAAAAAAAATTGCTACGAAAAGTTTAACATACAATTCTAATTTCTACCAACATAAACAACTTAAATAGCACTATTATAAAATATATAATTAAAAAAATTTATCAACAAATAAGTATTGCCCCTTGATCTATCCCTGTTTTCATATATGAATCAATTTTTATTTTTCTTCTTTTT
>BRYE01000004.1:2596267-2628767 GCA_030159115.1 Actinidia arguta var. hypoleuca | reverse complement strand
TCAAACATCAAGGATATTTTGTGCATTAATCTTGAACCTCAGGGGTGGTCAGTGTATTTTATCCTAAAATAAAATAACGTGATAGCTAGCAACCGAAAAAGGAGAGGCCAAGAGGCAGCGCGTGAAATTCACGCTCTCAGAGGTCATCGTCGTCAACGATGAAACCCCACGAGATCAGTGGTGTGCCCCTTTCGCTTTCGTTTTCAAAAGTAGCCGTAAAAATCATGAAATTTCCATGCATGTACACTGGAGGAGAGAGCTTATAGCTTTCACACTCTTGTTGGTTGCAAAAGTTTGGGAAAACCCAGATTTTATTTTTCAAAATCTAATCAAAAGGAAATAATCTTCGAAATTACCAATATATTCTCACTTTCAAAAACATTTACGAAATTTTAAAAAGACAATTTATAAAAATTAACAAGTTTATGTAAACTCTTATATTATTTATATATTTTTTTGTTATTAAAAGCTAATAGTATAATAAATTTACTCGTCATATTTTCTGAACTAGAGTCATATATTCTTCCGCACTCCAAAGTTAAAATAGTGAATCCCTTTATAATTATCGGTCCTCCTTAGTTTTTATATTTTATACAACACTTCAAACTTTTGGCAAAATAAGGTAATAATTTTGGGGAATCACATGAATATTCCCCTTCTAGAATATCACACTTGAAAAGTGCTTTGAAAGCATTCTATTTTGGTTTTTTCTTCATCTTAATAACAGATAATGTCTTATCTTTAACACAATTTGTAACATATATGGAGACGTATGCAAACCACAAACTTGATGGGATTAGGATGGATGATAAAAGGCAATGCCTCTATGCTTACGATCTGTTTATATCATTTTTATATTATATTTTAACAAGACACATATTATAATTATTGATATAATAGGTACCACAAATAAATTAATTATATTCTATTATTATGAATTATGACACGTCGATCAAGTCATATTAAGGTCCAGTTTGGATTAATTTAAAAAAAAATGTTTTAGCTGTAGTTTTTCGAGTTTTTAATTTTTTGACCATTTGATACGAATTTTTTATTTTTCTGGTTACTCTAGTCTAGAAAAATCTAAAACATTATATTTGAATTTTTAAAAAAATCCCACCAAAACAAAATTTATCGAATTTGTCAAGTAAACATGGATTTTTTTTTTCAAGTTAGATGAAAATCTTTACATTTTCAGACACCTCTCGTCATGAAAAACAAAAAAAATTGATCAAACTGTAAAAAAATTTCACTATAAATGAAAAACTAAAAAATCTTTAAAAATCCAATCCAAACTAAACTTAACATTGTAAGAACAAATAATAGGCATAGCATTTTTGATACAACCAAGAGAAGGTTTGGGTCTAACATGAAGTCACCTCTAGATGCCAAAAGATTCTAACTAATCAATATTGTTGACCATATGGAGAGAAAATTCTTAATTTATGAAGAAGGCCACACACTCTCCCATCTTACATTTTTGACTAATTTGCATGACTTCATGTGTGGTTGGAGTGGAACACTCATTTTTCCAATTTTGTTGGTACCATAAAGACGGGTTCACTTGGTCACCCTCGAGCGAATGATTTTTCAAATGGAAACTATGCTAGTATCTAGTGACAGCTCTAAAATTTTTTGTTAATAGTGTTATGCAAAAATTTAAACACAAATTTTTATTAATGGAGTCAAATATATTTTTTTTATGGGTTCAACTTTTTAAAAAAAAAAAACATGTAACGTTTAAAAAAATATATTTTTTTAAAAAAATTTCAAAGGTTGATAGGGACAGCTGACCCCATTAAATTCTCTGTGTGCCATCGCCCCTGCTTGTATCAATACATAAACATTCTCGAAAGGATTTGGTGTTTCTTCTACAATTCTCATTCTCTGTATTTGTATAACTTTCCTTCTTTTTTTTCCTTACATTAAAATAAGTAATATTATTTGATCTCTCAGATGAGGGTGTTCAGTGTTCTATACTCACCTAATACATTGAACCAACTTTACGGATTTTCAATGAGTTTTACAAATGTTTGGATAATACATTTCGTCAAAGTACGAAAACTTTAAAGGTAATCAAAATTATTTTTATAGATTTATTTGTTATATGTAACTAAACAAAAATATCTTATGATATACATACATATATAGATAGATGTATATATATAAAACAAATACGTCTTCATTTTCTTTTATTTTCCTATCCGAAATCAATTGCGGAAAAGAATTAAGCGATTACTTATCATATATAGGGTATTGTAGTTATTTTTTAAAATTAGTTATAATTGCAGAGTAATTTCAGAAACTATATATAAGAGAGGTCTCTATATCAATCAGAAATCATACAGAGGTCTATGTAATTTGTCTATTTTTTTTTTCTTTTTTGAACTTTCGTAATGGAACTAAGGGTTTTAGTTTAATCCAAAACCTCAAGGAGGTTTTTTGCGTATTTTCTAATTATAAGGAAGTAAATCGCACATGGGTTAAATTGAATTTTGTCTTTAAATAAAAATAATTATAGGTTTTTTTCTACCCAAAATATTTTTAGAGATTCGAGTGATCTTAAAAATTTACAAGTTTTAACATAAAAAAATTACTTTTGGAGTTCAAATAAATTTGAAATATTGAATAAATAATTATTAAAAGTTACTAAAAAAACAACACTGCTCAAAATAACGTTAAATAAATAATTAATATTTTTTAACTTATGTGTGTTAACATACAAATCCATTATTCAACCAAGTCGGAGGCCACATGATGCTACATATTAAGAATTAAATCACATAAAGTGATTAAGAAAATGAACGTGAAATGTAGATTCTACCTTAATATATTGTGAGATACACACGTGATAACTCTGAAGTTTTTTTACAGTTAAATTCTCTATCACGTGCATTTCTTAATTGATAAATACCAAGGGATAGGAGTGATCACAATCCGAATTAGTTCGATTTTAAAAAATCACAAAAGAAAACAAATTGTTCCTAATGGTTCAAAAAAATTTCAAACCAAAACAAACCGTTGAACTATTGAAACCAAACCAAAACGTTTTATATGATTTGGTTTGATTTGGTTTCACGGTTTAAAAACATAATATCAAAGTATGTAATATCGAATAAAGAAAAAAAAATCGAATTCAAAACAATCAACTTTGAGCATAAGTAAGATATTGTGTACTAGTTTAGTAGCATTAAAAACCAAATTGCAGGCATAGGTGAAAATATAACCTAAAAGTTTATACCTATATTTTTATTTTTTATTCTTTATTCTTCACTTCTTAATTTTTTTTTTGTTAGTAAAAAATACATATATTAGACAAACAATCTAGGAGTATTAATTAATAATTACTTAATATATATAAACATAATCAATATTTATATATAATTAATAATATATACGGTTCGATTTAAAACCACAACTGCGTGACATGAAAATAGTAAATCAAATCATTAGCTTATAGTTTAAAAATTTATAATTATAACCGAATAATTATAATAAAAAATCAAACCAAACCGCACAAATTGACTCGATTTGGATGGTTTCATGGGTTGAACGTTACTTTCCCAATCCATACTTGAAAGCATTCCATTGATATGGATGTGGCCGTTTACAGGTCAAGTTGAATCGAGTTTGGGGTCACTCGACACCCGAATTGAACTAGTCGGATTGGAGAAATTTGAGCCCGATTTCGATATAATAGATGGTCGGGTCGGATCTGGTGGAATTTGTCGGGTTGGACGGGTTGATCGATTGAATGGCTCGACACCCGAACCAAATGTGGTCGGGTTAGTTGAAATCCAACATTATTCACCCGTAGAATGAGCGGATTTGCTTCTAGTTGAGTCGGTCGAGTTGACAGGTGGATCGAATATTTGCACAACCCTAAGTATGGACGGGACCATGTTTTCAAATAAATATGGGGTCCACGGGTTAGCAACAAACCATACTCCTAAAAGCTCAGTCAGGCACGTGGTGGATCTTGATAATTGGGGCAAACCGAATCCAATCCGTTCGTATTTTTAAAAAGAAGAATAATTGCTGCCGTGAAAACTGCTCGTTATCTACCCAACCCTGGCGTGGTCTTGAGGGCTCAGTCGCGGTTCGTTTTTCGTACCGGTTCTGGTTCACTTACTCACTTGTCACTTCCTTACTCACATATATAAATGTATTAATTAGAATAATGATTTATATACTTTAATTTACATTTTCATCATTCGGCTTTTAAGCAAGTGTCTAAAATATTCTTTCACAAAAAGAGTAAAAAGTGTAATGAAACGGGAGAAGCAATAACGGTAATTAGAAAAAATTATAAGAATTTTATTATAATTTTACATAATAAAATTAATAAAAGTGAAGTGCATAAATCTACCTTCAACTGCTCTTATTTCCAAACAAATGAAATTTATGATGTTTTGAATTTATTTTGATAATACAAATAGGGCTTGTTTGATTATCCGGATTGGCCAAGTAGTCCCGGACTACTTGGCGGACTAATAAAATCATGGACACCCATGGGACTAAGTTGTCCCATGAATGGGGGACTATTGAATCTGCTCGGACTAGTAATCCGGAGCCATTTTGAAAAAACAAACGCGAGACTGGACTGGACTCGTAGTCCAGTCCCGCCTAGTCCGGATAATCAAACATGCCCATAGTTTAGTTTGTAGAACTAGTTTATAAAATTACCATAAATTTATCGAACACAAGTAAAAAATAATAATTTTCTAAATGAATAATTTATGGAACGATTTAAAATGGATCAACATATCTAACTTTACGATAAAGTTCAATTTACAAACTTCATTATTTTTGCATTATTTTTTCCTGGACATAGCCTAACCAAAATTCCATTTCTGCATTTCTTTTTATTTTCAAAAAAAAGGACAATTATTGATCGAGATGGCCTATAAATACGTACACATGGATGGAAACTTTCAGTTTATTTTCTCCATTCATGAAAGGAAACTGAGAAAACTTCACAACCAAAAACAGAGAGAGAGAGAGAGTGTGTTGTGGTTTCCTAAATTGCTCTATTTCTACCCCAACTTTCACGGAAATCATCGTCTGTTTTAAATCCTTCGTCACGGTTTCAATTTCTTCTGTTTTCCAAAATTTTCTCGTCTGTTTACTTTCTCGAGAAAAAAAAATGGATTATCACAGTCTTCAATCGGAAAAAGCCCAGGCGATGATGAGATTCCGTCGCCTTCGAAACATCGCGAAAATGTGGCGATTGCTCGAACTTCTTGTCGCCCTCGTGGTGTTGTCGTGGTCGTCGACTCGGCTTCCGCTCTCCCACAAACTCGTCGGGCAGTTCGTTCTTCAACTCTACCCGTATATCTTCGATCCTTTCTTTAATTTCGTGATCGGAAACGCAATTATCATCGTCATCGTACTGATTTCCCGCAAAAACCACGGAGACAACGAGATTTCCGATCATTACGTCGAGAACAGCGACACTCTCCACCGAATCGATGCCGTCTCCGACGAGTTAACAACGATTCCAGAGGCGTCACTGGCGGCGGAGCCGGAGGAGACCGAGGACAAGCATATTGTGATTTCCGAAAATGCGGTTACGGAAATCCAGTGCGACGCAGTTCGTACGGCCATAGAGCAGGCGACGAAGCAGATAGAGCGTTTCAAGAGGACGCAATCGGAGAAGTTGAAATCCGATCTTCAAGCGACGCTTCGGCGACAGCTCCGGCGATCGGAGACCGTCTCTCTCTCAGGCAACGACAGGGCAATTTCGTCATTTGACACGGTGGACACGTTAAGCAGCGAGGAGTTTCGGAGCAAGATAGAGACGTTCATCGCCGAGCAACAGCGGTTGTGGTCACAAAAAAATGGCTGAAGACAACTAGTAAAAATCTCACTACTACAATAAAATTACATAAAATTCACAAATTACTTTCGGATTTTCTTCTTCATGTTTGTTTTTATTTCGTTTTAGCAATGTACAGGGCTTTGTTCCCTTTCTCGGGAATGACTTGAGCAGAAAATCTAGTAAAATTTCTGCATAATTAACTAACTATTTCATGGAAATTGTTGCTCTTTTCTAATAATTTTCTTGATATTAATTTCTTCTGGGCTAAGGAACAAGAACTATAGGTTCTAGTATTGGGAGATGTTTGAGTTTTGTTGCATATTCTGATTCTGTGTTTTTTTTTTTTGGTTAGGTTACTATTACCGCGGATGTGCTTGTTTCGGCCAATTTAAAACTCAAGTCTGAGGAACTATCATGGATTGTTATGATCACCAAACAACACACAAAAGTCATGGGAATGAATAATTGTCTGTGTTTTATTCAAGAGATTTGCCATACGAACCACCATAGTTTTGTTGGTTCAACGCTAGTGTTGTCTTATAATGATGTATGAGTCTTGAACCAACATATTAAGTGATGACTTGTTTAATTCTTCTATCAAGGAGTATTAGCTAAAAATGAATATTGAGAGTTGTAAGTAGTTTTGCGTGATAAGGAAAACATATAGAGTCTATTTGATAAAAAAAAATAGAGTGTATAAATCATTAACAATTATCTTCTAGAAAAAAACAAAGTAAAACAGGTACAGGAATTGAGAGTTGTACGTAATTTTGCATAATAAATACAACAAACAGTGTGTATTTGGTAAAAAATTGAGTGTAGAAATCATTAATCGTAATGAAAAATATTTGTTTTTGATGATTACCAGAGTTGTGATGATAAAATGATTGGTGATACAACCACACGCCGGAGTTTGTGGCTTTTGGAAATGCACAATGGCACTAATCACGATAAAATAAGATTATAATCTCATACAAGAAAAAAGTTTGTAATCTTCTAATGGAAAAAGTTACTTTTAGACGAAGTAGAATATAAATACAGAGCAATTTACTTGTAACTTTTGCCGCCCATTAGTAATATATCTTGAACGTGCCTTACCAAGTTACCACAATTTAATTTTTTATTATATTTTTTATAACTTGACATCCAGGTCAAAAGACCGACTAATCGAAGAAATTAACATTAACGTTCACTAACAGGATCCAATTAAAACCCGTATAGACTAACCCCAAGAATTGTTAGAAAAAATAATAATAAAAATAATTTGTTTTGTTAATTATAGTTTCTACTAATTGTTTAGACAGCAATAAATTTATGATGTTCTTATTCCCAAATTTCTAAGCAGGTTTTTGTTTGTTTGTTTGTTTTATCAAAACTTATTCTGCAAAAATAAAAGATTTTGCTCCAATCTTATGTTCTAAGAAACTATTTCTCTATACTATTTAACTACCATATTTTATGGATTGTTTGGTTGATGTTTTCAGAATCAATGTTTCAATATATTTTTTAAAAAAATTGTTTGATTAACGGTTTTCAAAACTTGCATATTTTTTTAGAAATTTGTTTGGCTGACAATTTTCGAAACTTATTTTCTGGATAATTTTCAACAAAACAAATATTTTCTGAAGATATTAGAAAAATGTTTTCAATTCTTTAAGTTTATTTTCAATAAAAACTAAATATATTTTGCAAAACTGATTTGAAAACTGTAATCCAACAGAACTTTAGTCTTTCTATAAAATTATTTTATCAAATAAACATAACCAAGAATTAGATTTTATTTTCCTTCACTTTAATTTACTTTTCATAAAAAACAACTTTCTCACATCAAATTTTTGACAATCGAACGGAGCCATAAAATTTCGCAATAGGTACTAAGAGAAAAAGACGTACAATCGAAAAAAATAGAAGTGTGAAAATCATTAAGTTTTTATTTTAACTATTGTAAGAGGACAAAATATACAATAACAAGATCTGGCCTTGCTAAGGCAGGGGCTTCCAACGAGCTGTCACTTTAAAGCAAGCTCAGCGGCCTTTTGTGCCGGAGTTTGGTGCGGACACTATCAGAAATCAGCACCTCTTGAGCTAGGGCCATCGTTGTCCACGAGCTATCGCTATTTAGTATGCTCGGAACAATAATCGTGCTATAGCTTGGACAAGGGGCAACGTCCGGCAATAATCCCAAGAAATGCCAGGGGACAGAAAGATTTTTGAATTTTTTAAATTATTTTTTAATATTTACAGTTAAAATCTATTTGAGTTAATTGAATGGTTGAAATTTTATTTGAGATTATTTTTTTTTGAAAAAAATATTACTTTTTTCTTTTCAAAATTGTGGGGTCCACATATATTGTGATCTAATGGCAAAAAAATCTAAACCTTGGTATATTTTTTATCCATTAAATTATTTTTTTAGTAAAATCCATAACAAAAAATCTAAAACACACATTTTCTTTCCCTTTCATTTCGTTCTAATTTGTAAAACTAGAAATAATTTTTCAAGATCATTGTATTTTTTAATTTGTTCTCCGTTTTACATCAATATATCTCTTCGTATATACATGTAATATATCTCTTATTAAACGTTTATATTTTATCTATTTTTTAAGTTATAAATTTTTAATAAGTACACCAAATTTTTTTTTCTTCATAATACATGTGAACACAGACAATTACCCATGCAAAATAATCTAAAAATAACCAATCTTTCCTAATCAATGCCTTTTGAGAGAGAGACAATTACGGGTGCAAAATGAGAGCGAGCAATACTAAGACTATTATTCCAGGGGACAGAAGATGACTTGCACGTCGAAATTTCTTCTGACAGCCCCTACGCCTGGGTGAGACGTCGGCGGAATGATGAAAGACTATTAGCCAGGTCTTAGGAGTATGATTGGGTCAGCTGCCTACTCACTGATACAGCGATCAGCTCGTATTGCTACGCGCCGATCCGCAGTCTATCTAGTGACAACACAGCTAGCGCGTGCCTTGACGTGCCGAGTTGTGCTATATAAAGCTAACGATTCTTTGAGCCGAAGAACACACACATTTCTTCTCTGTACATTGCAACTTCGGTCATCTAATTTAACCGTCAGAGAGCTGTTTTTTTAAAACAGCTTGGCGGCCGTTCTCATTTTTTCTGTACTGCAGCTAGGATGTTGCCAAGTTACCGTCCGATGCCAGCTCACATCCCCACCGCAAGACCGTCGCGAATGTTTATTCTCGATTTTCCTTCCATTTTTTCTCCAACCCACAACCCTACAATTATTTCTTTGATTTTCTTTATCTTTCCCTAATTTAATTGCAATTCTTGTGGGGACCCAATATTTGAGTCAAAGAAACAAATGGTTGTTTAGTAGTGGCTTCAACCCATAATTCCTTTTGATATGGAAAATTATTCCTATTTCTTTTGGTTTTGCACGTAACGGGGCCCATTACCAACGAATCTAGCGGCTTGCTCTTATCCACTTTTGTTTGTGGAAGCTCTGCAACAAAATGTGGTCTCTCTTCCTTTTTCTTTGGTTTTCTTGTCTACCAACGACTTTTCTACCATAAAATACACATCAATAATTTTATTTTAAACCATCTTCCGTCCGTACGATGGTTCGAGCTGGGTTCCACAACCCAGACTAGTTCGGACCCAACTCAACATGATTGTTTATTCTGGGCAATCCACCTTATTCACTTCTTCCACTAATCTCATTTGAAAATTAGTCTTGCGAATGCATTTTGTGCGATAGATGAACAATGTATATTCAAATATAATAAAACTCGTATTTTTGTGAACTCCACTCAGGGTCGACTCTGATATTTGAGTTGTTTTAATCCGATCTCAATATAGTTGCACTTATACTATTAATGTATTACTAAATATTTTTTATTATTATTTTTTTTAGAACCAGATGATTGCCCTGCCCTGGGAGTTGCCTAAGCCCAATGACTTGTTGAGTTTACCCTAGAGTCTAGCCGGGCTCCACCACATGTACTTTCTCTATTATTTTTTTTTTGAAATTTTTTTATAATATGCATTTCATTTAATTGAGATTTTATCACAAAATTACAGAAAATAAAAAAAATAAAACGAAAGTTGTTTGGGTTTTATTTTTTTCTTTAAAGAAATAGTAATTCTACAACGACCATATTTGGGTACTGTGTAAATTAGAAACATGAATCGGTTTCTAGCTGCCTTTTTTATTGTTTAAAAAAATAGCTCGACCATTAAACAAATAATAGTGATATATAGAGGTTAATTCTCTACAAGACCTTTGATAATTCGTTAGGCTGTGTATAAATCGTGAATTTGTAGCAAGATTTATCAAGGAAAAGGAAAGTAATTCATCCCAAAAAAGAAAAAAAGAAAAATTATCTCTCTATCTTCGTTTTTTTTCATTTACCTTATCTTTTTCCTCATAAAATACTTGATGCTCCATGATTCAAACACAACTTGAGTGTTGTACATTAGGTAGTGTTTTTATTCATAGGTTTCTTTGCTTCCATAACTTAATAGATCATAACGAGTGATAGAATTACTTGATTGAACCTTTCCTTATACTGCTTGTTCCTTGAAAACAACTTCATTATAACTTAATAGAAACACTTTCATTAAACTATACTTCTAAGTTTCAAAGATGATGTAAACAATCTGATTTTGCAGTCACCTATAACCTCTGAGCAATAAAATCTTTGTCTGTCCAGTTTGTCATCTCTTTTGTTTCCGTGTTCACGATCTACTAGGACATGGCTTCACGGAACCTCGATTAGCGTAAAGTTGGTTGGACCCTTTAATAATAATCTAAACTATTCATTTTATAGGACATTTTGAGGTGATCATTTCTGAAAACAATCAACTTAATCGGATATTATAAGTCACATATGTTGAATCATTTTTATCTGAATCGAAAGTATGATTTTTCAGAGTAGACACCCATTTTATCAAGGAAAGTATTCTTCAATCACGGGGATACTAATGTCCTATGAAACTGATTTCTTGAATGAATGATCTTCATAAAATTTCCTGCAAGTTGAACGATTTGGATCAATATGAAGAGTCAATGGTGAGCCCATATTAAGCTAACTTTAAGTAAAGTTCAAATGACGAGCTTTAGAGAAGCAAAGTCCATATGTTGAATGTCCTTGTTTCAGGGCCCATTTTTGGAAATAGGAAAACCAGAGGACTTCAACTTTGCATTCTTAATTTTGTAGGTAAACAAGAGAATATTAAAGAAACAGGGGGACTAAATGCTCAGATTTAAGCCAACGGGTCTCATTTGGATTCGGAAGGCCTCATGGAGATTCTTTTATGTTGTATTTAGATCAAGAATTTGATGAGAGAAAAAAAAAAAGTTAGATGATTCAACTATTCGGGACTATTGAATCATTTGCTTTTTTCATTTTTTTTATTTTTTTTCTCCTCACCAAATTCTTGTTCCAAACAAAGCCTTAAGGCCCCATTTGGCCTAACTAGAAGATCTCATTTTTTTTAGTTAAAAAATAAAAAGTGAGATAAGAAAAATTAACTTTTCCTATACAAAATGGCTAAACAAGCATCGAGTTTTTTAGTCATTAATTAGTAAAAAATCACTAATAGTTGCTGAGTTTACTAAAAAAGTAAGTCAAATGACACCTGAAAAACTAAGCTAAAAGATATGGGTGAACAGACAAAATAAAAAACTGAATTTGTTTATCCTAAACACAACTAAAAAATATAAATCAAACGAGGCCTGCTATTATTGTGGATTCGAGAAGGTCACTAGATTACAGCGAGTTTGTGACAACAAAAGCGATTATTAAATAACTAAATTGGATTAGAAAGTGATTAGCCAACATCACTAGCAAAAAACAAAAGTGGATCATCATGAGAAAAAATTTCTCTCCATGTTGTGACCTAAAATTGAATTAAATCTTAATCTATAGGAGTTCTTGTCCCCACATTTGTTTACTTTGACGCCCAATTGCCGAGTCTTGGAAGATATTATGAACACGTTCATTTTTATTTTTTATTTTGGGTTGAACACTTTGAATTATTATATAAGTCGGTGACTAATCTTTTTTATTTTTTTGTTAATATAGTTGATTCGGTATCATGAGCCTAGATATTCTATTTTTTCAGACAGCGAAAGACTGGAAAGGATAGTAGCAAGGTGCCAAGGGATTAGGTTATGAATGGATAGGACTTGTTTTGTGAACATACTTTCATGATTTATAGAATCCACAAACTGATAATTTTTTTATGAACAAATCGATGGATTAATGCAATAACACAATGTTGCATCCCATAATCCAAGAGGAGAAATAGAAAAAAGAAAAAGGAAGGACCGATGAGTACTTGTTTACCCGATCCTAATGGGACGGGTTTGGAATTAAAAAAATTCAACCCGTTTGGATTTGGGTAGGCTCTCAGATTTGAAGTTTTACACCTGAATCGGACCCAATTATACTAAAAATTATAAAAATTCTCTTATTATTTTTAATTATTCTTTTTTTGTATTTTTCAAAAATTTCATTCAAGCATACATCATTTATGTAGTAACTAGTAATTTGAAAATATGAAATATGCAATAGGTTTGTAATGCAAAAAAAAAAAAGTTAGTGGGTGAATTAGTAAAAGGTGGATAGGGTTTGGATTTATCTTTCGTAAGTTTCGATGGGTTTCGGGAAAAGGTTAAGCGGGTATGGAATTGGAGTGATTTCATAAATGTTGAATAAAAATCTATGTTTCGATCTCTGTTCTTAAGAAAAATGCTATAATTCACCCTCTTCTAATAGAAACAGAGTTTTAATTTAATAAGCAAGAGAGCATCAAAAACATTATATATAGAAGGCCTTTTGTTCTCTATAGTGTTTCTAGATTAAGTTGTGTGCCATTAGTAGAGAGATCTTGCTAGAAATTGAAATCGGTTTAAAGATCTTCTGTTAATTAGCGACTTGGAAATATTAACATTTCTAGCAATCTTAACACCGGTAATAAATGATTAAATACATTGACAACCAAAATCGTTAAGTAATCGCGTGTTTTTAACCGTCTAAATTGGCCGTCCATCTAGAAAATACGCATTCATCATTAAGGATTTGCTAAACACTCTAATCGTTTTTATCGAATCATCTTAATTAAGTAAATCTCCATATAAAGATTATTTACGCGAAATCGAGACTAATCCTCCTTCAAAAGTTTAGGGCTATATGTTACTTAAACGCCAAATTAGTGATACTATGACAAAATTTGGATGGTGTTATGTATAACTCACAATGGGCCCAGTTACATTCCCAAAAACAGTTGGATGGTACACTTGTCAAAGGATATATTTGCTTTATACAACAAAAGAAACCCAATGAGGACAATAGCTCACAAACCTAGTTTATTAGATTAACTAGGATCACGCCAATCAAACAATACCCTTATAATTGCCCTATAATTTATTGTTACTACATGTATAAAGGGTTTTATAATATGAAAAGTTTTCAATTAGATTTATAATATAAATAATTTAAATTATTAAAATAAATCTAAAACGAGATTCAAAATGCGTGATTAGTACTGATGCAGTCTAAAATTAGACGATTTTAGACTGGGAGTTCAATATTAGCTTCTTCGTGTTATGGTGTTTGGGTGGAGTTGGGAGGAAACTTGCCCTAAAAAATTAGAATAGGTCCAATATATATATAGTATCAAAAGAGACTTTCCTTGCATGGAAAGTGGGACAGGCTTCAGAGGTGGCGGCACATAAAGGCTGACAGCTGACTCCATCAGCTTTTGAAAAATCTTTAAAAATTTTTTTTTTTAGTATTTTATATTTTTTTAAAATAAATTAAACCCATAAAAAAATATATTTGATCCCATTAATAAAAATTTATTTTTAAATTTTTACATGATACTATTAATAAAAAAATTTGAAGTCGCCTCTGGGACAAGCGTCCGCCAACTTGAAAAATCGGACAGACCAACTGTCCCCTACTCGGCCTCATAAATGGAGTGTCCTCTCCTTATTGGGTGCCTCTAGTTGTTGAGGGATCTAACAATTCTTTTTATTTGACATCCAAATTAAGGCAGTCTGATTTTGCCATTCCCACATTACAAGACAGAAGATACATGCCAAAATCAACTTTGGTGTGCATGGATACTATCCATAAAGGGGAAGCTGTAAGGTGTCTATTTGGTGATAGATACGTGTATATCTAAACGGTGTTTGTGTTTCTATGTAATCGTACCGGATGAAGTGGGCTGTGCTACATGTAATCTATCTCTCTCCACTATCAAAACTACAACCATTACCACCACCACCACCATCCTCCTCCACATCTATTACCCATTCTAACCAAGGGCGGAGCCAGGATTTTAATTTGTACTGGGCTGAAAAAATTTTTAATAAATTACAAAAAAAAAAAATTTAAACATATATATGCAAAATTTATATAAACCAAACAATTTCATAACTAATATATAGATTGTAGCAAAAGTATAACTAAACCGGCAAATATTCAAAAAAAATCAAGAAAAATTACCTATTGAAGTTGTTCCCGACGGTTCTTCATGGAATTGAAGTATCAACGTTAAATGAAGAAGGTGTATTACTTTTTGCTATAGCAACTTTTGGTTTGAAAAACGAAAGAATATTTTTCCGCTTCTACCTCCTTCATGTGCCATTATAAAAAAATCCTGTGCAGAGATGTACAAATTTAGGAATTAAAAAATAATTTAGGGTCTCTACTTTCCTAATTAAAAAATAAAAACAACAAAGATTATTCATACTATACCCTCAGTAAATCAGAGCATGCTATAGGAACCACCACTACAAAGTCAGCTTCTTGGAGAAAAAATAATAGTACAAAACTTTATCAAAAGATATTAGGGAAAAAATCAGAAACCTGCTGTCAAAAGAAAAAAAATAACAATAAAAACATCGACGTATCCAAGCTTTCTCCTGCTGCATATTAATATAGACCAAGATCATTTCGCTTTGACATAGTACCATTACAAATTGTGCGTGCATGCGTGTGAGGGCCTTAGCATCAATGGATGTTGTTCTATCTAGCTTATTTGTTCTCTTTCCACATGCTCCACAGCAGTACTACGTTCGTAATTTTTGCATTTCTTATTTGTTCTCTGTCCCTCTCTGCCAGGAATGAAATATAATAGTGGACCCACACGGCCACACGAATCACACATTATCAACAATTCAACACTAATAAAAATTGAAAACCTATTTACAAACAAACCTATTTACAAACAAACCCACATAAAGGAAAGTGAAAAAGAAAAAAAAAACTAGAGAGAAAATATACTACACTCCACTGTCCATGGGTCCCAAGCTAGAAAGAAAAGCTAGAAAGAAAAACAAAAAAACACTTTATGGATCTACTGATTTACATATAAAATTCATCAATTTCATCAATTTCAACAACAAATCAACATTGGCATATAAAAATACACAAAAATTAACGGTGAGAGTCGAGACGCGAGAGAAAATACCTCAGCCCTCAGAACTCAGAGTTAGGTCCTCAGCGGAAAGGTTCTCGAGGACGGCGGCGAGATAAATCGGTGCACCAGTTCCGACGCGACGTACGGCGCCCGACAATCAGAAGTTCAGCTTTCTAGCCCTAGATCTAGGGTTTCGTTTCTGACAAATAAAGAGGCGCCTGAGTCAAGATTCATAAAAAAGACGAGAGAAAATGTAAGATTCAATAGACGAGAGAGAGAGAGGGGGCCTAGGAGAGCAAAAATGCTGCGATCGGCGGTCCGGCGAAGCAGCGGATGAGATTCTCCGTCGTCGCGTTGAGAAAACAGAGAGTTAGAGAGCAGAGTCGGGACTGAGACAGAGTGAGACTGGACTCTCAGGTTTAATTTCTTTTTATTGAATGAAATTACATTTTAGCCCCTAATCAAAATATAAAAATCTAATTTTGGCCCAAAAACTTGTGTTTCATTTCAGTTTAGGGCATGGGCTGGGCTGGACTAGGCTGAGCACTGGGCTGGGCTGGGATGGATGGGCTGGGATGGGCTGGGCTCCCCTAGGCTACAGCCCAGGGGAGCCTTTGCAGTGGCTCCGCCCCTGATTCTAACACCCCCTCCACTTCCACACATCCACCACATCACCCCTCCAATCACCACAACAATCAACATCGCTTTGTTACTCTCACAACAATCACCAAGATTACATTAGCACCGTTACTACCACCACCATCAAAACACTACCAAGCCACCATAAATTCTTTTATAAATTGAAAGAGAAAACTAAAAAAAATTTTGAACATGTAAATTAAATTTAGATTTAGCTTGTTGAATAAATCAATCAGTTTCATTTAACACTTATGTTTTTACCAAACACTTTTTTAACTTAAAACATTTAGTATTTAATTTTCAGTACTTATTTTTAACTTTCAGAACTTAGCATTCAGTTTTATCAGACAGGATTTTAGTCCAATTATGGTATAAAATATAATAAAATATTTATATTTTAACTCTACTTAATAATATTTCAAGTTAAATGGTATTTATTAGATGTCTTAAAGTGCATCATCCATAAGACTTAGTTTCGTTTGGTTAACTTGAATTAGAAATATGCTTTCTAGGTACATACAGAGATATGCTAATACTTTCGGTGGTCACATTTTTGTATTAGAAGAAATGAACGATATTTTCAACAAATTCTATAAGATAAGTAGTCACATGCATGCTTGTTATTAAAATAATATTATTTTACGAAGTCAGATCGATCCGATATTTTATATAAATGATATTCTTAACAAGACTTACAAGTAAACGCTTGAATCAATGATGTGAACTCGGGAAAGAGACCACATGCCAAGGGGTCAAAATGTACTGTGTAGTCAATTCTCTAAGAAGCCTTGATCCATCAACAAACACATCGTACCATTATTTCCCATTGTCTGTATGTTTCCTTGCTTGGACTGGGCCACTCACGGTCCTTATAGTTTTAATTTAAACAATTAGAATCTTATAATCTCAAATTTATTTTAATTTAGTCTCTCTATCAATGCCCGTTAATATTTTGAATGAAAAATGAGCACGTAATATATTCCATTGAGAAGGCCTTTATGCAAACATTCAATTTTTTCTAAGTTCTCTACTGGTTAAGTTGAGGATAGTGTCGTAGCCAGGATTTGAGTATAAGAGGGCACTAATTATTTTCCACCTTGAAAATATTTTTCCCCCATAATGCACAAGTAGATAGTACTAAATTTGAAAATTCATTATTAAACACAAAAGTTTATAATACAACATTGCCCCTTAATTATCAAATTTGAATGCATTTGTAGCCATTGATCGGGGATAGTTTTAAAAAAATAAAAATTATGCTTGTTTCCAATGTTATGATATTTTTCCCTATTCATAATTTCATAAAAATAAAATATATAATGGGTTCTTAACTGAGAACAAATGTAATTTTGTAAATGGGAATAATTGAGATATTATATTTATATGGGGTACTAACATCATTAAAGCAAAAATGAGAGGAGGGCACTGGGCATGCATTGCCTCCCCCTTGGCACTTGAGGACTTGAAGTGACATTGAGATTGTAACAGGGTCTTACAGAAACGAGAGAGAGAGAGAGAGAGAGAGAGAGAGAGAGAGAGAGAGAGAGATGACTTGTAAGTTGTGACAGAGAGAGAGAGAGAGAGATGACTTGTAAGTTGTGACAGAGAGAGAGAGAGAGAGAGAGAGAGATGACTTGTAAGTTGTGACAAGGCGGTGGAGAAAGACAAGCATCATAGCTCTGGCCAAATTCATGCCCAAACGGGCCAAACATGTCCTCCCTCCTTGCCCAAATGCTAAGACGCTGTATGGTTTTGATTCATCCTGTTAACAAGAAACAGAGACACCATATAAAAATATCCTGTTATTCACTGGGAGATTTTATTCATATGGAAAATACCATACGCATACTGAAAGCAAAATTATATTTTTACAGAAAATCGATTCATAAAACACCAAAAAAATGATGTGGTAATGATATTCTGGTAAATAAAAACTGTTTTGATGTTGGAAATTAATGAAAAACTCATACTCTGCCACATCTTACATCATTTGCACCTATTATGTAATTGAAATTAAAAAGAAAAAAAAGACTATAGAAATGCTACAATACACACCTTATATCATTTGCACCTATTATGTAACTGAAATTGCGTCATATCACTATCTTACACCCTAAATAAGAGATAAAATCTTACTTGGGGGTAAGTTTTGCACCCATCTTCTTTACCATTGGATTCTCAAAATTTAATATGAACTTTTAAATTATTTATTCTTAAATACCTGATACCTAGACAATCGGTTAATAAATTTGTTATGATTTTTTGTGGCACAAAGTTATGAATTTTAGTGGTGTTTTTATTATGATTTATGCTTTATGAAAATTTATGATGATTTATGATCCATTTTATGTGGGGTCCATATATTAATTATAGTGGGTCTACATAATAATTAAAGTAGGGTCCACATCGAAATATGTGTTAGCCATTGTGATCTAAGGTGATTTTGTTTGGTTACGAATGATTATAGTCATTATTAAAAATTAGTGTGGTTTTAAAGTATTAATTACAGTGAAACTCACCAATTAAAGTGGGATCCAGCTGCCATTAATAAGAACCAGTTGTCAACTTATTTTTATGAATCGTATTGATTTTGTTACGAGTTTTTGTGCCCATTATTATGAAATATTTTGTTATTAATGAATTTACTATGAATTCTATTGATATGTTTGTTAATTTTATGAATCTTTAATCTTTTATGAATTCGTAGGGATATAATCATAAAATTTTTATAAAATTTTATGACTATGTTACCAATCAAAAATTAATTTTATGAGAATTTATAATTAATTTTATAAAAGTTTATGATTAAATTATATTTTCATTCAAATAACCTATAAAATAACAAGTTTTACTTGTCAAAAATAATGACTTGCTGCAATTTTAGTCATATAATCCGTACAAGTGATATAAGGTGTGTATTGGTATTTTACTAAAGACAAGAGATTGTGTGACTCACGTTAGTAAAGAAACAAACTAGGGAGGGACCATTTAATTTATGTAGTGGCATCAATTTCCGATAAGATCTATGCTTATATATACATATTGTGACCCACATTAATAAAAGCGTGATTAATACTACTCTTTGTGCTATAAATGCTAGAAGAAAATGTTTACATGGTTTATTTTTCAAATCTTGTAATAATCAATATTTTTTTAAAATTTTTTATGACATTCGAATTATTACAATTGTCTAATATTTTAAAGTAAATTTGTAGGTTATTTTACCTGGTCTAGTGTGGATAATTTTTAAAAATATTATCAGAATTCAAAATGAATGATTCAGATTCACTTAGGTTCTGTTTGGCATCAGTTTTTTTCTTAATTTTTTTACTTAAAATAAGCAAAAAAGTCGATGAAAATTGTTTTTTTTGTTTTTACTTTTTTGCTTAGTTTTAGATAAAATAAAGCCACAAAAATAAAAAATAAAAATTTTTTGGGTCTTTTTGGTAACAAGCTTAAAAAAAGCTTGACTTTTAAGTATTACTAAACGAAGCCTTAATTATATGGGATTCACACACATAACTGAATTTTAACCATTTATTTTAAATTTTGAAATTTTTTTTATTGGTCCGAATTCTAATATAGTAGAATTTCTCATTTATGATTAAGATTCACACGAATACGGAGGGAACCACATATTTTAAAGAATTAAAATGCACTTTGCACTCTTATATTTTATCAAAGTATCATTTTGCACCCTTTATTTTGAATAGTATCTATTAAGTTCATTACATTTTAGGTAAAGTTTTAATGTGGTCCTTCCATTAACTATTATTTAATAAAATAACAGGAAAATAATAATTTGTGAAGCTGCATGAAAAGCATCAGCGTGACTCTTTCGACAATTGATTTAAGATTAAGGGGTTGATTGACATAATTAAAAATAAAAATTGCATTTTGAAAATTTAAGTAAAAATGTGAACTGTGTAAAGCTTTAAGAAAACCCAGAACATATTCAATGATCCAAACTACACTTAAAAGTCAGTAATACCCTTACACCCAAATCACACAAAACAGGATAGCTGCGGAAAAAGAAAAAGAAAAAATTGATAAATTAAACATTTTTCCCCTTATATTTGTTTTTTCTTCACAAACCACTCCTAAAATTATTAATCCAAATATATTCTTAGCGAAACTAGAAAGAGAAATGGAGGGAGAGATTTTGGGAAAAAGGGGTAATATCGTCATTACACGGGAGCCTTTGAACACGTTTTAACAGCATTTGGACTTTAAGGTTATGTATAAATATTGAATTCGTAAGAATAACAAATGAAAATACATATAATTTGTTCATTTTCGGTTTTGTGACAAATTATTATTATTATTATTATTTTGAAAATCAATAAAAGAGGATAAAAGAAGAACATTACACTTTATAATGACAAGGACTCGAACACAACATCAAATCTTTTTTTTTCTCCTCAAACTTATCATGTTCATACCCGTTGACATGAGATAGCATCCATATAATTGATCGATTAAGGTGGAACCTTTTCATCTGAACTAGATCGTTTGAAATATTTTATTAATTATTAGATGATTTAAATAATCAGAGATTTGTGAAAGGAAAACAAATATATTAAAAAAATATTTAAACATATCAAATTTTTTGTCGACGATAGAATATTATTACAGTTATGATGAGAACTACATTAAATTGGACAACTCAACACATACTCATAAGCCTATCGACATAATTTCAATAGG
The DNA here is from genome assembly GCA_030159115.1 of Actinidia arguta var. hypoleuca. NCBI lineage: Eukaryota > Viridiplantae > Streptophyta > Magnoliopsida > Ericales > Actinidiaceae > Actinidia > Actinidia arguta. Next base: position 2,608,185 of record BRYE01000004.1, on the reverse strand, counting down.
AAAAAACACAAATAAAGAAAAACCCTATAAATTAACGTGAATAAATATTTACTCATTGACTTTAATGATTTATTCACTCATTGACTTTAACGAAGGATTTACTGCTTAATCTCCTAGTTAAAAGTATATAGAGTTTTTTCCCCTAAATAAATCTAAGATCCAAACATATTTGTATAAATCAAGAAAAATGATAGGTACACACCCAAAATAGTGTCTCACAAATAAGTGGGACCCGTCTTAATTAGAATTTTTTAAAAAATCCTAATTAGGACGGGTCCCACTTATTTGTGAGATAAAAAAATGACAATAAATGACATGTACTATGTACAATCACATCAAATGCCTAAAAGTCAGGCAGGGCATATTGGCATTTGTTGTGTTTCACGCCGCTGATTGTAACACGTTCTATTCCTTTTCACAATCTTGATTAGGATTATGCCCTTAGCAATTGACTTCTTTTGTCAACTAGTATAATGTTTGAATGTTGTTATGAATGAAGTTTGGTATTGGTACTATGAAGTTAATTAAAAAAATTTATTTTGAAGATGAATTTTTTTTTATCATAGTTCAATTAAATTTTTTTTTTTTTTTTATAATTTAATTGGAACTAAGACTCTAGTCTTTCTTCTCTTATAAAAAAAAAAAAAATCCATACTTTTGATTAGATGACAAAGATTTTACACAGTTTTTTTAGTTCTGATTTGATTTTTTAGTTTTCAAGATTTTACAGAAAATGGTTTCTGTGTTTGAACAGATTTTAAAACTATTTATGTGTGAGTTTTAAGATTTCATTAGTTTTGATTTCTGAAAAATATAGTTTTAGAAGCTTTTTTATTAGTTTCTGAAAAAAAAATGTTTTTAATCTGTTTTGATACAGAGAAAAACAGGGCACAGACAAATCCAAGTCAAGTCTTAGAGAGCAGGTTCAGATTAATAACCAAGTACTATTAATAGCGTCTCGATTTGACTTCCCTCTCTCTCTGTCTCTCAGTGTTTACATTTGTTTGGAACCCGGTCGTCCAGTGTAAAAAATAAAAAAACAAATTGCTTCCCCCAACCCCACCCCTTCCCCTTGTTCCCGTGACAATTATTTTTATATCCCCTCTTTTCCCTTGAAATTATAATTCAACCGAATCACCTCACTTTTTTTTTTTTTATCAATTTTTTTTAATTTTTATTTAGTTTTTTTTCTTTTCTTTTATTAATTTTGTTTATTTTTGTAATCACTCTTGTTTATTATTTTTTTCATCAATTTTTTTAATTTTTATTTAATTTTGTTACTTTTATTTTATTATTTTTATTTATTTTTTTAATTAATTTTATTTATTAATTTTTTTTTAAATTTTTGACACATGTCAGAACCTCTCCCTTTCTTTAAATTACCCCCTCCCTTTCCTCTTAAATTATCACCTCAACCCGACAGCCCACTTGCGTTATTTTTTTTAGTTTTGTTTAATTTTTGACACATGTCAGAACTTTCTCATCTGAATTTTTTTTTTATATATATATATATATATATATATATATTTTTTTTTTTTAAATTTTTACAAATACCGACTCTCAATGTAGCTTTTGAATCTTTTTTTGCCTAATGACTCGCCACTTGGTGTCTAATGAAGTCCATTTAACTCAAACAGCTAAGCCCAATCATTTCCTGGGTTTGAATGATTATCATTGGGCTTAAGTTTTTGGGCCCCAACGAGCCCTTGGTCCATGTAAAATTTGGGCTTGCCAAGGTCGGGTAAGCATAAAAAGCCGGGCCTAAGCTGGATGGAGGAGAATTCTCTGTTCATGATTTCAAAGAGTGCTTGTCAAAAAATTTCAGGAGCATATTTCAGATTCTACTCTTCTAGTATTTTAGATTCTCTTTATTTTCTCCCTTTAAATCAAAAACTTAGAAATTTAAACCTTTTTTTATCTTCTCAAGCCTAAAATTGGCAATAACAAAAAGTTTGATGAACCAACAGAGATACTCATTAGCTAATAAACTACTTGCATTTCTACTATATTCTAACAATTTCTACCTCTTTTCACGAAATGACCATAAATCTTAAACCTAAATTGTAAAATAGTTATTAATTTCTTGCCTTTTCTTCGAGTTGTGTTTTATCATTGCTATCGAAAAATTAAGGATCAATCACACTTTTTTTATCTTTATACTCAAACATCTTTAAAAAAAAATAATATAAAATATTAATATAAGGGTGTTTGAGTATTTTTATTAATTAAAAAATTACAATTAAAAATATATAAAAATTACAAACTTTATATGGGTCCAAAGTACTTTTATTTTTAAGGAGTGATCCGGTATGAAACGCGGGTCGAGGCATATGATTGATCTCGGTTGGTTAAATGCTGTTAATGATAATAATAATAATAATTTACAGGTACATTGATTTTGGTAAAAGGTGCTTTAGATGCACGCAGTTCCACGTTAATGCCAGAATAAAGAGATTTGGATGCACGCGTGAACTGAAAGAAGCCAAGCATTGGTTGTGCAAAACAAGGGTTTATAGTTAGGGACTGTTTGGCTGGAGGATAAGGGTGGAGGGATAATTTTTTTTTTTCTTTCTACCTCTATTCGGCATTTGGACGATGAAATGCTTTTTGGATAACTTTTTTTTTCAGTAGGCAGATAATTTTTGTGTGACACTCACCTTAACTAAAAGTTATCAAGGAAGATAAGTGGGTAGAATAAAGAAGAAAATATATATTATTTATGAATGTCTTTATATTAAATATTTATATATATATATATATATATTTAATATCTAGATATTTTATATTTTATTTTTTTATACATATTTTCTTTCTTATCCTTAATTCTTATTTATCTTTTTTAAAAAATATTCAAATAAAATTAAAAGTTATCTGCCTTTAAAATTTATTCCTTCTAAAATTTATATTATTCAGCAGCCAAACGACTACTTAGAGTCAAAATCAACAACGGCGCAGCAAGTCCAACGTTTCGTTGCACTGACACGGACTACAGCAATAGCAGCTCACTGATTAAAGCTCCAATCTAGTCTATTTCCTGGCGCTGCATTGCAACGCAAAGACAGATCTCTCTCTCTCTCCTCCTTCTCACTCTACGTTTTTCGAGGAGATAGGGTTCCAAACGCTCTAAACCCTAACTCTCTATCCTGTTCGTGTATTGCAAAATTGAGGTATCATGAAAGAACCGATTTGCATGTCTGTATATATGACTACGGTTTATATACAATTTGTGTGTATAATTTTCAATTACTTTTGCAGTTGATGGAGGTGGTTTTAGAGCAAAAAGATGCGGGCGATTGGGTTTACAGAGGAGAAGGAGCTGCCAATCTTGTTCTTGCTTACAACGGAAATTCTCCTGCCTTTGTATGCCCCATGGATGCTTCCCTTTTCCTGTAAATTCTATGCGTGACGGTTATAAAGAGTTTAGAGTTGTAAATGTTAAGCCAACTGCTGTTTTTGGCTATTTGGTTATGAATTTCCATGATTGGCTACCAATTGTTTGTTGAAGACTGAAGTGAAACATTCAGCTAGATTTGATTCTTGAGTTTCTCTAATTGGTTAATTGGATTACGAAAAGGGGATGTTTGAACTGGGTAAATGGGTATGAACAGGATGGACCCAAGGTTTCAAACAAATCCCAGTTCTATAGTAGTATTAGCTAGGGATATTTTCTAATTATATAGATTCGCCACCCCAATATTTTAAATTAGTATTGTATTTCTACGAATTATGTGTTTTGTATGTCCATGTTAAAATTTTGCATCGGTCCTTGGGTCCGTCCTTGGGCATGATGTTTACCCTTCCTGATCACACTTGTTGACACTATGCATGGGTCATTGCATCGATTTTTTGTCTAACATCTATTATCTAAGTGATTCGCGGCTTCCAACTCTTTTTTCCTTGAAAGCACAAGATTTGGTGGTCTTTTATACTAGCTCTGTACTTCATTGATTTGTGATGGAAAAGAAACATTTTCGTAGATAAGATACGATTTTCTGCAATTATCCCTCTGAAAAGAGGTAAAAAGGGTTTTCTTATCAGTAGGGAACATGCTTTCATCACTTACAGATTCCTTCTTCTTTTGTGCATAGGTTGGGAAAGTACTACGCATTCAAAAAGCTCCTAGGAATGGATCACCTAGATTTGGATCCGACAGTGAAGATGGTCATTCATCTCTAACCACAGATGAGTGCCTTTTGTGGAAAGAAACTAAAGACCTTGTATCAGCCCCCACAAGGAAAATTGCGGAGCAACTCTATGTACAGCATGTAATTACCCCACTGTTAGGTTCAAGACATGTTGATGCTGGGGTACGTTGCCATTCCATGTAGGTTTTGCCAGAATTTGTTGCAGCTCACCTTTTGGTTTACCCATATTTCTAATTTTACCCGAGTTTTGATGAAAAAGTCGTTAAAATGTAGGGTTTGACGTGAAAAGTTTTTTTAGTGAACGACCATTTTGTGCTTTGGAGCTATCATGCTTGTGTCACTGTTCATATATCTTTTCAAGACTTTTTTTTTTTTTTTCTTTAGATGTTCAGAACTTGTTTTATGTTGAGACATCTACTTATTCTTCAAAACTATCATTTTTGTGGCCTATCATGAAATACTATGAGCTGCATAATCTTAAAACAGCATCCAGATATATGTTGTATATCTGTCCTTTGGCCTTTTCTTTTACATATATCATCCCTGGCATCATGAGGCTCATTTAGGGCATCATTTATATTTCTGACTGATATCTTCTGTATTCGACAGATCCGTGTCCTTGTATCCAGGGAATTTCTGGAATCAGTTGAAAAGAATGTTCTTTGTCAGCGTCCTTCTTGGCGAGTTGATGCTGCCAAGGTCAACACCCTAAATAACTCTGCACTTCTTATATCTGATCATTCAGTTTTTCCCCATGGTAACTACACTTTCTTGATTGTTCTCAAATAATTACTTTTGCTTGCACTAAACATATCAAGTTCCTTAGGCATAACTTTTGCAAGCGCATGTCCGTGTCGCCCAATCATGATTAGTTTCATGCAAAGAAAGCAAGAAACATGGCCTTTTGTGTAGCGTCACACTGCATTGGGCCTATGGCTTGGTAATTTATTATCTTAAGTCATCATGTTTTGGGTGGTTTTGCATTGCTTTCATGTGGAGGTCTTATCTTTCGGTCATGGTTGCTTTAGTTGCTTCTGATGAAGTCCGGCTTCTTCCCCCTTCTTTTGTCAAATGAATGGCACCTTGCGATATGTTTTTATTTTATTATTCACACCATAACATAATAATGGGTATTCAGTCATCACAGAACTGGTAGTGGAAGTGAAAACGCGATCTGGAGATAAATAGTCTCCACTAGTGTATTAAATTATTACTTTAAATGTCAAAGAAATAAGTGTTTCACTTGAAATCTATATACTTGCCAAATAATTGATCAGATCATCCCTTGCAGTGGAGCCATTAATGGTAGAAAAATATACAATAGATATATGCTAACAGGAATCCTTTGATGTCAATTGGTACAATAATTGGCTCCCCTTTATTGCGGCACGCAAAATACCTAGCTATTAAGGAACATAAATTTTGGGGAACTAAACTTTGTAGGTGGAAAAGACGTAACGGGCAATGAAATTCATAGAACGTTTAATCTGGATGATTGGCCTTAGGGAATTGTTTGAAAATAATTGCTTGTCTTGGTTAGTTTATCTTATATGCTTGTTAATCATAGGATATGGTTTAGGAAGACATAACTGGTGTCTTCATGGGAGAATATGCGTACATATGACTTGAATTTGACTTTTTGAAAAACTCTTTTAAAATAAATGGAGAAAATAGGTAAGTTTGGATTGTAAAAGCAATTAGTGAGTTTCCCATTGCATAATGTCAAAAGTAAGTTCCTTTTTGTTATGGTATTATGATATACTTCTTTCCTCAGGTAATCTTAAAGGGGGATTCTGCATATCTGTCGAGATAAAGGTGTTTTCCCTCGATCAACATTTTGGTTTCATTTCTTTTATTCAGGGTGGTGTTAACATTTGCTCCAAGATTTCTTCTAATACTCCCTAACATGTTTTCCCACTCCCTTCTCTTTTTTCTCTTCAAATCAGCCAAAATGTGGATTTCTTCCAGTTTCGAGATTTATATCTGAAGGAAATGCGATTAAAAAGAGAATAACTCGCTTTAAAATGCATCAATCGTTGAAATTGCGTGAAAGAGAGGTAAAGTTTCTTTCTTTCGCTATTACGTTCTTGATGGTAAGCTAGAATGTGAAGGATCTCTTAATTTATGTGCACAAAATCCATAATGTTTCACATAATTTTAGCCTGATTTCATCTAGAATCCAATCCAATGCAATCACTCATTTATTTTTCATTTAAGTGTTTGGCTCAACATGCTCATGTTTTCCTCAGATATCGGAAATAAGTGCATATGATCCACTTGATATGTTCTCTGGATCCAAGGACAGAGTACATAAAGCAATCAAGGCTCTCTTTGTTACTCCTCAGAACAACTTTCGAGTTTTCTTAAACGGTACCCTCATTTATGGAGGCTTGGGTGGTGGGGCAGATACCGCTAGTTGTGCGGTTGAGGAAGCATTTGAAGATGAACTCAAGTGTGTGATTCAGGCAGATGATGGCCTGCGAACGACGACTTTCCTAAAGCTTGTTAGTGAAGCTGTTTTTGGATCAGGACTAATAGACCGGCTTCTCAAAGTTGAGAAGCTCGACATATTTGACATAGAAGGGGCAATTCATGCATATTATGACATTATTTCTCAGCCTTGTACGGTATGTCGGGATCTGGGTGAAGACAAACAGTCGGGCAAATATTCATATTTGCATTCATTGCCTTTGAATGAGAGCCTGAAGATTGTGAGGGACTATTTGATTGCTGCAACTGGAAAGGACTTGAGTATGATGATTAGTTTTAAGCCCAGGGTAGATGGGGATTCAGAATCTCCATACAATGGTGTATTTTTAAAATCAACCAACCAAGCATTTGATTACAAGGTATGCAGCATATCCAGACATCTCATTTGAAAATTCAGTGTGGCAGTCAGAGGTGTTTGGGAATCAAATAGAAATTAAAAATCTGCAAAGCATGGTTTCATCTTTAACACTGAAATATTATTTATTGTCATTTTTTTCATCATTTTTTTCACCATAAAAAGGGGATTACATCATTTCATGAACGTTGGGAATTCCCCGTTAACCAGAAAAAACTTTCTTTAATATAGTACACCAAATAAAGCCAAATGTCTAAAACTTTTTTGATAGAAACTGAATGCAAATACAATGATCTCACATTTCCGTGGGTTTAAATCTATTGATATATTAAAGTACCACCTGGGAGTTTACATTTTGATAAACAAGGTGGTATTTAATCTCGTGATGGTCTCATTGTGTACTGCTATGGCACATCAGAAAGTAGTTGAATCATCAAATTTGTACTGTGAGAATGATATTTTTCATTGCCTAGCGTCTTTTACTGCCATGTTTATCTCTCACACAAGTTGCAATTTACTAGGCATCTTTTATTGACCTGGATATGAAATCATTGAGGAAGATGGAACACTATTATGAATTAGACCAGCAGATAGTCCGCTGCTATGCTCAGATGGTGAACGGAGATCATCAAGTGGAAAAACCTACGAGTGTTGATCCTTATAGAAATGCATATTCAGATCAGTCCAACACCATGGAAGATGCTTCTCATGCTGGAGATTCCGCTGGTAACGCATAGTAATTTGAGAAATATTTCTCTGTATTCCATCTTTAACTGTATGTGTATGTATTGAAATAGTTAGTGGATTTCCTGTTGAGCTGACTTGGTCCTGTGCCCCCACAAAATCTATTCTGCCTCATTTCTAATGCCTATGATCCAAAATTCTGAATGTCAAACAATTTGTAAGACTTCAAAATCTTAGATTTCGAAGCCTAAAAATTAAAATTACTCCAGGGCCCTGAATACATACAGCATTACAGCCAATCAGGTTATAGTTTATGCCTTTTAGGATGATTGCCTAGTCAATCGTAGTAGCTTAAGATGGGTACTGAGTTTTCTTTTCTTCACTTTTTTATACACAGAGCCCTCTTCACCCTTCCTTTCCAGCCCTGGGACCCTGACATTGTTTGTCCGACACTCTTCGCTCTTCACACGCATTATGCAAGCAAGCAACGGTTCAACGCTACACCGCTTTTGCGTCAATTCCTTCCTAGTTTCGGGTCTCACTCCCACTTATTCCTACCGCCGCAAGATAGAGGAGCACGTAGTTTGTCCAAACTTGTACAATTGGGAGCGTTGTACTTAGAAGTCCGGCTGAAGGTTGTGTTGAGGCATTGGGGCAAAATGATCCTTGAAACATAATGATACATTTTTCGATTTTTAAATTCAAGCATACTTGTAGTTTTGAAGGATAGCAGGTTGTCCACTTCTTTTTTGCTTCTTACTTCCTTTGATATTCCTTTTCCGGTGCATGCTTCCCATCTAGCTGAGCTATACATGTTAATAATAGCATTTCCGTCATAGTTTAACTTCGATTGTTTATTGATTAGCATGAGAGTTGCCTATTGCCACTGGCAAATGAAGGTGCAGAGTTGAAGTCTTAGGTCATGGGTGAGTGAACCTTATTTTGTCACAAAAACAGTTCCTTGAGCATTAATTCATGTTTATGATTACTGTGTCTAGAAGAATTGAATTCAAAATAAGAGGCCTTGTTACTCTCACAAACAAATAAAGAACTTGGCCTCTATGCTTATGAAAAGAATAGGTATAATGACAACCAAACATTTGCATGCCAATATATATTTTGTGCCTGTAAGTTGTACCAAGTTTCTTGAAATCTAAAGCCCCTCCGGACGTGCATGATGCTACATGTATGTACTCAGATTTGCAATTTTTCCTCTCTTCATCTGTTATTCCCTTTATGAATTTTATAGTTTTAATGAACATGCATATGAGATACGTTTCTAAACAAGTGCCAGTAAGTGAAAGAAGGAGATTAACAAATCAGTGTTTTATTATCATGATACTGCAGTTATGGAAGCTTAATAGGGAGAGACAATAGGAAAGAGACATATCAGACTCTTCCTCTGTTACATGGAAAATGACATATCAACTACTTCAGTGCCTTTCCATTCCAGAACCCACGTGACCTATTTATTCATACAGCTGGATTTTCAAGTACCTTGTGGAAATGGTGGGTGAAACCAAACAGGAAACGATTCATCGCTTGCTGGTGAAATTTAATCCCCAAGAAGAATTCACTGTGGAATATGAATTTGTTCTTCGCAAGTTCTAATGGTTTGTTGTTGTAATATAGTGCTGTAACATAGTAACTAACATAGTGTACTCTCTGGAATGACACCTACAAGAAATAAATTTGTGCTTAATTGGATAACTAGTGCATTTGAGCTTAGTAATTGTGGTGTTGTTGGAAACAATATGTTTTATATAGACATAATTTCTGTCCATGGCAAAATAATCGACACGTGCAATGGTGTCGATTCGTAAGAGAGTGATTAATACAAAAGTTACATGCACCCATTGCTGAGCAAGCCTCCCATAAGCTAGGTAGAATGACCAAAACATTGGAAGGCGTCTGGGAGCAGATGATGAGCTTGTATTCTCCTCTCTCTCTCTCTCTCTCTCTCTCTCTCAGCATCCAGTTTGACTACATTCAGAATAGTACTCGAAAAAGTTACAATAATATCCTCAGCTCTGATTGGCATGTACAATTGTATATGTCAGCTTTCTACTGCCTCATCTTCCAAACATGCTTGTTCAGATTGCAAGCTACTTAAGATTGTCAGTACCTATTAGTAGCATGTGAATAAGCAGAGACATGTACAAGTGGCCCGAAAGAATTATATTCATGTTTAGAATTGCTATGAGTGACCAATTTAAGCCCTTTGCCGAGAGCCAGAGATGCAGCAAAAACGCAACCTAAAAGGGCAGCAGGTGGAGGCCTCCTTCGGGACCTCCAAGGACCGTGGGGTGTAGGATTCGACAGACAGATTGGTCCAGTTGCTAGCGTGGAGCCGAGCCATGGGCGTTAGAGAGACGGACTGCACTTGGCGGCATCTATGAACCTCACACCGCTTGAAGTAGAGGTGGATGCCAAGCTCGTAAACCAGCTCCTCCTAGGGAAACATGAACCTAGGCACCAATGTGACAATCTCATACATGGTTGCAGGTCCTTAATGCGTGCGAATACAATTAACAATATTTTTAGAGAAGGCAATCGGTGTGCGGACGGCCTAGCAAATCATGGCTTTTACTACACTTTCGATTTCCATTTACTTTCCAATGCATCTCATTTTTTATTTCAACAACTTAAGGATGACAGTAATGCGGTTTCTTATCTCCAAATGATTTCTGTGCATGAGTAATTTAGTAATTTAATCTAATCCTACTTGTTTTTAATGAGAGAGAGAGAGAGAGAGAGAGAGAATTAAATGCATACTTTCGTAGAGAAGGTAATAGGTGATCCCAATCAAGAAACTTCTGACTTCGCATTTACTTCTTGTAACTAACACACACTGTCACCCTATTCAATCTTTCAACCAAATTGCCCATCGAAGTAAAAGAGATCCTATAAAAAAAAAAAAAAAAAACTGTGTTTGGATCCAATCCAGGTAAAACAAACAAAACCAGGACACTGAACTATTTATAAATAGCACACATCTCTGTATGAAATAAATCCACCACATTCCCTGCACAGCCTCTTACACTTGGGTCAGTAAATTCACTAGCCATCCCCATGTCTAAGGTACGTTCATCTCACTCCTCCTTGAGTTCATCATAATTATTTACTGACACTTTTGCAGTACTGATTTTTCTGTTGCAGAAAACAGTCGTGACAGTCGATCTACTCTGCTCCAAGTGCAGGCTCAAGGTGATGAAATTAATTTCAACCATAGAAGGGATCAACTCCATCGTCCTCGACCACCCCGCCAAGAACACTGTGACCATAGTGGGTGAGGCCGATCCCGTCTGCATCATTAAGAAGGTCAGGAAATTCAGAAAATCCGCGCAGATTAAGACCATCGGCCCTCCCAAGGATGAGAAGAAGGACGACAAGAAAGACGAGATGCTTGCGCTTCCCAGGACGTGTCAGAAGTGCGACGTTTGGTACGTGATTAACGACGATTATTACCCTTATAATCACTGTAACATCTTGTAATTAAGTGATGAGGCGAGTGTGTTGTGTGTTTGTTAAGATGGTCTTGTTTAATAAGTTAATGCTCAGAGAATTCATCATGTGAAATGGTATGAATTTATTCTAATAACACTGTCTCTGTTCAGACTCTGTAATGATTCTTGATGTTTCTGAGGCCACAAGTTGTTCTTGTTCTGCAATGAAATTTAATGACTATTTTCTTCATTAATATATATATATATATATATATATATAATCATTAGGCTTTATGGTCTTCGTTTTAATAATGTGAAATTTCCATATTGCATGCATAATATGAAAAAACCAATAAAAATTGTAATTAACAATTGTCCATTCTATCTCAAATTCCTGACTCCACCCAGCCGCGGATACAGGATTTTAGATTAGAGGGGCTAAAGTATAAAAAAAAAATTTAAATATATTTCTGGGCAGTTAAAGTGTAAAAAAAAAATTTAAATAAATTTTATAATTTTTTAAAAGTGAGAGGGGCTACAACCCCTCCTTAACCTATTGTGGTACCGCGCCTGACTCCACCTTTGCATCTTTACGTGTACGTCTGTCTGCAGAGGGTGAAATTTAGTACATTAAAAGTGCAAACATAAATCAATATGTTATCCAAGTTCAAATCTAGTGTATGCAAATAAATCACAGAAAAACACACAAAAGCATAAGCATGGACACAATAATGACAAATTTCTGTAGTTGAATTCCATGTGGGCATGTTCTCTGAAAATTTCCTACACAAGTAAGCA
>BRYE01000004.1:2588767-2593767 GCA_030159115.1 Actinidia arguta var. hypoleuca | reverse complement strand
ATGACTTGTCGGATAAGATTTTTTGTTATATATATATATGAAGAACACTTCTATAGAGTTTCTCATCTTTTTCATACCATTACTCCCTGTACTACCAGTCTTTCAATTTATATCAAGTTTTGGTTAATATCTTTTTTTTGAAATCCATAATTAGAGCATTATGGCTGACTCAATTTCAGATAGTTGGACAGTTGAGAGTGATCTTCCAAGTGGAGAAAACGTCTCCCATATAGGTCGTTGAGATCTCCCAATTCCGGTCCAGGAGTATCGAGAAATATGTATTGCTCGTATTCGAAACAATCACTTCGTCTAAGTTTTTTACGCCCTCATTACCCTGTACCACCCACCTCAGTATGGTGGCGGTAACATGTATCAATCTAAGCTAGGGGATGAATTGATAGTTATATAGTATGAATGAATTTGTAGTCAGAAATAATGGATGGAGGATCGGGTGCCCCCCGAAAGAGAGTTTGGAGAAGATATCGATTAGAAGTTATGTTCTTATGTAATATTGAATTTAGTATTATAGTAAATAGAAACAAGTAAAAAAATAGAAAGTTGTGAGTCCCACAAAGATACAATATATACTCACATGTGAAAGAATACACAAAGATTTTCATACCACTACATATGTGTATGCATTGTATAAAATACATTGTCCTCAACAAAAATAAGGTTTAGTTTAAGTTATTAATTTTTTTGATTTTGTTATATTTTTAGTTTTTGAATTTTTTTTTATCAATAATTTTTTTTCGCCGTTTGATCAAATTTTTTTTCCCGTTTCCTCTTGACAAGAACAATTCGAAAATATAAAATTTTCAAAAGATTCAATTTTTATGAAAAAAAAATTATTTGTATCCAAAAAACTCATCGTCTTTAGTGATTTTTTTTTTCAAATCGAATAATTTTTTTTTATATTTTGAACTCTTCTTGTCAAAAACAATCAAAAATTTATAAAATTTTAATTAAATAGTAAAAAATGTTTACCAAATAAAAAAAATTGAAAACCAAGAATACAAAAAACTAAAAAACTAATTGCCCAAACTTTTGGGCCTAAGAATCAGCGGAATTTAATCCGACAACCGGAGAGCCGCGAAAATGGATCGAAGATTCCAGATGCCTGAGTTCTCGAAACCTCACCAACGTGAAAGGAAACAAATCCGCCGGAATCGCTTCCCTTTTCCCCAAGCAAAACCCTAAACCCTCACATCCCTCTAGTTTAAACTCACCGCCACCGCCACGGCGAACAAAATTAACTTAAATTCTATTGATAATTAAACACAGAGATGGTGTTTTCACGGGAGACGATGCTTTCCTCCACAGCGATTCTCTCGGCGGCGGCCTCCCTTGTCGCCTCCGCCGTCCTCCTCCGCACCATCGCCGCAGACCTCGTTCCCGCCCAAGTTCACGACTATTTCTTCTCGTCCCTCAAAAGGCTCTCCGACCGCCTCTCCTCTCACCTCACCGTCGTCGTCGAAGAGTTCGACGGCCTCACCTCCAACCACATGTTCGACGCGGCCAATATCTATCTCGGCACCAAACTATCGATCTCCACGCGAAGAATCAAGGTCAACAAGCTCGAAAAGGACGAAGAAATCGCCGTCACCTTGGACAAAAACCAGGAAATCATCGATTTCTTCCAAAACGTGAAGCTCACGTGGATTTCTCAAAGCACATCTATCAAACAGCTGGCGAACAAAGGAGATTCGAAAAATTCTAGAACAGAGCTGCGATTTTTCGAACTGAGCTTTCACAAGAAACATAAAGATATGGTGTTGAAGGACTATTTGCCGTTCGTGTTGCAGAGAGCAAAGGCAATTAAAGAGGAGCAAAAGGCGGTGAGATTACACACTGTGGATTACAATGGGACTGATTATTGGAGCTCAGTGGCTTTGAATCATCCGGCAACATTTGATACAATGGCAATGGATTCGGAGGCGAAGAAGGAATTGATTGAGGATTTGAACCGGTTTATTAACAGGAAGGATTATTATCGGAGAGTTGGGAAGGCGTGGAAGCGTGGGTATTTGTTCTATGGTCCTCCTGGGACGGGGAAGTCGAGCTTGGTTGCGGCCATGGCAAATTATTTGAAGTTTGATGTGTATGATTTGGATCTGAGGGAAGTGCAGTGCAATTCGGATTTGAGGAGGCTGTTGATTGGCTTGGCCAATAGATCGATTATCGTGATCGAGGACATTGATTGTAATGTTGGGGTGCAGAATCGGGAGGCGGAGAGTGAAGCCAGGATTGTTGAGGATGACAAGGTTCGTTTTGTTTTATGAGTTTCATGTACGCGTATAAGCATATTAGGATTAACAAATACTTATTTGTAAACCAACGATTCACACTCGTCCAACTAGAAAAAATCCCAAACATTTCAAATTATGGGGTACTTTTCTACGCGTATGGCATGGTGGTTTGCTTTCCGTTGTTTCTTCATGCCAAATGTGCATTGTCTCATCTCTGTTACATTTGACCTCTACTCCAACACAGATTACTCTTTCGGGACTACTCAACTTCATCGATGGGTTGTGGTCGAGCTGTGGAGATGAGCGGATAATCGTATTCACAACCAATCACAAGGACCGCCTTGACCCAGCACTATTGAGACCTGGTCGCATGGACCTACACATTCACATGTCTTCCTGCACTTTTGATGGATTCAAGATGCTAGCATTGAATTACCTAAAGAAAGAAGAACACACGCTCTTTGAAGCAATCAAGGAGTTATTAGCGACCGTGCAAGCTACGCCTGCTGAGATCGCAGGACAACTGATGAAGAATGATCATGCCGAAGTAGCACTTCAGAATCTCATCACATACCTGCAGAACAAGGAACGTACCATGACCGAGACAGAATGATAGTGCAGCTAGGAAGTCACAAGCTATAGAGAACCGGCAGAGGATTGAAGCGGGGATTGGAGCTGCCCCACACAGTTTGGCAAGGATTTGAGATTTTTATTTGTTTCATACGTGAAAAGAATTTTGTACTACATAACTGCAGATGTTAATTTGACAATACAGATTTAGTTTATAGAATGTATGTTGCTTTGTGGATATTCCAAAGCATAGCCAACTTAGGATTTTTTGTTCCTTGATTGAGATAATACAGATTTATGAACGTAATAGTATTTTTAATGGTAAATAAACTTGATTGAGATCATTGGAAGTAAGATATTAAAGATGAGTCAAAATATAAAAATCTACTAACATTCTTATAAGATTGTTTATCAGAGCTTATACAGAATATGGATATGTTTATTATATTCTGATGCAGAATTTAAAAGGTTGTATTTCATTAGCATACTGTATCCGCTTGACAGAGAAACATATTGGTTGTGGTAAATGCATGGTATTGGCCAAAATGCCTTTGGCTTTGCTAATTTGGCATGAACCAATGGATATGCTCTTACAGGGCACACAAAATATGTGCTATAATCCAACACGGATTAAAAGAAAGCAAGTCCAAATCATAGAATCAAAGTCAACTTTGCTAGATCTCTCATCGAACGGAATTTTTGTTAGATAAAAACCTTTAATCTCAAGATACTATTTTGCAATGCGAATCATCCTAAACTATTGATGCTGTTGATGCTTCTTTTATAACAAAATGCAGACCCTTGAAATTGGAAAGCAAACTCTTCAAATTAGCGATAAACCGGTGCACATTCGTGTTTAGAACGCCGGAGAGGTTGCAAGATCTTGGCACCTGGACTATTTGAAAGTGGAAGACAAAACTCTTCAAATGAGCAATAAACAGGACAATCATGTTGACAACGGTGGAGAGGTTGCAAGTTCTTGGTACCTGAACTGTTAGAAATAAGAGTTCATAAGAATTCCATTAGAAACACATTTATGACAATAGTTAATGTTTTTGACAACCTCATACGACTTTACGGAATGTGAAATTGTTTCCACTCACCAGAGGATTGCCATGAGGCCGACCACTAATTTCGAAGGACGCCTCTCAGGAAAAGAAAGTCATAAAAAAAAAAAGTAAAATCAAATCTCAATATTTAAATATTCCTGACTAAAGTCTAATGGGGCATGTAATGGCTTAATAATTTCAAGCTAAGATAGCCTTTGGATAAACAACGAATAGTAAGATCACCAAACTTTCTTTCTTTGAAAATGGAATTTTCTCTTAATATATTTTAAACAAGCCTCTCTTTCTATTCTAGTTTCGATCTCAAGCGCTCTGCGCATGACCTAGTGGCCTTAACAAGTAATAAATATTAAAGTCAATTTTGTTACAATGGCCCCTCCAAAAGAAATTACAATCTTTTTGAAACAAAAAAAGAAAGAAAGAAAGATCATAAATTTGAAAGTAGCTTCTTTTTTCAACCTTCTTAGTTAACAAACAGTATTTTGGTGAAGGTCTAATGGGAAGCAAGATGATGATAGTAACTCAGAATATAGTATGATAACTTAGAAATCCAGGATCAAATTGGAATAATAAATGCTTCATGAATCGAAGAGTGACTATATTTTTCCTATGGTTCTAACAACCAAATTAGTTCAGTTTTCAGTTGGTTTTGCAGTGGCCTTCAACCACATAAACTGCTAGTTTCTAATATCGTTTGCAATTAAAGAAGACTAACAAGAAAACACGCTTGCTGCTTTACAACTTTAATTAAAATTCCCTGCGAAGGTTTAGTAGTTCTTCAAATAATTCTCATGCAAATCAAACACCAATTCCAATCATAGTAAATTGTTTGTCTAATGGTCCTCTCCCACTAAAAACAGTAGCTTTAATTGGTACCCACCAAGGAATCACTAATTCATAAACCATGAAGCATGCATGCTTCAACTGAACCAGGGGAATTTTTTTTATAAGTGCGAGTGAACCAAGAAATATGCTATGTTGTAGATTAAACACCGAAGGAAAGAAATCACTAAAGAGGTTATTAAAAGTTCCATATTATAACATAAATTAGGTGCAATTTCTCTCCTTCCTACGTGGGTGGGGGGTGGGGGGGATTGGCAATCTACACTAAAAT
>BRYE01000004.1:2583767-2586267 GCA_030159115.1 Actinidia arguta var. hypoleuca | reverse complement strand
AAAGCTGTACTAAAATCCCCACAGGGAGAGGGCGGAGATCTTACAATAGGGTCTTGATCATTAAAAAGTACCGAAGCATCTGAAAGTCAAGAAAATTTTCAAGCTTCTTTGAAAACAAATCTCACTCGCTTGTTTTCACGCTTGGTAAATGCCATTGGATTCTTCAGGAATGATCCCATTATGTCATGGGAAACAAAAATGGCTTCTAAATTATATGTCATCGTTAAGGTTGCTCGAAACTAAATTTAGTACCAAGAAAATGATTAGAATGTAATGCTTTCTACAATCATTTAATATCAGGAAATTGAATATTACAAAGAGTTGTTAATCTGGTCCAAAACTCTTGGTCTCTACAATTAGTTACTGTAAAAAAATTAAAAAATTCTCCTTTGTTCCAGAATTAGCACGAAATCAGTACCCAAAAAGAAACCATAAGAAGGATGCTTCAAATCTTAAGACCCAGATCAGAACAAGCAAGAAAAACCTAGAAAGAGAAGAGATCGAAATATCCCTAAAAATCCACCTAATACATAACCCAGACACAATATACAAAAGCCGGACAGAGAAGCAAAATGAAGGAGAAGACAAACTGACCGTCGACGTCAACGACGCCAATGGTCGAGCACTTTCCGTACTTCAGGGCGCGTCGTTGTGTCGTCGTTGCCGCCGGCATGCTCTAGTTTCTATCTTCATTTGGCGTTCCAATGGTTCACAAGGGTTGAGCCGTTGAGGATTCTCTTGATTTGGTGGGTTGGCATGGAAACAGCACTTATTTTTTCAGTTTGACTCTCTAACTAATAATGTTTTCACTTTGCTCCATCACCCATATAAACAGTTGCAATCAACCCCATATCTAACCTTCGTCTACAAAGTGAATGAAAATTGCCACTTAGGACACCTTGTGTTGCCAATTGAAAACATTAGGTGCCACCTGGCATCCAGGAAATCATTAGTGGCATGAAATATGTTTATTATAAGGTTTTCCCACACACAATTCCTAATGTTGGAAAGCATTTTCAATGTGCCCTGATGCATGAACCTTTTTCCTCAATGTGGACCATATGCCTATTACCTTTTCAATTTGTTACCTTTTCACATGGCGGCGTAAATGGTAATTTTCGTCCACTTTGTAGACAAAAGTTGGATGTTGGATTTGATTGCAACGGTGTATATACGTAAGGGTGCAAAGTAGAAAAATTAGTGAGAATCTCTTAATATTTTGAGGGGGGAAATGAAGTTTACCGCATGTGAGAGGATAAACAATAAAGGGCAAAATAGGAAAGTAAAAATAGGCCAAAAGAATTGATTGAAATCGTTTGAACAGTAAAAGCATACTCATGCTTTAATATAGGGATGAGAATGAAATGATGACTTTTGTGTTTGTTGCGGTGGTTAGGCCTGGTGCTTGTGTTCTAGTCACTGAACATCTTTGAACAAGAACCATTGCAATCACAAGCGCCAGTCCTAACAAAGCAAGCACATCGCAATGGTTCTCCCGTCACTGAACATCTATGAACGAGAACCATTGCACCCTCACCCAAAAAAATTCCTTGACTTGTATGAAACATGATTTTGCTGGACTGCTTTGCCCAACGCTATAAACTGTCTGGGAAGAAAGAGACAGAAAAGGGCGGAAAAAGAAATAATCCCACATCTGAGTTGCCCCGCACCCTCCATAACATGCCCTTTTCACCACCAACACCACTTTACAAGATAATTGGTGGCATCTGATGCTATGGTACACAAGCAGTTAGGAAATAAACCCAACAATATATATCAAGCTATTCAACACCCTCCCTTGCGTAAACCCAACAATATATATCAAGCTATTCAACACCCTCCCTTGCGTGCAACATTGTCTTGAACGTGTACATACAAATAGCCATGCATAGAGCAACAAAATGAATAGAGGAAAAGTAAAATGCAAACAGGGAATAAAGGCATATAGAGAGACTTGAAAACAAGAACTCCCACAAACCAAAGCTCTCATGCTATATTAGATCACCAATTGTCCTGAAAACTTAAATTGTTAGGAAATGTGCCCAACAACGTATATCAAGCCATCCAACAAAGTTGCCATGGTAAAAAGCAGTCCAACAATGCAGCAAACATTTCTGGTATATGCAAGATGGGACCAGTTCTACAATCAGAATTCGACAAGTCTTACATAATTCAACATTATATACTAGCACAGTTACATTCCAGTTTGTTCATCTATACAGATATGCACAAACCAGCCACACACACATAGGGAGCACAGAAGATCCGTTACTGCTGAAGCCAATCCCATCTACTTTGACCAATCGGTTTTTATGTACAAATTCCATCTTTGTTGGAACGATCTGAAACACACAACCAAACTTCTCATTTGGAGAGAGAGAGGAGAATAGTGCAGTTACAGTTTAACTGTTTAAACTGACACAAGAAAATGGCAAGCATTATACCTGCTATATCCAATTCCTCTTGGACCTAAGTTGAGTGAGTTTGTCCCTCCATTCAG
>BRYE01000004.1:2551267-2578767 GCA_030159115.1 Actinidia arguta var. hypoleuca | reverse complement strand
GCTGGGCAAAAAACTGGTCCTTGCAGGGTACTCATCTCACCCTTCTTTTAAGGTCTATCAGTAAACAAAGATAATATCATCAGAACAGTTAATGGAAACAAGTTAAGAACTTAACATCCAGATGAACTACTTATGTACATTCATATTAACAAAGCAGGAATAAATATGTCCATACTATATATGTTAAAACAAATATGTGAATCCTTATTTGGGTTCTAAGTGTCAAGCTAATTGCCAGATAAGTTAACTAAAGCACTACCAAATCTCCATGTAGCGATCAATTTCTTTTCTCAAAAGAAAAATCATTAAAGACTAGCAAATTATTTTTCATGATCAAACATTAATCAACTCGTAGAAATAAATTTTCAAGTCAAAGATAACCGAATTTGTAGTTTTCAAATTCCAGATATTTCAGAAACTTTTTCTTCTATATTGCTCTTTAAACACGCAGCAGAGTTGTCAGCTCTCTCTTTCTCTATCCACTCACACAAAAAGGAAATTCGGTATTAGCCAGGTTAATTATTCAAGCACCATCGACTTGGTACTGTCACTCCCTTTATCTCTCCAAAATTGAATCTGAACTTCGATTCTTATAATACCTAATTACTGAATGACAGAATTCATCTTTCAATCCAAAGATCATAAATTAGATACAGCGAGTTACATCACCACACCTGAAAAGGCCTCTAAAAGCTCTGAAAATCGACAATCTTCGCAAAGGTCAAGCGCTTCCGCCCACGATCGCTTCTCCAATCTTCAATTCTCCGATTTTTTTCTAATAAATTTTTAGAGAATAAGAAATTTAAACGCCTTATCTGAGTTGAGTAAGCCCTAGAGCTGTACTGATCGAACAATAAAACGAGAGAGAGAGAGAGAGAGAGCGCTCCGACAAGAAAGAGGGGATAAAGGAGAAGAAAAATGGAGTCAGAAGATAAGAGATTCTTTGTTTAAGAGAAGATATTTAGAGAGACGTGTCAGACCACACCAGATAGAGAAATGGAATGAGCGAGGAATGAGCAATTCGATTGCCAGCCAACCTTTATCCTTAGCCTCTTCAACGAAAAGACGACTATGCCCCTCTTTAATCGCGTAATGGCTCTCTTCCAACCAAAATGAAAAATGAAAAATGAAAAAAAATTATCCACCGTATGTGTCACCACAAAATTAATTATCAAAAAAAAAATGCAAAAAATGGTTCAAATTTTTTATTTTTTAATTCTTCTTAACCAAAATATATATAAAAATACAAAAAATATTCAAATTTAAAAAAAATAGTTTACAATTTGAAAAAAAAAATAAGGTGTTTGGTATATATAAATTTATGTTAGATTTACTTATTTAAAAATAGAAGTTGAAAAGTTTTAAAATATAGCTCAAAAAATAAGCTATTTTTTAACTTTTATAAGTGATTTTTGTCTCATAAGTAAAAGTAGAAGTAGAAACTATGTCAAATATTCTGATATAATTTTAAAAATAAAAAAAAATACAACTTATAAACTCTGCCAAATATGCACTTTAACAATCTTTATTTTTGTTCTTGTTCTGTTTTAATGAAAGAAAGCTACTTTTAAATATAAAAAAATTTGTATTTTTCGATTATATGAGAATGTAAATATTGTGTCTTGTAAACCATGTTTTTTTTTGGGTGAAATACAATGACCTCACCTGGGGTTTATCTTTAATACACAAAGTATCCCTGACGTTTGAGAAATTATAATGACATCTTCTGAGATTTGAAACTTATAACAATTTTTTTTTAAAATACACTGATCATCCCTGAAATTTTGAATTAATACACAAGGCACCCCTAAAGTATACTGACCATCCCAAGGGTGCTTTGTGTATTAATTCAAAACTTTAAGAGTGATTAGTGTAATTTCTCAAACGTCGAGGGCATTTTTATTAAATACAAACTTCAGAGGAGGTCATTATAATTTTTTAAATGTCAGGGATACTTTGTGTATTAACATGAAATCTCATGAGTGGTAAGTGTATTTCAACTTTTTTTTTTTTTAATGAATGGTAGTTTTAGCTTTTTTTGGCAAAAAAAAAAATCATCCAATTGTCTCTGATAGTAATATTGATCAACCTTGGAGGGTATATATGACTTGTGACAGGTATGGATGAGCGAGTCTCCATACTCTCCACGGTTGGTCTGTTTCTTGTACATGATGACATCAGCACTTTGCTGTATGAGATGACCGCGTTGCCGGCGTCCGATGATCTCAAAAGGCCCCCGATGCGTGCCACGTGTGCTGTGTTTACACAAGAGATCTGGATAAGAAGCCATCTCTCTGTAGGGTAGAGCCACCTGTTTGTTAGGTAAGTCCACCATATCCATAAGGTCGACCACGTGACTATTACACTGACCTCCTTGAGGTTTGCCTTCAATACAGATTCATCCCTCACCTTTCAAGAATAATAATCCCTCCCACCTTAAGGTCTAAAGTTACACGACAATTTCCCCTTGACAATTTTAAACTATTTATTTAGATTTTTTTATTTCTTATTAAATCTTTTATTTTTAATCTCTCGCTTGGTCTTGATTTGAGAAATTAAAAAAGTAAAATAAAAAATATAGTAAATATTTATAAATAAATAAACTACTAAAGACAAAATTAATCAAGAAAATACCACTTGCACCAATTTTTTTTAATCTTTAGTTGCGTTATTTCGTTTAATTTAATAGTTATCCCAAACTGGGCCTTTGAAATCTTGATAGAAGTATGATTTTGAGTAATGAAACATGGAAACATGGTGTGTTTAATCCATGTCAAGTTGTCAATAAAGGCAGTTAACTTTGCAGCTAATTAAGCCCCAAAATTCCATAACAATAAATAGTTGAGCCATTTAGGCAAAGTTGCTTTGATTTTGATCAATGCAATGGCTGGTTTATAATGGATCTTATCATTCATCAAGTGATTACTTAAAATAGATCTTACAAGGAGACTAGTATTTGATTCTGCTACTATTGGCTCGGTGGTTATTTTCTACACGATACAATAACGCACCTCAAAATATACACAAAAAATTTGAATTAGAATTGGCTATTTTTTAATACAAATACAAATATGACACAATCTGAAAATATGAATATTAAACAGGTATTATTTAGGTCAAGTCGACATAACCCAAAATGAATACATCCAAGCCGTATAGTAGAGGAGTAGTTACATTACACATTTTAATGATATTTCTACTAAGAGTTGTGATGAGATGATTGAATGCCTTTCGTGAATTCTTTTAACTAAATAAAATTGTACGTAAATGAATCGCTCTCAAAGATGATGTAGATTTGAGCTTCCCCGCAAGAGAATGGGTGTTGCGATTGAAGTATAAATCCGATGAGTACTGGAGTCGATTTTCTCAAGGACCAAGCCCAATATAGGCTATAGGACTCAACTTGCACTAAACTAACTTAAAATTGAATTGCAATTAAAGGGGAATTGAATCTAAAATTAAAAGAATAAATAAAAGAGACCGAAAATCTTTTGAATTTTGATGAGAGTTTGGAATTACTAAACTATTGTAATGAAAATAAAAGTAATTAACACTAGTCAATTAAATTAAAGCAAATTAAAATTAGATTTAAAAACAATTAAAAGAAAATTGTGCTCAATTAATCCAATCATTCAATTCATCCAATGCTTTCAATGAGGTTTATAACTCAAATCAAACAAAACAATTAAGAATGTTTGATTCGAAAAATTTAACTTTGAAAACCAACAATTCTCAAGCAATTGAAATTAAGTACATGGTCAATGGGGGAATCAAAGGTTAATACCATCGGTTTAATTAGGGTCAATACCAAATTGAGAGTTTGTGCATTGAATTAGCCAAACATAGTCAATAACTTAGGTGTTCTAAGGCATCTTGCAATCAATTGATGTGAATGAATTTCTAGTAATTGTGGAGTAATTATATAGTGAAGAGTCATAAATTAATACCATAGATTTGGTTGATTAAGAATTTTCAAACTTAGTCATTAATCTAAATATTCTAAGATTTCCACGTGCAATTACTAAGAATTAAAAATTTATAAAAATATAGCAATAAATTCACAGATGCCTCCATTGAAACCCAATCTAAATGACTAGTTATTTGAATCTATCATGAAAACATGTAAAAATATAAATAAAGCATGAAGATATTTAAATGTAAAACAAACTTGAAGAATAAAAATGTTTGGTTGCAAGAAAAATACAAGAAAGTGAAAGAAAAGTGAAGAAAAATACAAAACAATGAAGAAAAATTACAAGTTCTAACTCTACATTACTATTACAAGGCTAAAATTGAATTAAAACTGAGAATGAAAAGTGTAAAATGGAAGTGGAAGTACCCAGAGGGTTCTATTCTTTTTCGGGTGTGTGGGTGTGTTTAAAAAGGCCAAGAACAGCCATGAAGACTGCCCCCTGGAGCGGCCCATGCGCCAATGCCTTGCTGCCAGCTTTTGCTGCCGCCTCTTGCTATGTCCCATCAGCTGCCATTAGGGGTGTCCAAAATATCCTCGGACCCGAGAACCGAACTGAATCGACTTTATTGGGTTGGGTTAGTTCGGTTCTACCATCTCCTTGGTTCGATTCTGAATCTAAAAATTATAGACTCATCCGGTTCGGTTCTCAGGTCTATAAATTTTTTTTGTTGGAACCGACCCGATCCGACCCGAAGAAGAACCGAATACGGAATCGATATATAGACCCGATAATACATTAATACGGTTCTCGGGGTGATTCGATTTGTATTATTTTAAATTATGTTGGATGTTGGTTTGTATTGTTTTAAAAAATATATTATTGTGTAGGAGTTATATGTATTTTTTAATATTCACCAAAATTTTAAATGAATCGGGTAACCCTAACCTGACCTAGACCCGATCCGGCTTAACTTGAACCCGAAAAAATCGAAGAACCGAATCATTCGATTCAGTTCGGTTCTTTCGCATGGTCGGGTCGGTTCTGGGTCTGACTCAGACGCGACCCATGCCCACCCCTAGCTACCATGATGCTCCAAGCCCTTCAATCAAGTGTGTATATATATAGAGAGAGATATAGATATAGATAAAGAAATATGTATGTATACGGGAGAGAGAGAGAGAGAGAGAGAGGGAAGAGTGATGAGAGTGTCATATGTGAGAGAGAGTGTTAAATAGTGAGGGTGGGCTACTGGTAGTGATAAATTCATTATCGGTAGTGAAAATCTTATTTAGCATATGAAATTTTGACTACTAATAATGCCTAAATCCATTATTGATAATGACTTGCTTTGATTATTCTTTACGTCTTTTTGCCTTTATTAGCTCTTATAACCTACAAAACACAAAAAAAAGCATAATCAAATAAATATCTAACTAAAATAAAAAAATTAATGCTAATCTAAGTTTAACAAAGTGCGAATTAGAGGCTTATAATTACACATTTATGGTGTAATCAGTAAAATATAATATCAGATTTATTATAGTCATTGGTTTTTAGTTGAGGTCAATTTAGATATTTTAATTACTATTTTACACACACAAAACATAATTAAATAAATATTTAACCAAAATAAAAAAATTAACGCTAATCTAAATTTAACAAAGTGCGAATTAAAGATCTATAATTATACATTTATGGTGTAATCAGTAAAATGGAATATCAGATTCATTCTAGTCAATGTTTTTAGTTGAGCTCAATTTAGATATTTTAATTACTATTTTAAGAAATAAAAATAAAATAAATTAAGATTTCTAAAAATTGAAAATACATGATTGGGATGATATTAAACATATTTTGTGAAAAATTTATCTGTTGGAGATTAGTGTAAGGAAATTCTGTAACAACCCATTCCATTTTTACATTTTATCACAATGAGCCATTACAAATTTGGTACCACAGCTTAGACTTTAGATCTTACATGAGATCGTATGGGAAGTACGAACTTTTAGGTATAGCCGGGTGATTTCACCAAAATAAAATAGATAAATACTTTTGATATTAGAGTGCGCAACAGAAGCGTAGATTTCAAATCAACTACTTTTGACATTGACACGAAATTAGGTCATTTAAACTTTGAGGACGAAATTTTTAAAGGTGGGAAGAATATAATTCTCGACTCCCAATAATAGTTTTTAATATTTTTTTATATACTTTTACGAACTTAATATTTTTCTAAGCTTACAATAATTTTTGGGTATTTTTATAAAATAATTTTTTAGATAAAGTTTTGGATGTAATGGGCGAAAAATACTATTATTTTTCTAATTCTTTCTTGAGCTTCGAGCTATTCTTGATTATTCTCTTTTAGAGTTGGGACACATGGTTTTAGTCACCATGTTGGCCAAGGTGGGACCCATCTAGGATATGAAAGGGGTGGCTAAGTGTAATTGTCCCTAGGGATGGCCCCGCCCGCCCCGCCCCGATTGGGGTGAATTTTTGGGTATTTTTTGGGGTTCGGGGCAGGAATTAAAAAAAAAATTCAGGAACAGGTCGGGGACGATTTTGTATATTCCCGCCTTGATCCCCGAAAATTTATCCAAAAAATATTAAAATTAAAAGTAAAGGGTATATAATGATAATATGATTAAAGTAAATGAGTGCAAAATGAAATTAACCTCTAAAGAGTAAAGATGGGCCTCTAGCCAGGCCAATTTCTTTATTTATGGATCACAAACCCTAAACCTAAAACCCCAATTCCCCATTTTGAGTGAAGAAAAAGCAGAAATCAAAGAATCAAACACAACCTCTGGCCGCGAGACCACTGACCTCATCATGGACGATGGAGGCGACGTCACCCTCCTCATCCACGAGGGTCTCTCTCTCTCCTCGGGCAAAGAGGCAAACACCGACAGTAGAAGAGAATCCATCGAAGGAGGGATTTTCTTTTTCTGTCAATTTCTATATTGTACATTTTACACCATTTTTAAACCTTTTTTTCATTGTTCTACATCAATTTAGGATTTTTTTTTTTACATTTTGTTGCCTGTATCATCAAGAATCAGCATATGGGTTCGATCTCGTCAAATTATACTCGATACTGAAATCCTAGAAATCCAACCCTTAATTTTTTTTGGGGTTCGAATTCGGGACGTGGATCCCCAGTACCCGTTAGGGGCCGGGATGGGGGCATAACAAAATCCATACCGGCAATCGGGAATTAAAAAAAATTCGAGAATCAAAAACGGAGATACCCACCTCCGCCCCCGCCCCCGCCCCGTTGCCATCTCTAATTGTCTCAGAGCTTCCAGGTTATTCCTGGGCTTGTTAAATGTATTTATATATCATGAGAGTGGTTGAGAGTTTATCCTAGAAAATTGTTCGCGTGAGAGAGAGAGGGAAAAAAACAGTAGACTATAGAAATTATATGATGTGGTCAAATATGATTATGAGAGATAAGATAAAGAATCAGCGGTGAGATGATTTTCGATTGAGGTAAAATTTGAGTATATTGTTCATGACGGACAAAGCAACATATCTGATGGTGTCGATTTTAATTTGAGATAAGTAAGAGTATATAATATACTTTCTAAACTTTGGAATGTTTTTCTAAAATATTCGATTTTGTATTCTTTTTAAGTATGTGTGTTATCTGTTGAAATTCATGATATTTTATTGACATTATGATCTGTATGATGGCTAAATGCTATGGAATTAATTGGTACATTAATTGAGTGAAATCGCCAATAACTTTACTAAGGACCGAAAAAGCCAAAAGAGGTAGGAGACGTGGATGAGACCGGCCACTAGTAATGTATCAGGAAAGACCGAGTATTAGGTCTTTCATGATTTGATGATTCGTTGAGCTCTTTTTTGTCATATTATATACTTCCCTAAACTAATTTTTCAGGCGGACGTGAAAATCGAGTAGTACGAGATGAGGTGGATGAAAGATTTGAAGACTTTAGATTACAAATCATTTTGCATTAATTATTTTTGAAAATATTGTAATATTAATAATTGGAGACTAATGAAAATATGAGAAAAAATAACACTCTTATTTGTACGTAAAGGAACAAGATTGATGATCATTAATGACCCATTGTGATAGATGTAAAAATGGGATGAGTCGTTACAAATTCAACTTGAAGGAAAAAGAAAAATGTTAATTTATTCAAACCCTTGCCAATATTATTTAGCTGTTTTGTATAGCGTTTGGTTTGTTGTAATGTATTTTGTAGTCTCTGTATTTGGGTGTGTTGGTTGGTCCTTGCCAATCAAGACTTATAGGCTTTGCGAGTACATGATTGATCGGGAGTATATGTGCTAATCTAGTTGGAATATTTATCTTTGATAATGATGTATATTCACAAAGACTTTTTCTTATTTGTAATTATTCGATTGAGGTATTAACAAAACTTTCCTTTGCTTATCAAAAAAAAAAAAAAAAAGTTAAGAGTGGACATTTTTTCATACATCATGTTAACACGATACTAATTACACATGAACTCAAAATGACACAGATAAAGATATGTGAATTCAATGTTTCTGAATAGTTAAGTCCTGATGTTTTGAAATCAGACACTTTCGAACTAGTGTCGGGTTTGCTAGACCCGGCTCTTTCTCTCTTATTTTAAGAAAAATAATTTTTTTGGGTGAGAGTTGAACTTGAAACCCTATGCCAACTAATCTACATACATTTAATAACTCGACTTGTACATTATAATATATTATTACTTTTTTTTAATTTTTATTTTAGCTTTTATACCTTTATTTTATATGTTTTTTCAACCTCTCTTATATGTCTTTTCAACTTTTTAATTTTAGGGTGGTTGATATAATGCTAAATAAAAGTATTTTATATTTATATTTTTAAATTTATTAATTACATAATTATGACGTCACGATTCGATTCTGTTTTTTTCCGACAGTTAAATCAATGATCCATCCACGGTCAAATCATTTTTCCGATTTGTTGAACTGTCCAATTTTTAAAACATTACTGGGAGAAGCTTAAAGTTTTAAACACAAGGTCAGGAAAGATGGGCCTTCTTAATATTTAGGCCTACTATTTGAAGGACTGCGTTTAGGGCCTGATGGGCCTCCTTAATATTCAGCCCAATGTATACAACAAGAGTTTAGGCCTAATCAAATTATAACTGATAGTCCTTGTCAGACAGGAGCAACAACTTAGAAAATTATTTAAAAAATAATTAAAATTTTTCAACATTTCTTGTTCTATATCTCCTCAAAATTATGAATAAACATCACATCAATAAAATTATAAATAAGAACTCACATTTTTATATTATTTAGCGCATTTAAAATTCAATAAAAACTTCTGTTAAAGAGTTATTTTTTGGAACTATCATCAGAATATTAAGGGGACGACTCCTCTCTCCAATTTTCAATATAGACTAGACTGTCCAGTCTAGCCCAGCCCATTAACCACATGTTACAATTAGTTTTACATCAAAAAACTAGATGGTTATACTTTTTTATATAATTTTAAGTATAATCATCAATTTTCTTCATAAAAAACTGATTCGAATATGTCATTACCGTTATTTGATAAACTTAATTTTTCGCATAGAGGAGTCGTCCCCTATTTCAAAACTCTTGAGTAAACTCTAAATGGTTATCCAAAAGAGAAATTTTGCTAATACATATTGATAAATCAATTGTTTATAGAATCATAAATACTGATAAAAAAGATGTTCCTTAACAACAGAATTGATCATACATGCATGAACCCTTAATGGATCAAACTTGGTCCATCCTGGGATTTTGCCCTTACAGGATGACCAAGTTTGCTCCATCGAAGCAAGGAATTGAGATGAACTAATTCTCTCAAGACCCTAGCCAACACAGGCTAACAAAGATTCAGCAATATTGCTTTTTGTTACCCTAATTTGAGTTACATAATATGCATTGAACATGCACATTCAAGTGGCCGCGCTAGCTGAAATTAGGCCACGGGTGGCCAAATGCCTCCCCCTCCATCGGTAACATATGACAAGCATGATAAGGGCATGAGACACAGCCCATGGCTTCTAAGATCTCGCTTTGGGTCTTCAGTTCCATCTTCTGTTGGACCCTGATATCATTAGAATATATGCTAATTAAGCTTATACAATTGTTAAGAACTTAATTAGCTTGTGATATTGTTATTTTTTCCAATTATCGATCACAAGATGCAGCATTTCTAAGGAGGACCATTTAGGACATGGGGTTATTAGTCTCCAAAATTGTTCGTCCTTCATTTTTAGTGTATTCTTAGTCGTACGATCACGCATGTTTTGATATTATTGTGTGTTTTGAGACACTAAAAATCATGTAACTAGCTTTGAGTGCATTGAAATACGACGAGAGAGATGCTCAATCTTTTATAGAACAGATGCATGTATAGTGTGAAACTAAAAATAAGAGAGATTCGTTTGCGTACCCCTCGAATGGTTCTACTGGTTCGGTTGTTGCGTGACGTCTTCATGTAAGGAACGCTAAGCGTCTGCTAAAAGATAAAATAAAAGCTCAATAATCAAAATTATAATATGAATCGAAGATCAATTGCAGATGTTTATAGATTATAATTATTCAAGTAAATAGAGTAATAATTAGCAAAGTAATGCTTTTTTCTTCTTATTGTAGGGGACAAGAAAGATTGTAGCTTAAACTTGAGACTGAAGATACCCTATGTGTACTTCTACAATATAAATGATAAAATATGAAAAAACAATAATATACATGAATTTTGAAATCCCTAGTATTTGGCTTACTAAATCGACTAATTCAAGAATCAATATTACTGTTCACAAACGATTGACCTATTTAAAGTTAAGCCAAAGTCTCGTATCAACTGACACAATATAAAAAATGATAGACCTTAGCTTCTTAAACTTCCATGTCTAAAAATTGCTCAAGGTTAAAGATTATGATAGTACGTAATAAAGAGTGAATACAATAGGGGGTATTTGATAATGTTTACTTTTTTTTATTTTTTGTGTTTGTTTTATTTTTGTTTAGTTTTTTATAAAATAAAAATTAAAAATATATTTGTGTTCAACTTTTTTTAAACTATTTAAAAAAAATAGTGGCGGGGGTGAAGACAGAGATCATGGAGTAGGCGGCGGCGGTGGCGGTGGCGGGTTGAATGAGAGAGATGTGGATGAAAAAAAAAATATAAACAAAACAAAAATATCATTTTATTGTTTTTACTATTTTCAAAAATAGTGATAATGATTTTGCCTTGTTTACAATTACAAATAGCAACACCAACAAGTTTTTATTTTTAGTTAAATAAAAAAATAAAATTAAATATAAAAAAAATTAATGAATTAACAAACATCACTTATTCAAAGACAAAAGACAGTGAAAGCTTGTAAGACTGGGTCTCAATTCCTAAATGAAGATTCTAAGCCCCAGTTCCAGGATAGGTAAAATTCCAAATAAGTGGAAAATTGTTTTTCCATCGATTTGATAATATTCACCCCACTTTCTAATAATTTGGAAGTTCCTTGTAAATATCATTCGATTCATGAACATATTAACCAATATTCGATATGTATCGCTTGATACTCCAATATAAATATGTAGACTGATAAATACTATCAGTGGTGGCTCCAGAATTTTTTGTTAATGGTGTTATGCAAAAATTTAAATATAAATTTTTGTTAATGGAGTCAAATTTTTTTTTATGGATTCAACTTTCTTTAAAATATATTTATAACACTATTTTTTTTAATATTTTTCAAAGAATGATGGAGTCAGTTAACCCCATCAGCATACATATGGCGCCGCCTATACTGCTATTTTAAGCCATGTTTATAGGAATATATTTACGGGTGACACAAATGTGACTTCTACTACATTTTATTTTCATAAGGATACTTTAATACGTGCATGTGTGTGTGTATATATATATATATATATATATATATATATATATATATAAAACCTAGTTTTATGGGCAAACACTGCGAGGTAAGAGAGATCAAAACACGAGAGGAATGTTTATTGGGAAATGGGGAGTACCTCGACCTGGCTCTGAAGGAATTTGATATAACCAATAGCCTCCATGAGTACCGATGCAGTGTCTGTCTGCAATATTCTCCCAACCCCACATGCAAAATTACAGTCATTAATTAATTATACGAAAACATTTTAAAATACTTCTAATGGAGAATTGGAAAAGAATAATGCCCTCTGAAGTGAAATGTTTGGATTATGCCCTGTTTGGTTAGCTACAAAATCTTAATTTTTCTAATTTTGAAACGAATAGATAATAAAGTGAGAGAAAAAAAATTATCTTGAACGGGCCACAAAAAAGAGTTATAAAAAACATGAAAAAGGCTAAAAATTTAGTTCAAATTACGGACTCGAAAATAATATGTTATTTTAATCCGAAATCAGAATATAAACTCAGTCCAAAATGTGCATATGAGATGTAAAAGCACTCTATACCTTGCCAAAAGGAGCGACCAACTGCTGAAGAGCTGCAATTCTATCTCCTAATTTCTCTTTTCTTACCTGGTTCCATACAACAATCATACTTTTTTTTAAAAAAGGAAAAAAAAAAAAATTCATGGGAAAATATAAACTTGAAGAAATGGCGCTTCACAAAAACATGGATGGAAGATAACATTCTTCCAATTTTTTTGAATGGAATATGATTTGGCTGTGTCCTGTTTTAAATAATAGTCATATTGACGAGCGTTTCTCGTTAAAACAATCTAAGACCTAAGTTTGGAACTACCTTGTTTGGTTTCTCTTTCAAAATTATTTTTCCAAAACACTTTTCATAATTTATGTTAAAATTATGAAATTAACAGCGAAATCAAATATAATATTCTGTACAATTTTATATATATATATATATATATTAGCCATGCTGACCTTAATGGGTGGGCAAGAGACGCGTGACTTCTTTTGAGCTGATTGATGCACCTTTGGCTCCATAGCTCTCTTAGCTTCTGTAACTCCACTACTGAAGCTGTTTCCAGATGGTGATATCTTCAAATTTACCAAAAAAGAGTAAAGTTCAGCTGAATGATTGTGGAGTAACCCACCAATTTCTTCTCTTTTTTTTTTTCAGAAAAAAAGAAGACTGAATTTCTGAAAAATATAAAGCGAATATAATGTATAAAGCTGAAACTACTCCTTACACTCCCCCCTCCCCCCCCCAAAAAAAAAAAAAAAAAGATTATTATTTATTTACTATTTTTTTCTTGAGAGAAAAGCAAAATGAAAAGGGTTGTAGCTTTTCTTTTCTTTCTCTTCCAACCAGCGATGAATGCACTCATTGTGTGATATAATCTACTTCAGTTACCATGAAGCGGTTACTAGCAGTTAAAAACTTAAATTTTGTGAAATGAAAGTTTTGATATAAAAAAGTGTGAATCGGCTTCAAATTTGTATCTACACTAAGTGAGATGCTGTCTTTTAATAATAAAATAGATTACAGATAGATGAAAATCGACGCACACAAAACATTTTGATAAATAGACTGCATTTGTGTTAAATTGTTAATGCCTTCAAATTTAAAAATTGCAAAATTAAAGATATACTAGTAGTTAAAGTAGTAGTGTTCATGGATATTCATTTGTATGATTCATGGATATATGTATATTCAGCAGCATTAATTTGAATTGAAACTCTCTGAAGCAAATGAAAAAATGATTATGAATACTGGCAAAACTCAACCTCAAACGGTTGTGATTAAGAATTTTTTGTTCCAGAATTTGGATTTAGAAAATCTTTCAGAATTCAAAAATGAATGATTCAGATTCACTTGAATGCATGAATCTTACATAACTAACTAAATTTAAACTATTAATTTTTGAATTATGGGACTGTAACAATGCTGGTGTGAATTTAATTAGTATCAAGTTGCTCCAAGAAGATAAAATGGAAAGAGAAAGATCAAGAAGAGAACAAATACCCACTTTATTTAGACTTGATTGCTGCATATGATCCAGACCGTAATAAAACCCAAGATTATCGCTCGAAGCAGCCTGGCTTAAACACCCAGAAAACCTATGATCAGCTGAAGTAGTGAGGAGATCCAAGGAGCTTGAAATCGCGGGAGACAATTGATTCAATTCGGAAATATTTATAGTTGGAAAAATCTGGCTGAAGTTTCCTCTGCTTGGTGTCCCAGCTGGGAATTGAATTCCTTTGGCTTGAGAATTTCCGAGAGAGAAGTTTCTAAGCAAGAGCTTCTCACTCATGTTGCTCAAGTCTCTCTCCTCGTTCTTCATGTAGTTTGTGTGCGGTGGTAGCATTTCGGTGAATTTTTGATAGGAGTCTGAGAGCTCCCCATTGATTCTTGCAAGGTGCATGTCATGGGGAGAATGAAACCCCAAGTCTTGAAGGTTCATGGAATTGTTGAGGGAGTTAGGGGCAAGAAAGTCATTTTGCTGCCTCGAATGATCCCTTGCATATGTGATCACTCCATTTCCATTTGGGATGAAGTTACTAGGGTTCCTGCAAAACCATGAGTTAAATCAAAAGCCCTAGCTTGGTGGAGACGAGTAAAAATAAAATAAATATAAATGAAAACCCTAGACTAACACAATAGCAAATACCTAGGTTTTTCTTTTAGATAAACTCAATTGAAGAAAAAATTTCAAAGCCAACAATAATGAGATTTCAAAAGCAAGCAGATACTAGTAAGGCAGAGTAAAAAGGAGAGAGATTCAAAGTTCTAAAGATGAATCCTAATGTTATTGCAAGTAGCCAAATATATCATTTCTATTAAGAAATCCAAAAACCAAAGCAAGAAGCACATAGTAGATAGTTGAGAGAGAAAGAGAGAGAGAGCTTACAGAAAGGAGTTTGGAGTAGTCCAAGCATGAGTGTTTCCAAGTCCATAGCAAGAAGGGGGTGTAGCTAAAGGAGAAGAACCAACAAGGAGCTGATCTTGGAGCTGAAGGTGATGATGATGATGATGGAGATTTGCAGAGTCCATAATGAGAGAGATGAATATATAATTTATTTATTTTTTTTGAAAAAAAAGGGCTTGAAAATCCCAAGATGATGAGAATTAAACTAGCAAAGCTAGATCCAGGAATCTCTCTCTTTCTCTCTCTTCAAAGAAACAGTAGTTCAGGTGACACCCACATACTTTCCTTTGCTTTTAGCCACTTTTCATAGTTTGTTCTTTACTCTTTCAACGGCAGCCTTGAAAAGAAAGAAATACAGCTTGAATCATCCCCCCTCTCTGTCCTCTCTCTCTCTTAACTTTTTTTTTTGTTTATCTTTTCCAGTCAAACCTTTTTGCACCTTGATAATATAAGATTCAATATCCCCCCCCCCCCCTCTCTCTCTCTCTCTCTCTCTCTCGTCTGAAATGTGCTTTTTCGCACTCTCTGCAATTACAGTGAGATGATTATAGTTCCCCTACGCCATGATTCACAACCCTGCCTTCGATCCCAAGGCTTTTAACAAAGCTATCTCTGAACAGAAATCATCACTGCCATATATATATATGCTCTCTCTCTCTCTCTCTCTCATAGCCACAACTTGTCAGCCTTTATATCTTATTCGGCTGATAACTTATAGAAACTGTACAGATGTGTGCCAAAGGATAGGGTTACTACTCTCTTCCTCCTGTATCCTTGTGGTCCAGTCAATAATGAAATCTCTCTATTTAAGTTTCCAAAAATTGTTTGTAAATTTGTAAAAGGAGCCCTACCTAGTAACTCAAGTGTGTCAAAAAAAAAAAACTCATGTAAAAAATTAGACTAAAACAAATGGGTTTAAAACTCTTTAAAAATTGGGATCGTTGCACTTTGTTTTGATAGCTTGGTATCTCGGCTCAACTCAATCTAGTTTGAAAGAGATTAATTTGAGATCTTTGAAATTAACGGTTAAGGGGACTTGACTCCTTAATAAGCCATGAATTTTACCAGATGAGCTATTTTTGAGGTTTAAGCTAAACGGTCTTGCACTTTTACTAAAATCTCATTTGAGCTTTTCACTTTTAATTGTGTAACTTAGTCTTCTGTACTTTAAGTCCAATTGCAATGTTACAATCTAGCTTTAACAAACTTTCCGGAAATTAGTATGTTTGCACACATGACAATTTTTCCAAGAACATAGCTAAATTTAGTGGGGCGAAAAGTTGGTTTTGTTGAAAGTGCAGGGACCAAAG
Source organism: Actinidia arguta var. hypoleuca (assembly GCA_030159115.1). NCBI lineage: Eukaryota > Viridiplantae > Streptophyta > Magnoliopsida > Ericales > Actinidiaceae > Actinidia > Actinidia arguta. Next base: position 2,562,705 of record BRYE01000004.1, on the reverse strand, counting down.
TATGATTTTGGTTAAAGTCTAAGGGTGATAATGAGGCAATTTAAATGAGACATGTTCACATGCCAACTACAAGAGGTTGATTGTTGCAATTTGAAATGTGAAGCGACTCTCAACCTGGCTTTGTATTATTAGTTGTTTTCTGGTTAAATGCATTTTTTTCCTTTCAAAATAAAAATATGAAGAGTGAGAGTTATGAAATTACAGGATGCCCAGTGTAATTAACCCAGAAATCATAATATCACACTATTACATGGTTTGCATTTCAACCCTGATTTGTTCAAGAAATTGTTACCCCAAATCTCAAGGGTAGATTTCTTTCAGTTTGTCTTACGTGTCAATTTGGTTCTCCTACACTTTAATTGGCTTGATTTCAATCCTTAATTTTTTAATTTGTGTCAATTTGGTCCAATCAATTGTTATTTAAATTTTGGATGGATACAATTAGATTTTTAACTTCTAATTTAACCAAAATCCAATGGGCTGCACAATAATGAAGGTTAAACTACGCTCAAGGCACCGCTGGAGATTTGTCCGGTCATTAATTTTAAATTCATCTTTCTCGAATCCAATTAAATTGTACAAGAAAACTAGACTTAAGAGGCAATTTTGTCCCTTAAAATGGATCAAAAAATTCTATCATAGTCCAAATTTGTTTTTATTTTTGATGAATTTGATGAAATATTGAAGATTGAAAAATAATGTGAGGGATAGAGAAGGACTCAAGGGGAACCCAAAGAATACAAGGAGAAGAGATAAAATTGCATAAAAACATAAGGGGGGGACCCCTGAAAAAGCCATGTGGATGTGTGGTACATTTGTAAAATGTACTTATGATGTGGGGTACTAAACCCTACGTCCACCAACAGCCCATGCTATGTAAGGGCCCCCTCTCTGGATTGCTATAATGATGTCATTAGACCATTTTTATGACATCATCATTATGTAAGGGCGGCCATTGATCACATGCTTCTCTTCTCTTTATTTGCAGTGCAATTATATTTACTCATCTAATAAGACGGGTAGTTATTACCGACTTATTGATTCGCTGAAAATAGGTCTCGCCATTCAAAAGTTTTGTAGAGAATCGTGTTGCTTCACCACAGTTGGAAAACATACACATACACACAAAAATTCCTTTATCGTGCCTAGTTAATAAAATGAATTTTCTTAAATATTTTTATTTTTGGTGAATCTTTTAATTTTTAATTATTTTTTTACTTTTCTAATTGTTCTTGGTTATAGGAATAAAATAATTTCTTTTTACAAAAAAGTGACTAAAATCCAAATTAATCCAAACAACATATCAAATTTGGATTAATTTTGTATTTAGTTGATTTTTTAATATTTTTCCAATTCTGTAATCAAGACAAACTAAAAAATTAAATAAATAATATTTTAATTAAAAGATAGAATTTTTCTAAAAAAAATTAAAAAATTAAAAAAATCTATTTTATTTCAAATTGGTCTTGAATAAAAGATATGCACACCAATGAGATAATTCAAAAAAATCATACACATTAACCCTTTTTTATCATATCCATTCAAAACGATCATGATGAATCTATGATGCTTGAGAAAATTAACAGTTCTTGGCTAGTTTCCTAATCATATTGCCCATATACTAGGAAGCTAAAAAACACCCATAATTGCACCTTCGACAACCTGTTTTTCACTTTGTGTGCAAGTACGTGTTTTTTTTATTTATATGCTCATGTAATTACGAGAAAAAATTATAGTCGTTTAACATAAATAAGCGCGAATGTATGTACGTTTGCTTGTATAATTATGTAATTAACATACACAAAATTTGTAATCTCTTAGCCTACGGAGTATATACAAAGCTTCTTAATATATAATCTTTGTATAGTTAATTAATAAATGTTGCTTGAGTGGAATGATAAAACTGTTTAATTAGTAGAGAGAGTATCAAGGTTAAACAATTCTTAAAAGAACATTAAAAAGCTGAGAGAGAGAGAGAGAGAGTATTAGTATAAGATTAATTAAGCATGATCAAGGTGTCAAACCATCAAAGAAAAACATAAAAATAGTAATAATATGCAGAGGCCCACAACACTTCACATCAGACGAAAAGTTGATGGGAGAATGTGAGATCCAGACGAGTATGGGCAAGCCTTCCCTTTGCTTTTCAGCCCTTTTTCCCTTTTTACCCCTTGCACCATCCCTACACATTATTATGTGTTTGATTTTTTATTTTTAAAATAAAAAATTTAATTTATTATTGTCCAAGTATTATTTAAATGTTTAAGTTTCTCAAAGAATTGACAGCGAACACTTTCACATGGTATTAGAACATGCAATCAATTATCATCTTATATTTAAATTTGACCGTTTACCTAATTAATATATTAATCGTAATTTGATCGCTTACGGGGAAGAGTCTAATTAAAAACACACCACTCTTCTTCAAAGCTCTTTTCTTTGATCAAAGCTCTACAATCCTTTCCTTTCCCTGCCACCTTTTCAACATTTCCTAGTCTCACTATCTTCCAAGATCTATTTCACAAATTTAAGCCTTTACTATATCAGGTTGCCATCACAATTTTTTTTCCTTTTTTTTTTTTGGCTTCGAGAGTAATGAAATATCTATTCAAAGAAAATTAAAAGATAATTCCAATTTGAGTTGGAATAATTCTAGGGAAAATTACAAAAAATACCCTATGATTTGACCATGATAATATATTAAACGATGTAGTTTTAATTATAACGAATTAAATTCTAGAGTTTTAATTTAATCACAATTAAAATCACTAGTCAATGTCCATTTTATTAGGTTTGATGAAACCAACTTGTTCCTACCAAAAGTATAAGGAAACGACATCACTCAACATGATCCCTCTTTAAAAACTTTCATTGTTGCATTTATGACTTGATTTTTATGCAATTAAGGGACATTTTAAAGTTAAATATTTAAGAAACTTTTCAAAGTTTTGAATAAAAATGAGCCCTAATAATATTGATTAGGGATTTTAAAGGGAAAAAAAATGTCAAATACCAATTTTTTGCTAAGAATCAATTGGTTCTGTCAACCCTAATAAAACGAAGACCGACGAATAGTTTCACTTGTGAACGAATCAAAATTTAAGAATTTAATTTATTATAATTGAAATTACATAATTTAATTTGTTACTAAAGTCAAAATTGTACTATACAAAAAAAAAACAGTAAACAAATAAAGCTCATGGTAGAATATTCCATGTAAAAAAGATCTCTTTTCAAGACAAAAAAAGGCTTCTTAATTGGTTTAAGTTCTCATAAAAAAAAGTTTAATTATTTTGTGTGAGATAATGTGTGAGATTTTCTTCTTAATTATTTGATTAATACTCAAATAAAATCAACCCAATTATCAAATACTACATTCCTACTTAGCTAAGATCAATTATGTCACAATCAAAATTAAATGAATTAGGGATACCATCAATTTACAAAACAAATGTTAAGAAACTCGAATTTTTAATATTGAAAAGTGAGGAAATGAAGCTTAAATAAAAAATTTACAAAAAAGTAATGACATAAAAAGAAAAAACATACAAAAACATTCATATAGAATGGCGTGACTTCGCCGTGGACGTACCATTTAAATACAAAGAATCATCAAAATATTTTTTAATTACAACACTGTTATTGTCACATTATTTTCATGGATGTTTATGTATAAACATTTTGATAGAATAACATTTTACACTTAAAAAAGTTGAGATTTACAAAGCAAAACTAATTATTATATACTATTCTAATAAATTCAGTGTTTATTTTCTTTATTTTTCATTTATATATATATATATATATATATATATATATATATATATATTCACTAAAGATCTGTTATTTCATTTAAGGATTCCATTATACCACAAATAAATCACAACTTTAGGCAGGAGAACCGTGGAAGGAAGAACCTCTTCAGTGATGATAAATCATTGTCGCTTAAAGATTTTCAATGAAAGTAAGCATTACCAAAAAAATTAAAAGTAATTGGATAAAAAAAAGAGCAAAGCATTACCTTTACACAAATAGTCAACTTCATGAAGCTAATAATTGAGAATGTGCAAAAATTTTCCTGTTTGTTATCGTTTTCATTTTCAGAAAATACAGAAAACTTGACTGACTACGTTTTTCGAAAACTGTTTCCGGAAACTGTTTGAATTCTCAAAATCTGTTTTTACTAGAAATTAAACAATATGTGAAAAGGGTCAAGAAATTAAAACGGAGGTTCCAAAGATTTGTTTGTGAATTAAAAACTGAGACCAACGCTGTACCACATAAACCTTTGTTCGTGAGTTTTGAAAACTTGTTTCCGGAAACTTTACAAAAAAACAACTTACATTTTAACAAAACAGAAAAGATGTTCTCGAATTCTCCAAAATTGATTTCGTTGTTTTATTTTCCATTATAAGAAAAATGAAAACAAACAACGAAAAAGAAAACAAACACGAAAAAATGAAAGCAATTTGAAAAAGGTTAAACTAACAATTAAAAAGTATGGAGCCAAAAAGCTGTCTACTTTGTTCGTGAACTGTTTTAATTTGAGAATTGTTTCTGGAAACTTTTCTGAAAAAGCAACGTATTTTTTTAGGAAAACCAAAAATGTGTTTCCGAATTCTCAATAACTGATTTCATTGTTTTTTTTTTCCTTTTCTTTTCTGATTACTCAAAAATGAAAACAACTCCAAAAAGTTTAGACTAACAATTAAAAAATATGGATCCAAAAGCTGTCACCTTTGAGATCAATCCACCTTTGCCTCAAATAGAATATCACAAGCCTTGGGAATCAAATTAGAGATATATCAAAAAAGCCTAACCTGGAGCGAACCTCCTGTATTGTGTAAGTCGTGAACTCGTATTGACATAGATTCGAATTTACATAAACTCTAGACAAGACACTAGGTACAGTTCGCCCATATCAATTAAGCTCGTCCTATCAACTTTTGTGCTGATGTTGAAATGACTTGTTCTTAAAAAGATTCGAATTGAAGGCCTAGAAAATGATACCTCGAGTCTTACCCGCTCAAGCTTTAACCAACCTGACCACAGGGTATTCACATCTATAAGTCATAGTAAAAAATGAACAAAGGTCGGATTTACACGAGGGATTTAAAGCCATAACTTGGTCAAGTTTTTTCCAACTGAAATGACAAGTTACAAAAAGCAGGCCGACAAAACAAGTATATCCAGCATGAGAAAGATGAGCCTAGACTTTGATTCTTTTTGGGCCTTGAAAGTACTAAACATTAGAAAATTGGACTGGTAACTTATTGGACATAGAATAGATTAGATTAGATTAAATTAGATTAGATTGGTCCCCATAAGGAGCTCTAATTATTGGGGAATTTTATCCCCAAATGCCTATTATCTTTTTCCCCTAAAAAGGGGTCAAATTGAATATAAAAAATATCAGTGGGATGATTGATTAAAAAGGGTGTATGACTTTAATCTAGAACTATGCATACATGGATATGTACAAACAAAAAGCCTTCTAATTATTATGAATTCCTCATATGATTATGATATAAAGACTATACATAGAAGCGTACGGGTGTGTGGAGAGAATAAAGAGTGTTCACGGATTGATTTGGTTCGGTTTTGGTTTTTCTAGAAATTTAAGAACCAGACTAAATCATTAATTTTTTAAAATTGAACCAAGTCAAACCGTAAAAGCAATTTGGTTCCATACGGCTTTTGTGATTTTATGTTAAATCATTTATCATTATATCTAAAGTATCAATTGATACTATAAAAAGTATTCATCTTTACAACAAATCTAAAATACCACAATTGGCACGATGACAACTAGCAAATACCAAAATGCTTAAAACTCCAAAAACAAACAAACCCAAAGTCATGATATTGCCACCTTAAAAAATGAGAAATTATTTCGTGCTCTTAGATCAAATCTTAGTGGTGCTCTAACATTAAATTGTTTGGTCTAAACAATAAAATCTATTTTTTTTTTGTCTGAGTATTGACCAATAAGTGTACATGTGTCATTCATTGAATGGTATAGAACAATTGTTTAAGAGCACCAAATAATCCCTAAAAAACACCCAATTGTTCCCCTATGTCACTTCACTTATAATTTTGAAACTCCCCAAAACCTTTCATCTTCCCCAATAGACATTTAGAAACTTCCAAGAACCATTCATCTTCCCCTAAGTTCATTTTGAAACACTCTCAAACACCACCTTAAAATAGGAATCATTTCGATTCAATTCCATGCAGTTCATTTGAGCCTAAATCCAAGAACTGAACCACAGTTTAGAATCGAAACCAAACAATTCCATCAAAAAAATTAGACCAAATCGTACAATTTGAACCGGTCTAACTCAATTTAACGAATAACGATTTTTTTTTTTCACTTCTATATGGACGTGTACACTAATGACCTTACCATAAAAGCTTGTACAAATTGCACCTATTAACCTCTTAAATAGAAGCACACCTGTGACCCTCCAAAAGTAAATTACCATCATTGATGTTAGGGGGTCCATCACATCATTTTAGTAAAAAACAACCTCCTTTTTTTTTTTGCAAGTCATAGACAGTCAACCTATGGTCAAACACCTATTACACCACTGACCTTACCATATAATTTTAATATTTAATGTTGTTAGATTATATTATTAATCTTAAAAATAGTACTAGTAATTAACTAATTTGCATTAGTGCCTTCATTAATCTCAAAGTCAATATCTATCTAGTGAAGAGTGATTGGAAGCTTCTTAATCCACACTCCACAAAATTACAGTTTATCATAATATCTTAGTAAGTTATTAAATCAAAGTTTCATCTGTATTTGTGAACAGAAAAAGGTTATACAAATCATTTTGCAATCTTCTATAGAGCTAGTCTATCTATAGGTTTCCAAAGATCTTTTCCTAAAATTCTAGGTTTGACTAATAATTGATATCATTAAGCCCCATCCAACAAGCTAATTTGCACCTTCCATTTTCTATCCAACAAGTGTATCTAAATACAGCTTAACATACACTATGATGCAAGTACTGGTATTGGTAGGATAGGTTATGTGGGTATGAATACGGCTGGGATACGTACCTAAAAAAATATTATTTTATATTTTTTAATAATAATTATATATACCAATTAAATAAATAAATGCATAAAAAAATTATTAATGACATATTTAATTAAGAGTCAAAGATATAAACTATTTTTCAATGAAAAAGTTATTTGGTGTTGTTGCCTTAAAATACATATGTCCTAAAGCTTGATATTATAAGCATACTAAGTGGAAAAAAAAATCTCATCAAACTAAATTCATGTCTATATGAAAGGAATAACTATTTTAGCTTGGGGTACAACTGGTGCATAGTGTGTAGCTGTGGGCTACAGTAAAAATTACGAACAAAATTTGGTACGTATCTTGGTGTTCGTATACAAATGTATGATGCAAAGTACTGAAACTTAGTATGTACCCACTCATACAAGTATGACATACTTTTCGAATTTCCATGCTTCATAGCTCATAAGTTATCTTCAAAGGTTCACAGTGGTCCCCTTTTTCTGATATATAATCAGATAAGTATTGGTGAAAATTAATATGAAAGCCTTCTGTACCTCAAGTTTATCAGGGGAAAACAATAATCACCCTGATGCACAATAAAACCATAAAGTGTTATTGTATTATACCATAAGATTAGATGTTCAAATTCTTACGCTAGTAACTTTTGAGGCCTGTTCATACAAGGCTCTATTCTGATTTTAATTGAGTCCTCCATTAATGGATAGTGGAATTAGTCGGTCATTTGGAATAGATACCGAGTTATCAAAAACTACCATAAAGTGTGATACTTGTTTTCATCTCCTTGTTTGGAGGGAATCAGATTGAAACATATCCCATTTCAAATAATTAAGTCTGCATTATTTTGAAGTACTCTATAATTATAATGAAAGCTTAAAAGTCATGTGTGTATATATATGTTTGGCAAAGCCCTTAAAAGGAGGTCTAAAGCTTGCAGGACTTAAAGGTGTCTGAGAAGAAGACAAAACAATGGAGTCCGAGAATATATGCTTTCACAAATTTAGGGCATGAAATCCAACACTAGGGTCGGGTCATACTTTTCTTGCCCACTCAAGTATATACATATTTATGACTACCTTATTTTAATTTTTGTGATTCCTTCATCATATTCATATCGTAATCTACTGGGAAATTGTATAGTTGTGGCATAATATATGGCACAAAATTTTGTGTGTTGGATGGTAGAGGCATCACCGCGCATTTAACTGTTAATGTACCGTCGTGTTAGATTGCATATAGAGGTAGGGTAGGTTGATGACATTTTTTTTGCGTCGATGCATTTCTACTTCCTTTTAAGGACCGACTTGACATTAATCCATGTGATATCTGTATTCTTGAAAGAAAAAAAAAAACAGTTCAACGAGTCTTTGTTCCAATTACCCGGTGTCGGGTACATGAGTCTGTTTTTACAGTTGGTTCTATCCGCATATGTTCCTGAAAAACACGATTTTGGAAAAAAGGAACTCGTCATGGAGAGAGAAAGGTTTCATGTTGGATGCTTCAAATATGTTGAATAGAACTGACTCTTCAAAATCTGTTTGTTACTTTGAAGTCATTCTTATCACAGGAAAGATTATTAGATGAAAGTAGTGATTTTATGTACATGGCAAAGAGAAGCAGACTTGTCCATAAAACTCGGACATCCCACACCCCTCTGGCCATTTTCAAAGGCCAATATCTTCCTTCTCATGCGTTCTAAGCAGAACAAAACTTGAACCAAATAGACTAATCTCCCATTTTTTTCCCTTCTAAATGCGACACTCTCTCTTTCTTAACATAAGCATGCAACTATGAAGCATGGAATTCAAACAACATATCGTATTCGTAACGGGTATGTATGAGGTATTCATACTTTGTTGCATGGTATTTTTTTTATACATACCAAGATACGCCAAAACGAATACAAATTTTTTTCCTAATTCGTTGTTGCCATACCTATGGGGACTGAGTAGACACCCAAGTCAAATCTTACTTAAAATGATTATTTGTTTTGTATGAAGATAAAGTTAGCTTGACGAGACTTTCTTATTTAACTTTTTTTTTCCCATTCGATAGGAAGAGAAATGGAAGTTGCGTATTGCAATAGTAGGACTCGGACACGCATCACACCTTATAAAAGAGTGTTTCAACCACTAGGCCAACCCCTTGTTCTTTTTATCCAACTTAGCATGCTTAAAAACCCATTCTCTCTCCCCCTTCAAAATTCTCATCTCTGTTCCTGAACTAAATAATTATTGAATTCTAAATGAAAAAAATTGCCCGCCGTTACCAGACGTAAATAAGTTTCCCAAAGGCTCTGAATCTCTGATGCTATTGAAATGACCAGATTCCTTGGTGGGTTCACAAGAGCCCAACAAGTTCAAATCTCTGAACTGTACGGTGATCACCGCCACCCACAAGTGACCACGATGAATGAAAAAGGGTCGCGGAGTTCCTATTCTACTTGAGCTAGCACCTTCCTTGCTTTGCTTAAAATGGTTTTCATGGTGAGAATGCTTTCTTATTTTTTTGGGGTGTGTGTGTACAGAATAGAAAGAGGAGAAATCTCATCAATTTGAAGATGGATGGATGACTGCTAACAAGCTTTCCTCTCATCTTTCGTCTCTGTCATTGATCTGGTATTTACCTCGTTTGTGCGGACTTCTTTGGCCATATCCGTCAGCAAAACGTCATGGCCGAGATCTTGTCGGAGCAAACAAGGACGCAGACAGTCATTCTACTAGTTGCGGCGGGAGTCTCGTCTTTTCTGAAGGAGAATGTCAAATGAGAAAGCTTCAGTTTTGAACAAAAAATTGGACTGGGGTCGGACGGAAGACATGTACAGAGGAGCACCTTCACTTCGTTTGTTAAGGAGAGAGAGGAGGGAAAAGAGAGTGTTTTTTTTTTTTTTTTGGCGAAGTGTTGCTATAACCCACCTGGTACCCAATCGGCACCCAAAAATTACTCTAGCCAAAGGTGAGAGTACAAGAACGTAGGATCCATGGAGGCGGAGGGGTTTTATTTACCTTTGCTTTATCATCGACTGTTGTTCTCTTCGGGAAGAGAGAGAGAGAGAGAGAGCAAATTGCTTCCAATTCTTCCTTGTTTTGCTTCAATTTTCTGGCAAACCAAACAAACAAACAAAAGAAAGAAATCAAGAATTAGACGACCGTGCAAAATATGACGGTGCAAGAGAGAGAGAGAGAGAGAAGAACATTAATCACAAGAGAAGCCCAATGGGTTCGAGTTCATTGTGTTCATTGGTTTAGAGCCCATCAAATAAGAACCCAAATCCCCAAACTCATATAATGCCTGGTGCTTACTTGTTCTGCTCATGTAACACTGTTTTGGCAGAAAAATATTTTTTGAAAGAAGTTTTTTTTTGCATTTGTTAGTGCTTGCTTGCAACTACAACTGCACATGCATTGTGTGTTACTTGAATTTTGAGTGAGAGAGAGAAAAAACAAGTCCTCTAACCAACACGTAAGCAATTGTGATTGAAAGTTGTGTACGTAAAGTTATTCTACCAAAAAACTCTGAAAATAATTTTCCCTGGTCACAGCCTCTGCCACAGCAGCCCTACCACCACCACTAGCACTATCCCACCACCACCACCACCATTTTTAACTTACAATCAAACATAAGAAAATATTTTATGGCGAAGTTACCGAACAAACTACTTTTTCTTTTTGGTTTGAGAGAGTATGCACTAATTTCCACTTTTTTTCTTTATTCTTTTTCTTTTTCTGAGACCAAAGGAGGATTCCCTAACCTGCAAAGTGAAAACTGACCATACAACTTACAGAGAAAACTGCCCTAGGCCATTGCAGAGGAAATTGGGAGGACACATACACTCTCCATGAAAGGGCATGCTACTTTATTGAAAAGGATTGGCCTTTCTCATAATTATTGATTTGTAACCTTATTAGGCGACCACCAGCATTTTTTTTGTGAATAGACAAAAGTGCCCTTTAAAAGTCCAGGAGAATATTCACTTTGAGGATATTGTTGTGCCTTTGACAATACCCGTCGACGCAACCCAACCTGACCCAAGCCAACCCACAAGGAAATCCTTAGTATGAGAGAATGGGCAGATTGAGTTGGGCAACGATAATTCCTTTTTTAACGGATCAGTCAAAACTACCCGACCTGACCCGTTTATCATAATATGTACCATACCTTGCGACACCTTAGTAAAACTACCTATTTATAAATGAAAACTCCAACACCATTTGTTCCGTTTCTTCTCGGTCTTACCTTCAAGAACTGTACGATCGAACCCACATTTGCCAAGAAAACTGAATACACGTACAGGGAAGGAGTGCCGTTTTTTTCCTTTTCCTTTACCGTCAACTAAACCAAGCATTACATTAGCTTCGACATTGACCACAAAACTACTTTC
>BRYE01000004.1:2521267-2541267 GCA_030159115.1 Actinidia arguta var. hypoleuca | reverse complement strand
AGGCCGAACACATTCCCAAACGGGTCAACCCGACCCAACCCATGCAGCCCGGACGCGGGTGGGCTCATCAGATCCGACCCAATTTACAGTACTAGCCAAAATGTTGGATTTTTTAATTTATTATATTATAGAAACTTCTCTCCTCACTTGTAAAAGTATTTTATTTATATCTATTACTTTTGTTCATGAAAATGATTAAACTTGTAAATTTTTAGGAACGATCTACAAGCATATAAACAGGAAAAAAATATTAAAATTAAAAATAAATAACTGAAATAAAGACAAATTACAAAGGTCACTTAAAAATCTAGGTTAGATCATTTTAACACTCATTGTTTATCCAATGCGGATTTTCTGGATTATTCTACTACCGCTTGGATTATGGATGGACGGTGAACTGATGGTGGATGATGCATGGCCGGATTTGTGGGCTTGGTTTACAGCCTATGATTGGGCTTTGCATTTGGGCCTGTCCTACTAGGATCACAGCTCTCACCCATACAGGAAAAATGTACATAAAGAATACAATTTTGTATAAACAGATAAACTATATCCGAGGGAGTCTTGCTGCACTGCCCGGGCCAACGGTTGATATGCATTTTTTATATGTTTCAATACACGTTTATAAATATTTATATACTTTTTTTAAACTTATCAATACGCATTTTACACGTTCACCACTGCCCAGTGGTTCGCGTTTTCCTATTTCAAACTTTACATAATAAAACAATGAATTGAGGAGTTGTTTTTTTACAAAAGTAGAGTACGGAAATCATTCCCAAATTTGTGCCAATATTTTGTACTCTTTCCTATCTCAGGCTGCAAATCACGATGTTACTAAGTGGGCTTCACTCTAAATATGTAACTTCTTCTGATTTTGTAAAGGGGTTGGGCTTTTGTGGGGTAGATGAGTTCTTTGAGGTTACTATTTCAACAGATTTCTTAGTTTTCTACGTGTTTCTTCACTTCTTGATATAATAAGATGAATCCCATCTTTTTTGTGTGTGTACGTAGTATTGCTCGATATATTAGGTTTTATCCACGGGAGTCAATCAATGGTATCATGGTGTTCAATCCGTAATGAGAAATTTTAAATATCGGTTGTGTGGACGATTGTTGGATTCGAAAATGGGTGGAAAGAAGAATTCAAATGAATCCAGTTTGTGGTATTCTTTGTCAGCTTCTAGACCCCCTTCCTTTATTTCTTTTAAAATCTTCACATGATCCATAACACAGCACCTAATAGTGGACTGCTTTCGTAAAGCTTGTATCTGATTTTCTTTCATTCTTTCTATTTTTTATTAATGACAGTTTTCATGAGAAGGGGAATGAACCAACCTTCATGTAGTCGTGTTTTTCTTTTCCTCCTTCTTGGACTAACACAAGGAAACTTCCAAAATTGCACGAATATAGAAAAGACGCACGAATTGGAATTGGATTCATTCTCATGTTTGTATCCTTCTTGATATCATGTTATTTTTTCAAGGGAGATTACGTTCCATTCGGATCATGCTAAACTGCTTTTAAGCGAAATGGGTCCAGCAGAAAAGTTTGAGATTATTATATTGATTGGTTTAAAGGAGATCATTGTGAATGGGCCAATATCAAGGGAGCCCTTGCATTTTGAGGGACATTTTTGTCCATTCAAATTTATTTGTCCTTGAAAAAAAGCCCGAGGCTGCATCTGTTTTGTTTTGCCTAATGAAGTTGGATTTTGTTTCTCCATCTGACATGACACCTAGGTGATGAATACCTAAAATTATAAGACGTAAAAGGAGACCCACTTCACTTTTTAACGAATCATAAAACATGTATTATTGACCCAAAAGACAAATGTGATCTCTTATCGAAGTTTAATATTGAACTATTTTATATACTATCTTAGTTCGATATATACCTATGATTGATTTCTTATTTAGGAATTTATGTGAATATAAAATCAAATCTTGATATGTATGAAATAAAATAGTAATTATAAATGTGATACATAGCAACCCGCTAACCCAAAAATATTGTAACTCACACGTTAAGGGGTTGCATAAAATTATTTTATTTGTTCATAGATGATTCATAAGCAAGAGTCAAGTTCTCAATTTATACATCACGTTGTACAAAAACACGATTCATATTTTTAAAAAATAAAATTGTTCACTTACTTGACAAGCGGATTAACACCACCCTTAATTTTGATTATATAAGATGGTTGAATTTTAAATCTTCTATTTATGATCTTATTTAAATACGTGAATCCCACTATTTCGATCCACTTCAAATACAATTGATATTTACTTCCATAGATAAACAAAATATTTGTCAAGCTACATTATCTAGAGAAAGAGAAAGATGGTGTGACAGCACTAGTTTCTTACCTTTGTTGGAATAATTACTTTTATCACACTCTAGTACCATGCACTACTGACTTCTGTGCCTGGTAACCCTAATTGCTTTCTAACAAGTTGAGAAACATGAAGCTACCCATAAAGATGTTAAAGGTAAAAAGTTGGCTTAATTTCTCATACACCCTCAAAATTATAGTTTTTTTTTATTTTTTATCATTTTCAGTCTTTTATTTAAAAATAAATTATATTGATTCTCTTAATTATTTAATTGTATCACTTATATCTCTTCTATTACTAATTTGTGTATAATAGTAATAAAAATTAATTACATATTGTTTATGTACTTCAATTATATAATTTTATATCTAAATTTTTTAATTTTTTTACGAAAGATAAGTCAACGCTCTATATAAAGACTTATTAATAAGAGTTAAGTTTGTTTTCCATAATAGTTGCATAAGTCTATATATTGAGTATTGACTTATTTCTCATTAAAAAAATATGATATTTTAGATATAAGAGCATTTAATTGAAATATGCGAACAACACGTGATCAATTTTTATCAAACAGATTAGTAACGAAATGGGTTAAATAATATAATTAAATAATTAATGAAGTTAATACGATTTATTTTTTAAATAATAGGATAAAAGTGATAGAAAAAAATAGTTTTGAGGTGTCCCATGAATTAAGCCTAAAATATTGGAAGGTACTGCGCGTCAATACATGCATAGAGCAAACAACGGCCATGAGTGTAAACTGATAAAGAAAATATCAAGTACAAACAATCCATTGGATCACCCATTTTGTGGGGCCCTTTAGAGATCTGAAGACAACATGAGATTGAAACAGAGAATTGGTCTAATGAATTAATTCAGCTACAGGCTACAGCCTACACAACTGGCACAAGATGGAGGCACACTAGCTAGCTAGCTACCCTACGCATAGGGTCTAGGTGCCTTAATCTGTCTCCCACGTCATGAAATCGATCTGCACATGATCACAGTTTTTATGGCCGTTTATAAAATAGGGTGAATTACAATGACCTCGTGTGAGTTTGCCTTTAATACATAAAGTATCTTTAATATTTAAAAAATTATATTGATCTTTTTTGAAGTTTGAAATTGGTAATAGATTTTTTTAAAAATACATTGAGCACCCTTAAAATTTTAGATTAATACACTAAGCACCCCTGAAATACACTGACCATCACAAGGGTGCTTTGTGTATTAACCCGAAATCTCAGGAGTAGTCAATGTAATTTCTCAAACATCAGGGGGGCATCTATATAAAATGCAAACCTCAAGAGAGATCATTGTAATTTTTAAAATGTCAGGGGTACTTTGTGTATTAATATGAAATCTCAGGGATCAGTGTCTTTTATTCTATAAGATAAGACATAAATATTTTTAAATTTTTTAAATTATCTTTTATTAAAATCTATTTGAATTAATTCAGTGACTGAGATTTCACATGCAACTATTTTTTTTTTCTTTTAAAAAATTATTTTCTTCTTCTCAAAGGTGTAGGACTCATATATGTCGTGATTCAATAGTCAATTTTTTTTTTTAAATTGGACATATTTTTTATCCATTAGATTATTTTTTTAGTAGAATTCACAAAAAAATAAATAAATTAAAATACCATTTTTTTTCTCTCATTTCAAACTAGCAATACTTTTTTCAAAATCATTATACTTTTTAATTTATTTTTTATTTTGTAACTATATATTTTTTCGTAAATGAATGTAATATATCTCTTATCTTACATTTATATCTTATATGTGTTTTAGGTTGTTAAATTCTAACAAGTGCGCCTAAGAGGTAATATTTTTAAAAGGACGTAGTATCCGTGGGAACAGACAGTTACTAATTGATAATATAAAGTAATCGTATTTTTATAGAATTAATTTCCATACAAAAAAGCTTAATTCATATAGAAAGATGTAGCTTATTTATATGCGTTAATCGAAATGAAAGAGACTATAATAGAATTTTATCTTCACGTGGGCAGCCATGTATCTCTGCCAGCAATTTCGGTCTAAATAGCAACGCTCTTGTCGTGATTGGGACGGGATCACCAGTTCTGAAAAATTATTACAGACAAGGAGAAAAAAAATAAATAAATTATCCAACAATTTAAAATAATTAAATTATCTATTTTTTTTAATCAAAAATTCTGTACCAAACACAACTTCAAAAAAATTAGTGAAATGTGATTCACAAATCTATCATGAGTACTCACAAGCGTGAGCATGTGAAATAATGAGGTCTCCAAAATATGAAGACAGTCATGGGACCCTCTATTGATTAAAGCAGAAAAAGACCCACAAACTTTAACCGTACCCTTTTTCTCTCAGGTAGGTCCTAGTCCCTACCCCACAGACGGACCCCTGCCACTACCAATCCTCTCTCTATATCTATCTATCTATCTATATACATACTAGGGGTGCACAAAAGACCCGTCCGATCCGAGACCCGACCCGACCCGACCTCATTGGGTCGATTTGGGTTGGTTCTCTCATGTCCCTGGGTCGGTTTTGGGTCTGAAAATTATAGATCCGAGCGGTTCGGTTCTCGAGTCCCTAAGATTTTTTATCCAGAATCGACCCGATCGGAACCGACCAGAGAACCGAAGCCTAGAACCGAATTAGAACCGATTATATAGGCATACCGTGCACTCATCACACTTGATTATTACCTATTTTATATAAATAAGTGAAAAAATTTAAGAAAAATCAAAGACCCGAACCGAACCGATCCGATCCGATCCAACCCGATAATTGAAGAATCGATCCTAACCGAACCGGACTAGATCGATTCGGTTCAGTTCGGTTCGGTTCGGTTCGATTCGATTCGATTCGATTCGATTCTTAGAGACGGTCGGGTCGATTCTGGGTTCAAAAATTGAGACCCGACCAGTATCGGGTCGATTCTGAGTCTAACTTAGACCCGACTCAAACCGACCCATGTGCATCCCTAATACATACATGCAATTTCCAATAAATTTCAATATAGTCTCTCCATCTAAATTCGGAATTGGCGTTTGTGGAAGATTGATCTAATATAAATAGAAGCTTTATACAAAAGTTTCGACAAAAATATTGACAAAAAATACAAAAAAAGGCACACAAAAAAATCATTCAATATCTGGTGCCATTTTTACCGGATTTGAATAGAAGGTCTGCGTTGCAATGCACTGAATGCAAACTGTAGAGTTTTAACAGTTCAAATTAGAACTACATGGCCCAAAGTAAAATTTTGTATAAACTACAGGGACCAATGATCAAATATACCCCATAATAAATAAAATTCAAGAAAAGTAGCCTATTCCAAGTGGTTGGTTTCGACTTTGATTTTATGACCAACTTTATAGCACTCATTATCTCCCATATTTATATGATAAGCAACTGTTATTTTCAACCAAAACAAAAGGTTTCTAAATATGAATATGAAAAAGATCAATATCAGAAAAAAGAAATAGAAAGCAAACAGAATCTCCAAGACTAGATTAATGGAAATAATCAAACCTGGATGATATATTTTACTTTTCTTTAAATGAAGATTGGAATGAAATTGAAATGGAATGATGTAAAAATAATCATTCTTATTTTGAACGAAATGGAAATATAATGCACATTTTTTTATTATCTTAGACTAATGGTCATTCCTATATTCTAATGTATTGTCATTTCGAATGGAATTACAATTGCATTACTTTTTAATTAACTAAATACTGAAATGATTATTCTAATAAAATAACAATTATATTCTTTTTATCATTTCATCTAACCAAACATAGCATTAGTAATAGCTCTTGTCAATAAAGTCCGGCTTTGGTGGGTAAAAACTCCCACTCCGATGAGAACTTGTTTTGGTTCCTTCTTTCATTTCAAATCAAAGATATTCATCAATTAGGGTCAAGCTTTCTTTTTCTGATAGCTCAGTATTTTTGTCAAGTCTAATTGAGTTTGAAAAAAAATAATCTGAAGATCCTGAAATTAATGACCAGATAAACCTTCAATAATTTTGAATGGAATTGAATGTAGAATGCACAATCAGTTTTTGTGCCTCATGCATTATATACTCTATCAAAAAAAAATGAATCTCATAGTTACACTTAAGTTTATGAACTATTTTGTGAGAACAACTCAAGAAAATTAGTTTTAGTTGACAACTCATTGTATGGAATTTTTTATATAAGCGATAACTCATTAATCTTTTATTTTAAAATAGCATAGAAATCTTCAGAAATATGTTACCACAATGATCAGGGATTTAAATCGAAATGATAGGCACAATGGTTACAATTGTTTGTTTCAAATGAGGGTAATTGACTACTGTTGTAAAGCACACATTCATATGTTATGAGATTTATTATTTATATAATAAAAATTATGTATGAAGTTGTGTTAGAAAGTTGCAAAAATTTAGTTGGGTCTAAATGATGCCCTCCCTGACATGTACAAAATGTCATTTCAAATGCCATATAAAAGCAATACACCCACCAAATTAGATGTGATAGCAACTTGACCTCTAATAAAAACTAGTTCACACCCACCAAAAGTGAAAACTCATACTTTTAGGGGCACCCTACCCCCACATTTTAAGGGTATCCTACCCCTTTGCAAGGATCTTGTTAAATCATTCTTATCTTAAATCACAACCACCAGATTTGAATCATCTGAAGTGTGTGTATGGTGAAATAGTTCTAAAGTGTATAAAACGATATTTCTGAAGTGTATAAAATAATGTCAAAATTATTTCACCATAAACGTACTTTATGGGATCCGAACTCACAACCACCATGTCAAAAATCAAACTTGGCCATGTGTTCCCCTCATCACATTGAACCAGCTTTTTACCCAATTGCAATTGGTGGGACACCAACTTTCAGGATATTTGATATTTGCTCCTTCTTTGCTGTTTTTTGTCTTTAGTAGGACCACAATCAATCATTCCAAAGTAAGTAACAAATCATAGTTACCACCAACAAAACTTTATATTACTCAACAATAATTGGAGTGAGGATTTGTATTTTTGCGTCCTCTTTTAATGTCAGTTTCTACATTCCATGGAAATGAAAAATAATTGGAGTGACGATTTGTGAAGGAAAAAAATAAAAAATATTAAAATTAGATATATTTTTTTTAAAATATTTTAATTAACATCTATCTTAGAAAGAGAGAGGGGGAGGGAGGGAAAGTGTTGGAGGCGAAGTTGAGATGGGTCGGGAGATTGAGAAATTTATCAAATAATACCTATTTTTAAGATAATTGAAATCCCTTTACTTTGTTATTGTAACTCAAGGGGTGATTTTTCTTGATTTCAAATCATTTGGTCTATTCGACATTCAAACACACTCGATGAATTTAGAACAAAAATTTTAAATCATTAGATTTCAAATCAACGTACTTAAACGGAGCCTTAAATCTATTATTTTTGTCTTTATTTCTATTTTTTATCCACCAAATTCTTAATCCAAAAAACAGCATGAAAAAGGAAGAAGAAACAAGAAACCATTGAAAGTTGTGGGAGGTCCATCATGTTATTGTCTTGTCCTAACTTTTATTTGTCTGTTATCCTCACCCTTTTCTTATGGTGGAACAAAAGCAAGCAAAATCAAGTAACATAAGATCAAAAATTAGGTCCTCTCTCCTAATCAAAGCACTAAAGTGGTTCATGTGTATACATTGCTTAATCAAATATATGTGTTTGTACAAATATATAAACATTTACATTTTTATACGTCCAAAATCCCACACAAACCTAATGGTTTTAGGCTATGTTTGGAGGATTAAGGATTAGGTGGGAAAAATGAAAAAGGATAAGTTGGAGGATTAACTGAATCCTCGAACTTTCTCATTATTACCTCTTAATTCTCTAACTTTCTCGTTCGTTTTTCTTTTTTCTTTTCCTTTTTTTCACCTAATTCTTAATCAAACACAGATTAGTTGAGGATTCAACCGAATCCTTGAACTTTCTCATTCTTTTTTTCTTTTTGTTTTCCCCGCCTAGTCCTTAATCCAAACACAGCCTTACAAAATTCAAACACAAAAATATATTCAAAGTTTGGGTCATTGAGGTGGAAGTCGGTCATTGGATGATAAAAGAGTAGGTGCTACAATACCCAATGACATGGACATGGAGCCTCATCAATCAGTTTTCAGTCTAAAAATCATTGTTTTATAACATTTAGGCTTACTAGTTTCTAGTGAAATTAAAGAAAAAAGGGATATTGCCATTGTATTTTATGCCTCTAAAAATTTGAGCTAAATTTTAACTAAAAAAAGTAGTTATATAAAAATGAAAATATAAAAATTATTTCTCAAACTAAAGTTAGCCTAAATTATAGGTTAGTAGGTCGAATCTAGCACTTGTTGTGCAAGTCATAGGTTTTGTGTAACATATCCTTTCGTAACCAAATAATGCATGCCACAAATAGCACTTATAACAGTATCTTTATTGATCTATTAAATCTCATCACTATTATTTCTTGTGTCAAATTCCGCATAAACAATCATATAAGTAGTGTTTGTAAATATATAATAGCATCCATATGTATAAATTTAATAGCATTTCTAATAGACTAGACAAATGATGCTTATTAGCCACTATAAGCCCAATTTTATGCATTTAAGAGGCCAAGTTGCTTGATTAAACATTTTGTCCATTTTCATTTTAGGTTGCACAAAATAGATAAAGATAGATTTGGAAACTTCTAAGTAAACCGAGATATTATAAAATGTAATGCATTTTTACCGGCTCATTATCAATTCATCTTCATAATTCGAATAATTCATTTAGTAAATTTACTAAACGTATAATTCATGCAAAAAATTAAGTTTATCTAACGTTGATAACCACATTACCGTATTGAATTCGTTATATAATTTATTTTTATAATAATATTTATTATTTACTTTTTAAAAAATAAACGTGTTCGAATCATATAACTATCATGAATAATTCTAGTTTCGAAGATAAACTCGAAATGTTGTCCTGGAGATGCCCTAACAACGCAGCAGCAAATACACGTCCCAATTGAAAAATCTACGGACAGTAAAATCTAACATTTGGTAAAATCATTGCGAAAAAAACAGCAAAATCATTGAGCGAATCCAAGTTGGTGAAATCAAGGAGCATCAAATGTGTCATAATGTGCATTAAATTTATAATCATTTTTGGAGTTTCTGCTACCCAGCTGGAGTTGGATGGTAGTGGAAATTTCGTATAAGCCCCCTCGACTAAAACAATCACCCGTCTTTCTCCAACAACTCTCTCAGGAGATCCGATCCCCCCCCCCCCCCCCCCCCCCCGTTCTATAAAGCAACCCCCTCTGCAACCGCAAAAACCTCTTCCTCTTTCATTTCTCTTTTCCCTCTATAGATCTTGGAGTTCCAACCTCTCACTCTTCTCCTCTCTCTCTCTCTCTCTCTCTCTCTTTCTCTCTCTCTCTCTCTCAACATCTTGTTTTAGATCCGAGGCTCTGTTTTTGTGCTTCTGATTTCTTTTGTAGATCTTGCTCCTTTTGAGCTCTGATTTTGTGGGTTTTTTGATTAAATACCAAAGACCCATCTCGTTACTCTGCCGAAATTTTTGCTGTAGAGATCTGTGGCTTTTTCTCTGCTAAAATAAAATCACTCTCTCTCTCTCTCTCTCTCTCTCAATATTGATTGATGCTGTTCTTAGTGAAATACTCCGTTCGGTGTTTATGATAAATTCCTCACTCAGACGCAGGACCCACCTCGTTCAATCTTTCTCCGTTGTCTTCCTCTACTGGTTCTATGTATTTTCATGAATAACTCCCCCATCTGATCTTGATTTATATATATAATTATATATATCGATATATATATATATATATATATATATATATATATATATATTTTTTGTCAACTAGTTTCTGGGTCCTGCGTCTTTTTGGTAAGGCTAAGAATAGTAGTCATTTTCCATTTTTTGTGTGTGGAGATTACTAAGCTATTTGGTGTAAAAATATTATGGGTTCTTCTAGTGGAAACTCGTCCGGGTCAACTCGGCTTCAGAATTCGAGCTCCGAAGAGGACCTGCAGCTGGTGATGATGGACCAGAGGAAGAGGAAGAGAATGCAATCGAACCGCGAGTCGGCTCGGCGATCCCGGATGCGAAAACAGAAGCACGTGAACGATCTGATGGCCGAAGTGGCCCAATTAAGCAAGGAAAATAACCAAATCCTCACGAGAACAAGCATCACCACCCAACACTACCTCAATGTTGAGGCAGAGAACTCTGTTTTGAAGGCCCAAATGGATGAACTGAGTCAAAGACTCCAATCCCTTAACGACATTCTCAATTACATGAATACTGGAAATGGTGTTTTCGAGGCTGATCAAAACATTCAGATTAATCAAGACAGTTTCATGAACAATTCCTGGAACTGGATGTACCTTAATCAACCCATCATGGCCTCTGCTGCTGATGTGTTTCAATATTGATATTATTGCTAGTTAATTATTAAGCTAGTTCGGGTTGGGTTAATGGGTAGGGGGTATTGTGGGATATTGGTAAGGGAAATAAAACTTCTGTAGTTGGTCAAAAATGGGG
Source organism: Actinidia arguta var. hypoleuca (assembly GCA_030159115.1). Classification (NCBI taxonomy): domain Eukaryota; kingdom Viridiplantae; phylum Streptophyta; class Magnoliopsida; order Ericales; family Actinidiaceae; genus Actinidia; species Actinidia arguta. Next base: position 2,530,345 of record BRYE01000004.1, on the reverse strand, counting down.
CTCTGGGATTGGGTTTTTAGTTTGGAAATGGCAAAGGTCTCTATTGATGTGGATTGAATGGTTGTACTAGAGACGCAAGTGGTCTGTTGGCTTATTATTGTTATAATCTACGTCTTGTAGTTTCAATGTTGTGAATTATTGTGTTTTTTTATTCATACTTTTTGACTTTACTATGAATGATTTTTATGGAAATATTTGATTGATGCTCTGTTCGGCTTGAGTAAGAAATTATTTGATGGCTTGTCATCAAACTTGTCAAAAACACAACCTAGTTCAGTTGAGTCTAAAAGAGACTAATTTGAGGGCCAACGACGTATAATTTTAGAACCAAGTTTCTTCGCAGTCCAAGCATTTTGATGATCTAAACTGTTCAAATAGTAAACCTCCTCGAGAATTTTAATACTGTTAAAAATCACATTGATTGTGTACATATCAATATCAATTTATATTTATATCAAGATAAATTGATATAATTTCGTGCGCCACACTCATTTATTAAGTTATAAAATAATATTGAACAGTATCCGATCAACGTATTTTTTTATAATATTAATCTTTATAATGAAGTTTACAATATGAACCATTTGAATTATCAAAATGAGTCCAAAACAGAATCGCAAATACTTCCATGTCCTGGACTTTAGATAAGCTAGGTCAATAATTTATTTGCCATGCAATGCAGTGATGAAGCCAATTAGAGCTCTTAATGAGTATTTTTTTTGCTGATTAAGGTTATCTTTAAGAAAATTAGGGTAACCATGTCAAATACACGTATAGTGATTCAAAAACGTTAGAGACAATATATTTTGTGTAGTGCATTGACAATGCATATTTACACGTAGTAGAGCCCATAAAAATACGAGTTGTGATTAAACTCCAAGAGAAGTAATTAGTGAGGAGAAAAAGTATATGGATCATGTCAACATACCAAATTAACCAACATATTTTTAATTAGTTATTTAAACGCTTGATAATGTTGACTGTATTGGCTTCAGTTTATGGGTGGTTGGCATGTCTCTTTGATTTGTACATTAAAGACTTGTTTAATACATCACCTTAGTTAAAGCAAAATAAATAATAAAAGCTCAAAATAGTTAACAATACAATGTTAGGATGATTATTACTCCATTCTTTTAGGTAAGCTTTTTGGACAGATAACCTTCTGCCCTTGTCAAAAAAAAAAGGAAACCAAAAGGCCAAATTTGATGACAGAAATTATGGCGGGAATGAAAATGTGATTTTAGATAATCGTAATTCCAACATAAGTGTGATTTTAGGTACTCGTAATTCCAACATTAAGTCTAAATTTAGACTACACAAATGCTTTTTTTCAATTACTTATTCGAGGCGAAATTAAACTCCTAGATTCTTGTAATTAAGCAGGGATCTGGTTCTCCCCTTTCCCCCCCCAGTTATCTCATATTTCCAGCTCAATCGAGGAAAAAAATAAATGGCAAACTCAAACAATTTTTTTAAAAATATTATTTCCTGAATAAGATTTTAAAATTAATCTGATTACTTCTGGCATTAGCTTACTCGAAATTGAATTTCAAGTAACAAAATTCTCTTTGCCACTCAAGATTATCGTTATCCAAACATAGCCCTGTGGATGAATAATTGTAGCAGGTCACAAATCTAACGTTTGGTTACTCCACTGAGAACCAAACTATTTATCCAGTTGGGATAATTAATCCCACGACAAGGTTTTCGGTGGGACTCTGTAATTTATCCTATTTGCAATCCTCTGCCAATCAAACGCCAGATAAGGCCAGATCGCAGTATAAGATAGTCTGGGAATTGAATGTCCCAAAATAATTAATCCCAGAACATCCTACCTCCTATCAAACCAAACAAACAGTGTCTTATAGAGAAGTCATCAATGGTTTAGCTAGTACGAATATGATGGTAAAGATCCTGGCTTTGTTTGTGTCCAAAGGATTGTTAGTTCGACTCCCTTTAAAGCCACTGGAAGTTCACTCGGCCATCAACTTCAAGACCTCCGTATTAGTTTCTCTCGAACCCAGTTGATATTCGCAGCGATACTGGACTATAAAAAAAAAATTAATATACTTAGCAATTAGAAGGAGACAGCAAAATTACTAAACAATATCCCAAAAAAAAATTAAAAAAAAAACAGACAAAGAAGTGTGTGGGTTTTATTGGAGAAGGAATAGTCTAATAAAACAAGTACATATATAAAAGAGAAGCAGAGGATGGATGATGAAATCACCTGTCATGCCTTTCTTTGGTTTCATGTTATAAAGAATATTAAAGAGATTAATAATAATGTTATAATTAATGTGGTGATTGATGAAGCATGTGGTCAGCAATCAATGAATTATAGAGTGATTTTATAGGTCATAGTTTAGTGGGGAAGTCAGTATGTGTGATTTTGATTTTTAAAATGGCTCTATAATGAAAGCAAAGGTTGTGGTTTGCAACAGAAGAAAGATCTTTGATCTTTCTGCTCCCACTGTGGGTAGATTGCAACAAGAAGCATGCAAAGGTTAAGAGTGTCTTAAATTTATACTATAATTTGTGTGGTGGGTGACAGCTGAGAGAGAGAGAGAAAGAGAGGGGGGTAGAACTTGAACACGCTAGACCAAGCTTACGTTTTGGTTCTAAGTTTGTGTTTTAATTGGCTAGGAAAAACATGAAAGATTATAATGTTTGGAGAAATGTTTTATGCCACCGTCATTTATTTAATTGGATACTTGTGATTCGCTCTATATAATTTATAACGAAATAACTATATCTAAGTGCTAATTTCATAGCTACGGTTTGATGGGCAAGAATCTTGAAACGGAACAAAAATTGAATCCGATATAAAATAATTGCTAGGCTCATACTTGTAAGAAAATCACCTACACTTGTCAATTTATGCACAAACAAAATACCTAGATTTCTCAAAAAAAATTATAGCCCACTATTCCCGTAAATTGGATATGATAAAGACCATTCTAGGAGCCTTGAAGTTAACAGTCGGACAAACTTCCAATGACCATAAGAGGACTCGAACTGACGACATCTTAAATACAAAGTCAGGTCGAGCTATCCTGTGAGTTCCTACACTTCTCAATTTATGCACAACAAGCGGTCTCTCTCATGATTTTTTAACATAACATTACTAATTTTTTTGAAATGTTAGAATACAAATACATGGAAGTAAACGAAGTATTAATTATATTTGTGTCATTATTATCTTTTTGGTGTTCTTCTTGTTGATGGGCATTATCATAGCATGCCGTGTACACAAACTTTGGGATGCAGGATTTAGGTAAATCAAATTAAGTAACATATATCAATATACGAAAAAAGACAAGACTTATAAGTTAATAACAATCTTACTCCATCAATAGAACTCCAGCATTATTTTCTCTTTCCAAATACTCATATTTAAAATAATACTTTCTTTATCACAGTTAATGTTGGGATTCTCATCATCCCCAAAGGCAAACGGAAGCACAATCAGGCAAAGATTTTTGTGATTCAGCCAACACCGATGTATGTCCACCGGCGACACCGATGTATGTCCACTGTATATATTTCGTAAAGTTTACAATCCTGCAACCCAAAACAACCCAACACCCAAACCCAAGATCCAAAATAATCTCCGTTTTCCCGCTAAAGTGTCACCCCAGTGCAGCCCGCTGCCGGTATTTTTCCATCTCTCCCTACATCCCTATTCCCTACCCTTTCATCTACTCTCTACAAGCCTCTTAAATTATCCACAAGTCTTATTCATAGGCAAATCCAATAAATCCTAGCCCCATAGAATTATAAAAACCCTACACATATTGAACTCATAGCGAATTTCAGACTCCCCATCCCATCCAAATGCATGTCAAAAAGAAAACAAAGCAATAATAATAGAAGTCTCACAATTACAAAATACACACCCAACAGTTAAAATAATACTCAATACTTATAGTTTTTGATTGTGATTAGCCCGTGACCTAACAAGACAAGCAATATCCGTTTTCAATCATTTATAATAAGATATGTGTATATATGTTTAGTGGGTGGAGTGTAATTAAGCTGTGACCACACAATACAATGCAGAACCTCATCAACGGATGAGGACAGTTGATTTGCAAGTTTTTAGTATATTAAATCTCTCTCTTATGCAAAAGTTTCTTTATTCATGTACTGCTAATTTGGTTCAATCCAGGGCATAGCCTAGCGGGGGTAGAGTCTAATTGGTATCCAGCTCAAAGGACCGACTAATCTGGAAGATCAATCCTCACTAGCAAGGGCCTAATTCAAACCGGGGCAGAATCTCGAATGGACTGACCCTGAGAGCTGCTGGCAAGGGGATTAGGATCAACTTTTTTTTAAACTTTTTTAATTGATGTTTTTGCTACTCTTTTAACTTTTGGTTTCGGGGTAAAGGTCAAAATTCTACAGTAAAAGCCTCTGAAAAATAGAAAACAATGAATGTTGAATTAAGAAATGAAAAACATTGAAAAAGTTGGATCCAAAATAAAAACTCAGACATCGAATCAAATTGCAGAACAAATGGCATATCAAACAAGGGATGACCAGACATTTGATTTTAGCTTTTGCTTTTGAAAATGGGCTGCTGCATGTAAGGCAACACTGTTAATATAATGTAAAACTAAAAAATGACAAGCCAACAAAAAAAAATCCAAATTAGTGGATAGAAAGCAGTTCTATTATATTAATTCATCTATGTTTTAAATTAGGTTATGATGCAATCATCTCAAATCAAAGAACAGTAAGTTGGGCTTATTGACAACATTATCGTCTATGGTTGAGATAAAAAATTGCAATAGTGGGTGAATTTATTTACTAATAATTTCACTTTCAATTAATAACAATGGTTTTACTTTCTCTTCGTCATGAGGGTACTAAATGGACCCAGCCCAAAAGGTATCCTAAGATCTTGCTCAATCTATGACATAAGAGCTTTTCCCTGATTTAAGGGGTAGGGGCCGCAATTTTAACCCAAACCCGTCCTTCCATCCAAATCCACCCACTAAAACTAAGTGGGCGGATTTGGGTTAAAATGGGTCATAACCTACTTAATCCATCTTAAATGATTCTTAAATGGGTCATACCGAATAAGAGTGCATGTCTCAGAAGATCAAATAAGTTACAGTCCCAAGATTCGTTCTGTTATTATGGACCACAGACCGGATTATAAACAAATAGCAAGCGTACCTGTCAGATGATATTGCAACTCATGAACATGTGTGGGACTATAGGAAAGGGTTATCCATATGGTCGACAATGCTCTTCAATCCCTATTTATAATTTGGATGACGTAATCTCACTGCAAGTTCATTCTTAATACAAGCATTGGAGACTCGCTTCTCACCCCTAGAACTTTTTTCCACGGAAAATGATTCCGTCCCATAGAGAAAGTTGGTTTGCTTCAAATGACCCGGCCATTTTTGGTTAACCAAGTCCCATGCAAGTGAAAGTACTTCTGTGCGCCAGGCAAGATCATCATCAACTATGTCGTAGATTTTTCTGCAATGGGAAAGATAAAATTAATCAGGAAATATCCCAACCTGGTCTCAGTCAAGAAACAGGGGGAAATGCAAAGGGGAAATTTAGAAACTATGTCAGTTCATATGGCAATCTAATGGTCTAAATAACATGCAAACAAAAAGTCAAGTAGCAACTATAAAAGCTGCCTGGGGGTGGGGGGTGGGGAATGGGCAGATTAGATTATCCCGCTGACGTTTAAAAATCACCACATAATTTCCTATGGTTTGTGGACTAAAGTCCCTCTCTGACATCTGTTAACAAAACATGTAAAATTGATCTTTATTCCTTTCTCTTCTTCATCACACACACACACAAAAAAAACAACAACATATATATTAGGGTAAATTTCACTTTGACCCCATGTGATTTGGATCATGTGCAGATACACCCCATCACGTTTGATTATCAGCACATAACCCCCAGTGGCTTGTGGACTAATCCGCACAGTTAGAGTTCCTGTTGAAGTTAACAGGTTGTGGATGACACGCGCGGGTGCTACGCAAAAATTTTGATATGCTTTTAAAAGCGGAGGCCATGAAGATACACTTTGATCCCTTGTGGTTTGGGCCAGGTGCGGATACACCCCCTCTAAATGAAGTATTGATTTATAAATATGAGGGTAAAATGGACTTTTTTATTTTTCCATTATCGATGTAAGTGGTGCGGATTAATTCACAAAACACAAGGGGTTATGTGTTGATAATGAAACGTGAGGGGGTGTATCCGCACATGACCCAAATCATAAGGGGTCAAAGTGAAATTTGCCCTATATATTACCACACACATATATATAGGTGGCATAGAAGGACAAAGGAAGGGATTGGGGGTGTAGAAATTGTGAGAGGGGAGGGAGGATAGTGGCAGAGACATTAGGGGAGAGAAAAAGTGGAGTAAGGAAGGAAAGAGGACAATGGCAATCTTTTGAAGATTTTATGAGGGTATTTTTGTCTTGAGAACAAGGTTTGCTCTCTCTACAAGTGAGTGAAATCCACTTGATGTTAGTTTGGATGGAAAATAAGATGATGCACTTTAGTCCACAAAAAATATGCAGTGATTTTTAAATGTCAAGGGGTAATCACACATGGCCCAAACCACAAGGAGGCAAATTGAAATTTGCTGGGAAAAAAACTATGGAGACAGCAGGGTTCTTGCTGAGATAGTCTCGCTAACTAGGCTAAAACAGAATTATAACATAACTGATTGCTGAGGTACATATCTGAACCTACCCTTAGGATGGCTTATAGATACTGGCTCTTAGTGCTTGACAAGTGTCAGCAACGTGAACACGGGCAGTGCAATGCCTGGATGCCCTCATTCTCTGTATTTCCGACAATGGCTTCTGCTTGATTACAGTATCCACAGCACTGCAATTGAAGACGATTCAAAAGTGTGTCAATTTAAAGTGCAATAAGTCGAGAGGCTCTAGGAAAAGATTAACATTTCAATGAGCAAAAATAGCACAACAATTGCATCATCTGCAATAGACTTTGAGTGTGGCCTTGCAAAATGGTTAAGCCAAGATGATATTAATGGCAAAATCTAGCATGAATCACATATTATATAGAATTCCTCCCACTGAAAATTCTTCTAAAACACATATTTTTTCAAGTTTTCAGCAATAGGCCATAATGTGAATAGTTCTCTACTAGATCCGGATTCAAAATAACGTGTTTCCATCAGTCAATTAAAGTATGCACAACCTTCTGCCAGGGCCATAGATACCTCCAAGTCAAAATATTTGTGTTGAAACCCCAGATCATGGCCCAATTTTAACCATCCTTCTTCAGCAGCTAATCGCTCTTTAGCTTTTTCATCTGTAGGTCTTATGGGATAACTGCTACAAGGTCCCACAAACTGTTAGTGAGAATTGATGCCAGCTTATCACACAGAAACTCAAATGACAGTGCTTGATAAAGCTGCACTTACTTCTCATCTGCCCATGCCGCCACAATTACCATATACACCTGCAAGTGGAAAGAGAAAGAGATACATCATACATCGAAAGTAACATATAACATTCAAGAGCTTGATAACTCAGTACATATAGTCATGACATTTCAAAGTTACAGATAACAAACAAATGCTTAATATCATAGTAAACACAAAATGATTACGTACAATGATGGAAGAATAGAGAAGGCAAAGAGACAACATATATGAAATGAAATTATATCAAAAAAATACTCATTATAGCAAGAAAAAGTTAGAGTTAATCTTTTAAGTACAAGACATTGCCAAAAGCTGCACATCAACTCACAGAATTAAGAATTAGGTTTAACATTACGGTAAAGTCTTAAATTGTACCATGGAATGATACAAGGAACAGAAAAACAATCCAAACTCTGATTCCAAGAGAAGTGGATCTCAAGTGAAAAGAACCCACGAGGAAGGCTAGAATACATGGACTCACATATGGGCATTGAGTGTGGGTGTGTATGATGTATCTAAGGTTCAGACCCGTTAAACCTCTAGTAAATGGTTCCCAGACTTGCAAAAAGAGGGTGACACACCTACAGTAAATGGTTTCCAGACTTGCAGAAAGAGGATGATACATTGATGACTAAGGCTACCTTCCCATGTGCATGTGTTTGGTTCGTGTGTGTTCATGTATGAAGTTGTATGCTAGTTCAATAGCAACCAAACAACCTTACAAAGAAAACCATAACCAGGACATACTGGTTTATGACAAATAAAGGAGCCACTTGAGGTTTCCATCCATTAGCCTACTCTTTAGAAGTTCTTCCTCATGCAGCATCTGCAGAACGTACAAGAACATAAGAGGCCAAGGTAGCACATGGACATAAACCATCGGAAAAGAAAATTTCTGAATTCAGAGCCACTTTCCAAATTCTGAAATGTGCATTGACATTTACCGGGTCACCAATACCAACAATTGGCGGGATGGAAACAACGAGGTGAGTATGGTGGTTTAAAATATCTAGGACTTCTGGTCTGAAAACAAATACAAAAGGACTTACAATATTGGGTAATGTCTTTACACAACCTGCAAAATATTGAAACCAAAAAGATTCCAGCACAAAACCTTATAACCTGGACAATTTAAATAGAAAAAAACCACATATGCTCACTCTGGTTCCTTTGCATTGAAGAGGGAAACATCAAATCCCATGTTCTCGAGTTTCTTCTTATTCACAAGGCTAGTGTAACCCCAAGATACAGTCCTATATTGCCATGTCCAGTTATCAAACCATAGAAAAACTCGAAGCATTAACACGTCATGAAATCAAGGTGAACAATGTATTAAGGTCATCTCCGGTCCTTACTCAATTTGAGTAAAACTTTGGTTAAAAGCTTGAATTGATGGGGTGCATTCCCATTCTTACTCTTTTTTCTCACCAAATCTTCTCACATAATTCTTAACTCTTCCCTAAAAACTCGTTTAACCATTTTTTGAGGAAAGGAAACTCGCTCCAATCCTTACTATTTTGAAGACTTCATCAAATTTGAGTAAAAAGTGGTTTTGATGAAACATTTGATTCATCCTTCATTGGACGAAGGATCTGGTTCTCCCTTAATTTGATATGTAAATAAAAATGGGCT
>BRYE01000004.1:2513767-2516267 GCA_030159115.1 Actinidia arguta var. hypoleuca | reverse complement strand
TTCTTCTTATCCAGCTTAAGATTTTTCCTCGTCACAAGAAGATTGAATTGTCATTGGCAATAAAGCAGAAAAACAATTCTCACACCACAAAATCGGGCAACAGGTGGGGCTAGTTATCCCGTGTTGTTGGTTTAAGGGATCCACCCCATTCTAATCCGATGAGTCATGGCTCATACATGAAGCTACTGTCAAGTCCCCGCTGAACTGAACCCCACCAGACACGAACAAAGAATCCTTTTCACAATGCTGAAACCCCGATGCGAGCGACACTTGTTTGCCTACAGAGAAACTTCCCAACTCCGAGAAATTAGAATTTCCATCACCGGTATGGTTGAGTGGGAAAATCCCATCCGGTGAGACGTCATGGTTATCGTTATTGGGCCTTTGGTCATCGTGCAATTTTGTCATTCCACTACCAAATTTGTCGTCTCCGCAAGCAGCATTCTGAAAGCCGAGTCTTGCCGTGAACCCTTGCATTCCGAAATCAGGGATAAGATCGGACTTCGAGTCATCGAATTGACCAATTTGCCCATCATCTGCAGCTTCCCCCGTATCCTCAGATGTCCACGACTTGTCTCTTGCTTCTTCAGGTGCATGTTCCGGTGAAGATTTGAAGTCTATTTCACCAAACTCTTCTTTATACATCTCCTCCACCATGGGTTTCCAGAGACGCACCCGTGCATTTATAAACCAGTTTGCAACCTGAACGACACATGAGACAATGGATATGTAAAAAATGGCATGAACAATAGAACAGGTTTACTTAGTACTCTATCAATTAAGTAATTGATAGAAGAGCAACAAAATGATGAGAAGCTCGCAGTGTAGGTGCAGATGGAAGAAAGTTCAAAGGTTTTTAATATCAACCTAAACTACGTTATGTATCGACCTTTATGTATTGAGATTTTGGCCCACTAATACTGATATTTTAATAAATATTTGCCGATACATGGCCGTATCACCGAGATACTGTTACAGATAACGCGATTTAAAACACCTGAGGAAACCCATAATTCAATAGGCCTTCAAGAGTATTGTTACTCAGTTTGGCCTAACGAACTATGTATGCATCATACAAACATATTCTCTCTCTCTCTCTCTTACCTGGCTTCTAGTGAGCCCCGCCTTCCTTGCTAGCATGGTTTTCTCGGACACCTTAGGGTAACTGTGGAAACAGAAAATTTCAGAAACAATTACACAGAAGCATTTCAGTAATTAGCAAGTGAAAACAAGGAAAAAAACATTCAGGAACCTACGGATGAAGGAAATGCTCAAACAGCCAAGCACGAAGGACTGAAACCGAGCTTTCAGGAAGCCCTCTTTGTGGTCTCCAAGAATGTCGAATCACACCAAACTGCTGAAGAAGTGCCCTTTGTTGCCCAAGCTGCTGGCCCACATAGCGGAGACGAGGTAATCCTCCCTGAACGGAAGGTGTAGAATCTTGCTCCCCTAAGTTTTTCCGGGTCACTCGAATCTGGCTGCTGATTGCATCATGCAAGCTGCGAAAGTGACGAGAAATCGTTTTGAGGGCAAGTCTCGTGTACGGTTTAGCAGTGCCATGCCCAGCTACCATGTCGAAGGACGATACCACAATCTGCATCTGATGGTAATATTGTCTGTATCTTCTATCTACCTACAAGAATCAAGTGTTCATGAGAAATCCTTTGAAATAACTGCAGCAACAGTCAAGCAAACAAGGACATTTTAGGTAAATACCAAAAAATTCACGGAGGTAACAAAGGAGTTGCCTCTTAATTCGCCCGACAAAGCATAAGAGAAAATGGTCTTACATCCAAAAAATTGTTTGCTATTGTCTTAACATTAGAAGACAAAAAGGAGAAACTCCCAGTCATCTTAGCATGATGACTTTCACCATCAAAATCTACCAATTATTGTCAGCTGATAACCGGATTACCCACAAACCAATATTTATCAAAATCTGGCTTCCCATTCTGGTTCTTCCTCTTCACAATGGAATTGTAGTTAATCAAGTCCTTGAAAAAAACGACGAATAAAAGCATGCCAATTCCAATGTTGTATTCCGTCACAGCCTAATAATCTGTCATCCTATACCACTCTAACTCCAACAAGCAAATTAAATCCGTCAGTATCCGGTTGCAAAGGAATGAACATCCAGCACCTGCTATCTACAAGTTGTGAAGGGAAAAGCCCACACCGAAGTTAAGTAGTTCAATGTCTAGTTGTGTGGTCTGTGAAAGAAAATGAACAGGTGAAGAAGTGTTATTTCTAGAGATTAGAAGAATGGCCCTAATAAGGAGCACATCAACTTGGCTTACTAACCTCTTTCTTGTTCTTCTTACATCAATGATAGGGTAAAAATTTGAAAACAATCTAGTCCTACTTCCCCTGTTGTATTTTCAAAAAATAAAAAGTAATGCAAAACTATGTTGAGATAAAATGAGTAACAAAGCATTGAAAACACAATTCCGGAGACTGAAAAGCACTTGAAAACCAAATCAACATAGATGGAATTCAAGTT
>BRYE01000004.1:2503767-2508767 GCA_030159115.1 Actinidia arguta var. hypoleuca | reverse complement strand
TTTGTAAGTCCCAACTGTTGTTAGGCTATAGGAAAAGGAAATCAATACCCCAACACAAACACGAGGGGCGGAGCGTTAGGCATTACATGTCTTGTGGCCACCATCTCTATTCTTAATAACTATACTTTATCGTCATGGAACCACCATCTTGTCTCCTTGGGAGATCTGCCATTCCTACAGTTCTTCACATAGCGATCATTGTCCGAGGGACGTTGCTGCACAACGACAGAAGCCAATTGAGTACATGCATAATGCTTCAACTCTTATCTAAGGCTGTATTTGGATCGGATATTTGTGAAGAGATTTATCGAAGGAAAGGAAAATGAGGGGGAAACCAATGAATACATTTAACTTTTCACTTCATTGTTTCCTTTTCCTCTAAAGTCCCTCCACAAAACCATTGATCCAACTCATTCTCACGGTTATCCACACCCAAGGGCATGCACACCGCACGTGTGTACCACCACAATACGCTAAAGTAGCAAAGCACTAAACTGAAGCAATCCAAAAACAAACCTTAACAGTGGAGCTTGACAAATCTAAGGCTGTATTTGGATCGGATATTTGTGAAGAGATTTATTGAGGGAAAGGAAAATGAGGGGGAAACCAACGAATACATTTAACCTTTTCACTTCATCGTTTCCTTTTCCTCTACAAGTCCCTCCACAAAATCATTGATCCAACTCAACTTCACGGTTATCCACACCCAAGGGCATGCACACCGCATGTGTGTACCACCACAATACACTAAAGTAGCAAAGCACTAAGCTGAAGCAATCCAAAAACAAACCTTAACAGTGGAGCTTGACAACATAGAGAGAATGCTAATGCAGATTGAACTAACAGTCATTGCTGGGGACCACGAATCATACAAAATATCTGTAGAAGAATAGTCATAATACAGTATATCAGTAGACTCGAGAAATGCTTACCTGAAGAGAAAGCAACATTAAACAAGGGAACCAAACAATTTTCCCCGTTCAACCAAGAAAAGTTTGAAATGTGAATCTTTAGATGCCGTAAAATGAAAAAGCAAAAAATTATTCGCAGTTTATCTTCTTTAACTTGCATTATTTAGGAAAATAAAAATATTTAGAAGAATTCACTTGAACTGATCCCCAAAGCCACTAATCTCGAGCTTTCCTTTTTCTACTTCTTCATTTTTTCAATAAATATTTGTAAGACCAAGACAAACTACTATTTTCTTCCATTAGCTGGCCTCCCATTTCAACAATGATGTGCACAAGCTTCTATGATCTCAGGCATTCACCTCATAATGCAATTGCACAAGATCTTCAGCCACCAAATCAAGATTCAAGGTTTGATTTCATTTTTATTTTTTTCCAGGGGCATCACATGTGCAAATGGCAAAAACTCAAGCTCAAAGCATGACTTCGTTTAAATAATGCCAAAGATTAGGTCTATCTCCAGGTCCAGGTTATATTGATGTTGTGACATATCACTTCAAATTTGTAATATCAAATGTGAATACGCCACAACAGCAATTTCCAAAACAGAATACAGATGGTTAAGTGATCTGCATGTATAGAGTTAGTTCCAGACAACACACACATGAGGGCACCCATGTGTCCAGACCACAAATCGAGTCTAAACTCTGTTTTTGCTTCTACTTAAACACAAAATACCATTTGAAAAATGTAGGCCAAAAAAATATCTACAGAATTGTTTTGAAAAGAAGGGAGGAGACAGATAACAAAAAGACTAATAAAGAATACCATCTGAAAAATGTAGGCCAAAACAATATCTACAGAATCATTTGAAAAGAAAGGAGGATAAAGAGAGAAAAAAAGACTAATAAAGAAGCTTCTTCTGATCGTACCTAGAAGCAACACTGATGATCATTATAGGAATTTAAACATCGCGGATAAAAGGTTAAATGAATCAATATTATTCAAAAGTCCTTCAATTAACCTGTCTCAGACCAATACTCGACCTTTTAGTGAAGTCATTCACAATAACTCATTTACCTCTCTGGCTACAAACTAGCAAACATCAACTTCATCATACTACATTGTCATGACATCTAAAATTGACCAACTTAGTGAAAATTCAATAAAAAAAGAAAAGAAAAGAAAAGAAATAAATAAAAGAAACATAAATCAAATTTACCAAATAACAGAAGGTGTCACAAATTAGAACATTAATTACGTATTTCGGGGTTGGCACTTTTAGGTTACTATTGTCTAACCATAAAGGCAACAATAGCAACAACAGAAAATCAATCTCAATATACAGTAACCAAATGACATAGTAATAAGTATGAACAAATAATGCCAAGTCAAACTAATCAATAAAAAAAAAAAATAACGCATTGATATTGTAGTGATTTAATATTTTCTCAAAATAATTATAAATCGAATGAGTAGAACCAACTTTTCTTTGGTTTTGTATAAGTTGAGCAAAGCTAAATAATTTCCACAACAGCATATATCTCATCTATATCCATGTTTCTCCTCAACTTAAAATGAACGTCAATAATACCCCGATTACTTTGATTGAATAAATTACCATAACTCAATTGTTTTACCTTATTTACTATCTATGATACATCTCCATCACTTAATGTATACAGAGTTTCAGACTACCCCATGCTTCAATCCTCTAAGAGAATGTAGCTGGTAAGTTATGAAAAGTTGAACATGCCCCCATCCTTTTTCACATATTCAGTGAACTTCTTTGACCCAGCTGATTACCAGATGGCTCTGCCATACCCATGCCAATGCACATGCACATGCTGCAAACATGCTCACATTTACTACCGCCCAATACATAGAACCCATACAATGGACCATCACAAGCAAACAGTGGAGAATCCCTTCGTACGCTATTCGTACCAAGTCATTGAAATCCACTGAGCCACAGCAATTCCACACTATAATTGCACGAGTAACCCATACACTGGTGGTCTCTAGGGATTGCCATGCCACATCCAGTGAATAGTTTGATGCTAACATGTTAGCAATGTGACTGCGGCTAAAGATATGATAGCAGCGCAAGGGCAAGGGCAAGGGCAGCAATAATAGCAGCAAATCACATCCCTATGGTCAATGCCTTTTTAGTAGGTCTGAAGCACTCGAAGCACAGCAAGGAATTCATTTGATCGCAGTTCCAAAGGAAAGTCAACAATTGTACATCATTTACACTGACTCAATGAGTTGTTCCATAAATAACATTAACTAGCAACGAGATATTCATGCAACCCGATTTTTCAATAGTTGGAGAGAAAAAGGAGACGCTGAGACAAACCTAAACAGATGTGCCCATTGCTGTAAATGTGCGGGTGAAGCGGAGCTGGAGGAACAAAAATAACCTGTCCAGCAAAAACAAATTAACCCATATAAGATGACAATCATTTGGAACCCATTCAAACAAAGTAACTCAATAACTCTCTTTCACGGCAAAGAAATAGAAATTACAAATAGAACTAAAATTCTGAATCCACAAATATGAAACCCTAGAAGAAAAAAAAACTCAGTCAAAAGTGCCCGCTACTAGATACCTAAGTTTGAGCGCATATTTTTCTCAAAATTTTAGAAAAATCTCTCTGCTTTCCTCAGGATTTTCTCGGCAACCAAACAAAAGGTAAGATTTATACATAATCGGATGAGCCTAATCTATTCTAATTCACCTGTGGGGATTCCATAGGATAGTGCTCGGGAAAATCAACCTGAAGCTGGTACGTCTCGTTCGCATACAACGTCCCCGGCGCACCGTTGACATCAATTATCCATCTTCATACCACCAAAAATAAATAAATTTAAAGAGAATGAGAAAATTACTCCTAAATTCAAAGAACAAAAAAAAAAACTCAAATCGGAAGAACAAAATCAATCGCAAACCTTTGGAGATTATCAGTGACTTTGTGTTTGAAACCTGCAGGTGGATTAACCTGCCATTCCAAAAGCTCCTTCTGGAGTCGCTTGCAGGCGATCTTGCTCAGAGTCTGCGAACGATTGAAGTCAAACAAGAAAAATTAGAACACAAACAAATCAATCAAATAAGCAATTACTTAGTAATTTTCATTAATACACATATACAACTATGTATACGGAGAGAACCTTGCGAGAAGGAGCGGCGGTGCTGGTCATGGCTTCTTGAACGATGAGAGTAGAGAGAGAGAGAGAGAGAGAGAGAATTTGGCGTGGCGAAGACGATACTCTGCGCTTACAGATTTTAGAGGGCACCTTTCGATTTAGCCCTGTATTTTTTTGGACAAATTACACTCTTATGCGGCCTACAGTTTTACAGAATTTCAATTAGCCCCTTTTACTTTCAATTGAAACAAGTAAGCCATTTTATTTTGTATCATGTTTCAAAATGTATAGCCCAATAATAGGGAAGGTCACGGGCCAAGTGGCCCAGCCAGTATGCCCAACCAAATCCACTTTTTAAAGTGCTTGATATTACTATTTTGGGCCACTGGGATGGGTCGTGGTCATGTTTTAAGTCCCTCCATATGTTGTGTTAGGCTTATGAATATAATTTCTAGATTAGCCATGCCCGACCCATATAACTAAATTACAGTGTTCTAAAAAGCGGTTAAGGCGGCGTCTAGGCGCTAGGCTACCTCGATCGCTTACCACATAGCTCATAGCGCTTTTTAGAGACCTAATTTTTATGTATTTTAGAGACCTAAATTATTATTTATATCTTTCTTTTAACTTTACTATTTTTATGTCATTTTTTTATTAAAATTTGATATTTGATCATTTATTATTTTTTTTAATAAATATTAATTCTCTAAATAAATAAATAATACACTGGCGCTAGGCCCTCCCTAGCCGCCCACTTACCACCTATCGCTTTTTAGAACACTACTAATTTATTTATTTTTTTAGCCCAGGCTCACATCAGGGTGGACCACGTTTGATAGTTATAAATTCTCTCAATATGTTGTACAAGTTCGGGCTTGGCCCGATGAATGGTCATCCCTCCCCAATATTTTTTTTCATTAAATAACATAATAAAGGCAGATGAGG
>BRYE01000004.1:2473767-2498767 GCA_030159115.1 Actinidia arguta var. hypoleuca | reverse complement strand
AAGATTATGCCCAAGGAGTATGTGTGTGTGAGTCAACGTATAGACTCTCCAATAAATAACTACGGAGTATAAATTGCTAACTAAATTTAATTTACAGGGTGTTCATTTTTTAGAGGTAACATAAAGAACCAGTGAAACATCTCCTAAACTAGAGGACAAGAACAAAATCAGAAGAAAAGATGGGGGTAAACAGTAATTTTGTCCAGTCCCATGATTGATGGAACTGAGAGAGATAGGGAGAGAGAGAGACAATTGGGATATAGGTAGGTGGGGTTAGGAAGGGGGCATGATTGGAAATGTAACAGGTCGGACGGTCGGGATCACGGGCACTGCATCAACATTGCATGTGCATATCCGTATCTGACAAAAACCCCATCCAAAAATAGGCCCCACCCTCAACCGCACCACGCCATACTTCACTTCAAATAATCACATAACATAACCAAATATTTAATATATTTTCCCTTTCGCCCAACTGTACAAATAATATAATTTCCAATCTCTCTTGTTTTCAAATTTCAATTTTGTCACTCTGGCTACCTACTACTAAGAGTACTACTAGGCCATGTTAGAGGTAAAAGATGGATTGAAAATGCGTTGTCCAGTGGCTAAAATGCGTCGAGGGTCGAACTCCATCTTCCTTTGGTGGAATAGGGCCCACTTGTCCCCAAAGTGGTCCACCCACTCCTCGTGGGTGGTGTAATGGGGCAAATACTGCTTGACATCGATCCCTGCTTCATCACAAAATCTTAGAATCTCACGATTTTGATTGCTCAGGTACTCTAACGTCTGCGTCTCCTCTCCTGTATCCAAAGCAGACCTCAACAATGCCACCAAGTAAAACACGTCCTCGTCCGGCACAACCACCGAGCTCCTTTCATCCCACCTAGACATACATACAACCCACCATTAATATATGTGTGTACGGGGATAAAAGTGATAAAAACCATATGTACATATATATTCATGTGACGACATAAGAAGAAGAAACAATCTTTTTTTGGGTGCAGGGGTATTTGGAATTAGGCCTGTGAGTTAGAGTGTACTGTGCGTGGGTGGGGGCTGCTGCTGCACGGTGGTTGGGATTTGATGGTTTTGAAGGAATCAGGGAGGGCCCACACCGGGCGGTGATGGGTCGTTACATGTACTTAACGGCTATGTGTTTCTGGAACTATTTTGGGTTTGGCTATGGCTATGGCTATGGCTATGGCTGTATCATCCTATAGGTGGGTCCCATCAGGAAGATCTCCTGACATGAGAATCTTCCCCCCAGCTGGACCATCTCCACCGTCCGATTTGTTGGTTTCCACTCCAATAATATCATCACAAGCAAGTAAATTAAAAGAAAACAAAGTGTTTTTGTGTTATACAAGCTGGATGGATGCATTTGACATGTTGGATCAATGGCAAGAATTATTTCTTTCATTTAGAAAAATGCTAATCACTTTTAATGATTCATGGGGGTAAGGCAAAACATCAATAAACATGTGATTAACACTGATTAAATTGGGACACCACTTGAAATGATCCTATAAACTCCAATTAACTTTATCATTATTAATATTTTTAAATTATATAAATTTATCACCAAAAAATAAAAATTAATATTGTATTTTATACGAATGTTATAATTTTGTGTTTTGTACATTTACAATTCTAAGATTAAATTTTTACGTCTATGTTCTTCCATGATACGAGTCATTAACTCGACAATCTTTTACGTACTAGCAAGACATCTAGGTTAAATTTTTACGTTTGTGACCTTCCTTGATACGAGTCATTAACTCGACAATCTTTTACGTACAAGCAAGACGTCTAAGTTTATGTCCCACTTTTAGAAATTTCGTGTATTCTTTCCTTTCCTCTCATCAATAATTAATGTTTTTGTTTTGTTTTTTTAAACTCAAAATGATGCAAGTGTTGTGGTATTTTTTATTGGTAATAGGTCAAAAAATTCCCCCAAATAGTTTTATTCTAATATAAAAATAACTTAATAGATAATTACCGTTAAGGTCCCTAGAAGTCAATTTTTTTTTTCTTATGAACATAAATGAGACCTCAAATAGGGATTTAAGTTTTTAGTATCTTTTAAATTATCTTTATACTAAAATAAACTATTTTAAGAGATTTTTGATCAATTATTCCTATTTTTTATTTTATTTATAAAATTATTTGGTTGTTCTATAGAATATGTTTGTCCCCTAATTAAGATCAATAGTGCAAAAAGTAATGGGGTGCTTACTTGTTTTTGTTCATGGGGTAGATGAGAATGGGGCCACTGGTCTTGTTTCCCAAAATGCCCTTGAACACCCCTTTATCAAAGTCATCAATCCTTGACTTGGGTACAAACAGGTTCAGCCACGGGTGTGGTACCTCCCATAAGCCCTTGGACCGGAGCTTCAACTCGGCCTTGTGAACCCGGTCCAAGAAATCCACGTAAGGCAGGTCTGTTGTGAACACTGATGCTGGTATAAAATTCAATTTTTGCATTAGAGCCTCAACTTCCTGCACAAAACCCACAAATTAAATATTACAAAAAAATCACTAATTAATTCAAAATTAAATAAAAAATTAACCAAAGTACAAAAAAGCAGCTAATGTAACAGTTCCTTTTGTCAGGTAATTAGTATAATTTAATTGCAACCAAACAACATTATTAGCATGGAATAATTTGGCGGGTGGACGGCTAGGGTTTCTCGATCTAGTTAATTTTATAAATTAAATTATTATTAAAAATTTTTGTTTCAGATGGGATGATAGATCACGAAAGATCTTCTCTAGTTTCTAGTATGTGTTTGTATTACATATTTTAATGACTCAGATTATTATAAAACACACATACAAGTGAAAGGTCATCACAATCATGTAATCTAGGAGTACTTAAGTTTGTCAAGATAAAACAAATTAGGAAATTCCCAAAAACGGGTTTTGGATTCGTGTGAAAATACGAGCGAGGACAGCGATGCCAGTGGAATATTGTACTAAACTCTTTAGAAGAAACGTTAAACTATTGCAACTAAAAGAATTGTGATGTGTTGTGATAGGGCCTTAATTAAATTAATTAAGAAGAAAAGGACTTCGATGCAATAGTCAATAAAATGTTGTAAACGGCAAACAGAAGGGTAAAGAACTAAAGATTCTCTTGCCAATAAAGTCATGTTCTGCTCCACAAAAATGAACTTAAATTGATTAGAAGAAACAACCTTTCGATTATCGTACAGTAGCTAAGACTAATTCTCTCTCTCACACAAGAAAATCTTAGCGGCAGGCCGACCCCATTTTTGTTTTTGTTTTCTGTTTTCAGATTTTAAAAAAACACATAGCTTTCTTAGGTTAATGGATTTTTAGTCTTATTAAGACTCAACTATATCACTTGATCTCCTATAATATTTTAGATTCGAAAGGGTTTTACTTTTGGATAAGGGCACTCGACCCTCTAGGGCAGGCTGCCCCACCAAGTACGCTCCGGACTTAGCCAATCCTGTTAGTCCAACCAGACCAAACACGCTTAGCCCAGTCCAACTAGTCCAACCCAAATATTTCAAGTCCAAAGAATTTACCCACTTAAAAAAATATTTTCATATTCTCGAAAGTCATTTAAGCTGATGAAATATTAAAATGTGAAGACGATGACTGACGTGTTTTGAAAAACTGATTGTAATTACACAAGTGAGCATTCTTTGAAGCTAGCGAACTACTTGTTTTTCAAAATAAAAACATGAAAGTGCTCTTTTTAATTTTGTGAAACAGGAACTAGCTGCTTACTGTAAAGAACGACTTTCAAGTACAGACTTAGATGGAAACAAATGAGGTTTCCAAAAACAAGTACACAAATTGGTCCAACAAGCTGGAACAAAAAGACAAACCGAAATAATTCTCAACACAGCTTGCAATTAAATTAATGAGTACCCTATTATTAACTGGAAAGTCATTAGCCACGTATCACGTTTGTCTAGGCAGTCCCCGCCCAACTTGAACTAATTACAAGTTAACAGAATTTTATTTTTATTTTTTATATCACTGACAATTATACTCCTTGACATCATTATATATATGTCCTAATATGTAGATATTGTTTTAATTCTCAGCAATTTTTGTTTATATAAACTATACTACATAATTAAAAAATTTACACAAAAAAACTAAAAAGCATATATTCATAGATCCCATCCATCATGGGTGTTACGTTCATTATACTAGCTTTGTATCTACACTACACAGTTCACTTCTTAAGTAATTTTCAGGATAAAAATTCTGAGTTACTAATATTTTTTATGGGACTAGCCATATTCCATATTTGGGTTGAATGATATGGTGTTTTGATACACTTTCAATTTAATCAAAAACACCCATAATTAAGGTTAATGTCCAAACTCATGGTTATTATGCTGACTTATGGTTACAAAGAAAAGTGATTCATACTTTGAATTTTCATGTAAAAATTAATCGTAAAAGTAAAATGTATGATGTAGATTTAAAATTAGTCTGATGCGGTCACTCTCGTAGATTTTATTTTCTGGGTATTTTAATTTTCTTGTAAAAATCCTAGACATGTAATATAATTGAATGACAGATACCATTTTTTTAGTATATATATATAAAACTACTATGTATATATATACCTGATCAAGAGTTTCAGCAGTTGATTCATGGTAATTCTTGGTGATTTCCAAGCAATACAAGACACCACTACTCGCACCAAGAGATGTGATCTTGACAGGGTTTCTAGGTGAGAAAAATGAAGATCTCCAATTATTAATAAGCCCTTCATCCACAATAACAAAACCCTCCACATAGTCAAATTTTTGGGAGCTATGTTGTCCGTGGAGAGAGATGAGGTACTCCTGGTCATGCGTAAAAGCTGTGAAATTGGAGTACAACACCCTGATCCATCTCACCTGTACCCAATAAAAATAATTAAAAAAATTATCAAAAATAAATAATAATAATAATAATAATTTTGGAAATTAAAAAGATACTGTGTTATAGGAGGAAAAGTAGACGTCAACAACATTGCCAGCTTTGGAACAGCCGTTTGAATGGGGCTAAATAGTTTTTCAAATGGGCCCAAAAAATCACTCTTATGTCATTATATATACTCTCTTGCTTTTTTCGGTTCTTGTCATTATTAACTTAGAGTAGGAAACTTTTGCAAATTCATGTGTCCCACAAGGAAAAGCACAGGGACAAAGTAAAATGATTTTTTATAAAAAGGGTAATAATTTTTGTACTATATCTTTTTTTATCGGCGTACAACATTTGGATAAATATCTAAATTACCCTTCTATACCCGCTAAGAATAAGTAAATGTGCAACAACATGGACCAGCGAGTATTTATTTTGGTAATTGACAAAAAGTGTTAAGAGTTTTATTATACCTATATAAAAATATTATCGAGTCATTTTTGAGAGAGAGAGAGAGAGGTGACTCTTACCCTTTGTGGGGCTGGTTCAAGGGCAATTCTAGCTCTGGTAATGATCCCAAACTGGCCTAGACCCCCAAGAACAGCGTGGAAGAGTTCTGGATTTTGTTTTTGTGAACATGTCAAGATCTCCCCTTTGCCTGTTACTCAAAATAATGAACTCATATCACAACAAAATTGTCAACAAGTAAATAAAACAAAAAAATAGTAATAACACTAGTTATATAATTAATTACCCCAACCAGACGTAAGCCTTCCATTATCAAGAGATCATATATATATATATATATATATATATATATATATATGAAACCATTTATTCTTATACAATACATGCATGCAAATTTTTTTTTAAATAATAATAACGAACCTGTGACCACATCGAGCTCATACACATTGCTAATCTGAGGGCCATGATGAAAGGCTTGACCACTAATCCCCGCATTGGAGAGGGTACCCCCCACGGAAAGGTACAAGTAATCGGTCCACGACTTGGGAGCGAGCCCATACTCTAGCGTGGACCTCAGCACATCGATCCATAACTCCCCACCCCACGCGTCCACGTACCTCATCTTTTCCAACACCCTAGGCTTATCCGGCTTCCTAGAGCCGAGCATGCCGCTCATCTGAACCACCACCCCATTGGCCGTCTGAGCCTGCCCGTTGATCGAATGCCCGTGGCCCCGAGCCGAGACCGTGAACCCCCGGGCAGCCTCGTAAGCCGACCTGACCAGCCGAGCCACGTCCTCGGCTGAAGCCGGGTGGAGGACCGCCGTCGGCTCGGCCCGGCTGAGCCCGCCAAAATCGAGCGAAGCGGATTCGACGTCGGCGGGGTCGACGCTGAGCTGGCCGTCGACGCCGAGCCGGAGAAGCTCCATCGGGTTCAAAGTCAATCCGACGGTCACGATGAGTCGACAAATGGCAAACGTTAAAAGAAGCTTAGTGGCCATATTTTTTTTCTTTTTCTTTTTGTTGGCTTGGGTTTGTGAGTTCTGGGCTTGGGGGTGGGTTTTATAGAAGGAAGTGAGGAAGGGGGTGAAGGATAAGGAAAGTGCGCAACAAAATCTTGTGGCAGCAGCGTGGGGAGTTGTGAGGCTAACGTAAGCCCGGATTGCGCTTTAAAGATTTACTACGCAACATGCACAGATTCGCTCCCTCGAACCCACCCTCTCTCTCTCTCTCTCTGTTTTTTTTCACGTTATCAGATAACGAGGAAATATGGAGTGAATATGGGTGTCCCTCTCTCTCTAAAGTTTCTCTCTCTATTTGAATATGGTTTTTTTCCCCCTCTCTTCCCCTCTTTATGTGTGTCTAGGATACGAGATACAGGTTTGAATTTATAGGACATGGGGCTTTTGGGGGGTGGGAGGGGAGGGGAGGGGAGGGGAGGGGGAGAGGGGATCACGTGCGACCATGGGAGACACGTGTGGGGAAGAGGCAGTGAACAGAAGGGGTGTGGGGGTCCACATGGGGATACGGAGGATCTATGTGGGGACGCCAGGACGAGTATGATCACGTGGGTGCCGAGACTGTGGAACCATGGTAGCAAGAAACCCCGTCCTTAATATGCAACCATAGAAGATTCTCTCTCTCTCTCTCTCTCTCTTCTCTTCTTCATCCATGACTCTCTCTCTCTCTCTCTCTCTCTCTCTCTCTCTCTCTAATCATCAAAGATATGTCGATGCCTGAGCCAGACACTTAATCATGGCGTCATAATCAGATTGTTATAGATTGCAGTTATGATGATTTATATTTGGATTGAAACGTCCTACTCTTTACGGGTGGGGAAAAAACCGGACCGAAAGAGAAAACCGAACTGAATTGTCCATATTCAGTTGGTTTTTTTGCTCTTACCGTTGATTTTGATCCATGATCTCAGAAAAAATCAATTTTCCGATTTCGGTTTGGTCTAAAAAAAATCCAAACAAATTGGACCAAACTATATTATATATATTAATATATGAAAATATATTTGATCTTGATCATTCATTATTTTCTAATCTAACCCAATTATATATATTAATATATGAAAATTAAATTGGACCAATCGAAATTGATCGACCAAAATAGATAGAAATATACCTGTTCAACATCAATTTTGGTCAATTTTGTTCTACTAAAATATCAAAATGAAACTGTTCGATTTTAAGAATTATTGGATCAAACGGACAACCGATATTCACTCACACAAATTTTTACAATTTTTTTCTTACAGTTTAGGCCTTGCTTAGGATAAATTAAATTGTTTTGATTTTTTAATTTTTAGTGCACTTTTTTCATCTTTTCATCAAATTTTTTTATTTTTATGGATGATTTCAATTAGAGCAATTTAAAAAGGTACAAAAACAAAAATTGTTACCAAAACAAATCCAAATAATTCAATTTTAGATTAATCTGGATTTTTTTTTTTTTTCTGCTACTCCTCTAATTCCTCTGATCAAAACGACTATATCAAAACTAAAAAAATTCAATTGAAAGATAAAAAATTTCACTAAAGATAAAAACAATTCAAAATAGTACAACATATGTTTTGTGGGGCACATCATATAATGCATCATAACAAATGGTTTTTGAATGTGATTATCATAATACTAATGGTGCAATTATGAACTCCCAAGGAATCTAAGGGAAATCTAGGCCTTAGATCACATAATGTTATGCTATAACAACCATCTTTAATAGACTAATACTATATAAATACTATAGCTTAGCCACCTTTATCAAGTGGGTCTTTGCTGACAAAGCTCTGATTGTAACATACTCTAACGTGGCGATTTGGTAAATGGTATATATTCCAGTGTTTTTGTACGGATTACAAATATTCTCCAATTTTTTTGGTTTAATTTTATATATGTTTTTTCTATTATTGATCACATAAAAAAAAGGAAGTTGAACCCACTTAAGCATTTATAGATTTTTTTTTTTTTAAAGAAATTAACCGGAGTCGCAGTTTGATTGGTGACCTAAGTAAGAAAAAAAACATGGGACCTTCATCTCTAAGAAGAAGTAATTATCGTGTGGAGACAAAAGAGGTTATGTGGTGAGTAACCTACGCGAGATAGAGCAATAATATATATTATATGAATATATCATATTTATATACTAATAGAAATAGAGATACGATTGACTGAATATCAATATCTTAAGCTTATCATAACTTATTATCTACATATAAATGATAAATATTAAGAAATAAAGATAATATCTGACAAAGTTTTAAAAAAACTCCAATCAGATTATATAGAATTGTCATCTCAAAATTAAAATTAATATTACATTTTAAGCTTATGTTACAAAAATTTTGTAATTTAAAGTCACCAATACCCCACAAGCTAATGACTGAACAAGCAATATCATTTTAAATCAAGTGTCTGTTGACATTAATTTCCTTATTCGTACAGTATTATTAACCTAATTGGAATGTGGGGAAAGATTGTCATGTAGATCATTTTTGCCATATTGGTTTACATGTAACATGTTGTGTTCCTTTAATGGTGTATTACTTTACACTATTTGACAAACACGGCCTTGATGGTGAAATGCACTGAAAAAATCACCAATAATATTACATACCTAGAATTTTGCTTAAACAAACATTCAAATTTTGAAATGTATGAACAATATTCATTCTGAATGTGATCTGCGTAACACTAATTTTAAATTTACACCATACAACTTGTTTTCTGGCTAAAATTCTGTATAAAAATTCTGAGTAACGAGCATTAATGATAAACCACCTACCAATGTGAAAATGAAGCACCAGCTTAAATGACTGCCTCGTCAAAGTCGTACAATTTATGGTATCATCTTGTTCCCATTGTGGTGAGACTTGAAGAGTAACATCTGTATGAGCATTTGTACCTATCCTAGAATGTTCACATCAATCTACATCTCTCTAGAAAATAGCTAGAATTTACAATTTAACTTTGGGTAATGTCTATTTGAATGATAAGAATACATGGTTGACATGTCCCTTGGCTTAGGTGGATTTTTGGTGATTTATCAGCACTACCATCAAATTTGATATAATATCTTGATTTTGTGGTCAACTAATAGTTTGTTTGAAATTCTCTCATAGTTATTGAAAGTTTATCTGATCGTTAATTTCAAAGTGCTCGTATTACTCTTGATTTGAGCTACATAAAAAAAAGAGCACTAACATCAAATTTGACATAAAATATAAAAAAAATTGTTGACCTAAAGTGCTTCTAGAATATAAATTATTATTTTTATGTCTCAAAAACTTAAGCTATTAGAAAATAGATCACGATATATATCAAGCTAGTGTTCTTCTCACAACACTAGCTTATCACGCCAACAACTTAAGTTTTTAAGACGTAGAAATAGACTTTTGGTGTTATAAATAACCAACTTATTTCGAAAGTTTAAACTATTAGGAAACAAGTTGAGGATCCTTATCAAGCTAACAATGTCTAACAGCTATCATCCAGACATAAAAACCACTCAATCCTCCTTGATTGTGGGTGAATGGCTAAATAATATGTGCTAACATAGTTGTAATATGCCATTTTAGCAATGATTTTTATTCTCAATCCTCTTGTTTCTCTGTTGTATTTTCTTGGAATGTTAATAAATTTTATGTGCTAACCACTTCCTTTTTTTATATGGCCTCCTAGAAAATTAAAAAATATATATATATTTTGTCAGGAAAACCCTATAGGGTCAACAAAGACTTAAATTCCGGTAGGGACCAAGCATTGCACAAGATTGGGGTCACCCCAAAGACTAATATTTCTAAGGCGTGTATGGTATGACAGAAATTTTAAGAGTTCAATATCTTCTTTAGAGAAAGATACAACTCACAGACAAGAATTTAATGGACTATAAATGCCAATATATACATGGCTAACGGGCAGTGGGTGGTCTTTAGATTCCATCGAAAATGGAAAGTGTGTTTGAAAATACATACATGTGTTACATGCTTGATATTATGTGATAACAAGATCGTAAGATTTACGAAAGCTCTTCTCATTTAAACATTTTTCTCACCTTAACAGCGACCCAATTGAGGTTGCTAGCTTGCATTACCCGTAATACGTTAGAGGTATGTTAGGTTGTTCAAGTAATATGAACTGGTTGAACATTTGTCAAAGCAAATGTTTTCCATGAAGTCATGGGGACTATATATATGCTTCTCATTTGTGTTTTTGTTTGGTAGCCATGAAGTCAAAGAAGCTCCAGACATTTTCCAAAGACTGAGATATTCGTGTGCACTGGTTTTTCTCATAAAATTTAATCACACAGGAATTGGTCTTTTATTACCACTATATAGGGTTTCATTTGGAACCCTAGTTTGGAGACAAACTAATATAATTATCCAATAAGAAACAAGAGTTTTATCCCTCCTTAATCAAATCTATAATATTGTCAAAACCCTCGGTAGCTTGGCTGGTAAAGAACTTTGTGTTCAAAGGATTACCAGTTCGAGTCCTTTCAAGATCATTAGAGGTTTATACGATCGTTAATTTTAGTCTCCTAAATTTATCTCTCTCATATCTAATTGGGTGGGACGGAAATACTAAAGTATCAAAAAAGTCTAATATTATCACATTAGTACCAGTTGTATTGCTTTGGAAGGTGATTAAACATGTAGTGCTTGGGATACATATGCCAAAAAACAGTTAAGCCGACCATTAGATCCTCTTGGTTAGCAAGTGATTTGAGTGGGAAAGAGTCATATGCTAAAGCACAAAACAGGCAGTTAGGGAGATGAAATCTCACTTCTATTTTTAACAAATTTACTCTAATACCATTCCGTACATATGATTCGATTTTTAACAAATTTATAATGGGGTCATGATTTTTATTGACTCAGTATGATTTGATTTTTGATGCAGAGGATCGGATACGAGATGAAGCAAGAATACGAGGATATTCACAAGCACACGATACAAGAAAAATCTCTCCCATACCCTCAAGAAAAGGAAAAAATTGCTATTCAAGCAAAAAATTAAGAAAATACAGAACTTTCCAAAAAATACAAAATTTTAGTTAAGCTCAAATCCAGAAACCCAAAAGAAAAAGACATTCTCGAAACAACTTAATTAGGCCAAAACAACATTTCATAGACTTAGAAATTAATAAAATAAAACTTTTCTAAAATAATATAAAAGCAGAATTGAAAGCCAAACCAAGAAAATTCGGTAAAAAGCCGATTTAGTTCGCAACTCCGTTTGTAAGTTTTGCTTGTTGAGCCGTTTTCAATCGAACATGTGTGTTTCTAAATGAATCCGACAATGTCCACCCAGCGCTCCATCATCGATTATCCTTCCAATTAAATTAAAAAAAAATGAAAATAATGATCCAATAACTCGTCATAAATTGGAGATCATGTACTTTTTTATCGTCAAACAAACATCTTGATCTCTTTGATGCCTTATTTGTATGTATACGTATATTTGTCGTATGTAGTACAGATTTGACTATAATTAATTCTTGTCTTGGGATTCAATTAAAATTATAGTTCCCTCCCATGAGAAATTTCACATAAATAATTTGTACATCTCTTGACCTAAGCAAGTTTGGTTCACATACTCCACTGGTTACTGTGGGCAAGATGGATGGTTTCTTGATAAGAATTTCCAAAAACAATCACCCGTACTCGATTCCAAAGTCGCTTTCAAAATTCCGGTTCTTTACACGACTGTACTTTTCTCTTGGATTATGTTATCGATAATATTCTTTCTCTTTCGTTTAAAATATGCAATAAATTCCAGATTCTGCACATAATCTAATCAAAAGTGGTCACTAAATCGAATTGATTTTAACTTTTTCCTTTAATACACGTTATAAAGAAAGGCATCGGGAATTAGGGTACTTAGGTGAAGTAAAATATGAATGCAGTCCAACTATCTTATAATAATCTTGTAACAACATCTAAATGGTGCCGTAATAACATAAAAAATAGCAACACACAACTCCTATGTCTTTCTCATTGGGTACCATTTATTTTTCATAGTGAAGACTGTGTCTGTTGAGTCCCCGTCTCATTAGCATCATATAGGGACTAAAATGTAAGAAATGACTGCCTAACCGAGTTGCAATGCAGAAATAGTGAGAACAGGCGTGCATTGCTTTTTATAGCACAGTTTGACGTGTGCTTAGATGCCCCAACTATCATGTTACTGGACAGACTGCATCTTGTCGCATGTCGGGATGCACCGACTGTTGCGTTAGTGAGTAGACAGCTAACTCAACAATGCCCCTAAGACATAGTTGATAGCTAGTCAATCATGTCGTCGGCATCTTAATCCAACCGTGGAGGTGTCAGAGAAAATTTCGCCATGCAAGTTATCCTTTGCTCTTGACGTGTCGTTGGGATCCCCGCCAATCGTTGAGTCTCGATCGAGCTCTGACCTAGAGATCTTGCCGAGATTATTACAGAACGACAGCCCGACGACAGTACTTGTCCTAATTTGACCAGAACTGAATGTTTTATCCCCTTCCATGGTTCTATCCACAACAATGTAATGGATAGGGATAAATTCGAATACAATAACTTCAAAAACTTGCATCAGAATGGATCTTTTGTCTCAAATCTCAGCTTCATGATTCCTAATTGTAATAGCAACTAGAACAGTTCCATAAAAAATTTTAAACATAGATACCCATTCTTACCATTTCAAACTCCAAATATATATATATATATATATATATATATATATATATATGTATGTATATATATATATATATATATATATATATGTATATATATATATATATATATGTATATATATCATGAAGGGATTACTTCAATGCCTAGGCCTTTTATTTTTCAATCTCTTGTTATTTGTTTTTTTTGTCTTTATTAAATAAAATTATAAAAATTCTAATATATTTATATTTTTAAAGTTCTACATAAAAATTATTTTTTAATTTCACATAATGATAATAATAATAATATTAATAATAAGAGTGTAAAATTATGACCCTTAATTTTCTTCTCTCTTGTGCATGAGCTCCACTCTCTTTTTGTATCATTTTTAAATAGTTATTGGGAGTAGCCATGAGGAGTTTGGTGTCATTGGATTACTCGGGCAAGTGCTTTTATACCATTGTTTGGATTTCTTTCTCGTTTAGGCCTTCGTTACCCACATACAAATTACACTGATATCTCCTAAGATTTGTATTTAATACAGTCTTCACCCTCATCGTCTAAAAATTTCACTTACTTCCCCTGACATTGTTTATGTTCTAATAGGAGTAATAAAAAGGGAGCAACGACATTATATTTACCACATAACAAACTCAAAGTTGCCTAATAACCCTTTATCGTCCCCTCCGCCCCATTGTTCTGTCTCTTTAAATCACCACACCCATCCTCCATCAAGGCTTGGGTTGGTGCAGAGCGTGGGAAGAATGGCAGTGTTAGTACACTTTTAGGAGGAATGGAAGATTAGAGAGAAGAATGAATACATAAAGTAGTAAAATTAAGATTTTACGAACTTTTATCTGTTAACTGACTCAACAATCAATTCACGGAGAGGAAAACAAATCAGGCAGGAGGACTATAATTACTAGAAGGTGGGGGATGAATCTTTATTTATTACAAACCTTAGGCGAGTTCATTGTAGTTTTCCCTATTTGCTATCATACTATCGTATTGTCTTTCTTTTTGAGTTACAAAAACCATCTTTTACCCATCTCTCTCTCTCTCTCTCTCTCTCTCTCTCTCTCTCATCAAATTTCTCTCTCCCTTTCATCAAATTTGGACATACATAAGTGGCACTTTTATAGACAAGGGGGCTTAAAAGAGAATACAGGCATACTTTTGTGGTTGCCCGGGGGAGAATTAGCCTCTTTTTCACCCGGAACACCAACTATTCCTTAGATTTGATTCTTCCTACGCCACATTAATAATTAATTATAAATTACATTACAAGATCCTAGTCTCTAGGGTTCCGAATTCCAACACACTTTGGAAAAATAGAAAAGAAAATTTATTCAACGTGCATGGAACATGAGAATTACAAGGAAAAGGTTGCTTGCCATTCGTAAAATGACATCTCACTGCCAATTCTTTATATTTTTATTTGTTAGTGAGTCCTCAATTTTTCAATCTTGACACATATTCCATACAAGTATGACTTCTATCCGTCTTTGTTCAGATTGGAAAGTGTTAGCCATTCTTACAAGTGAAGGTAGAAATACTTTGGGCTGTGTTTGGATTAAGGGTTTGGTAGATTTAATCTCTTTCCTTTATTTTTTTTTTCTTCACAAATTCTTTCCTAAATCCATTATCCAAATACAATCTTAATCATAATAGGAAATCATTATGAAAAATAAATTGCTTGCTAATCAAGGCTAAATTGAAAAGTTAATAAAAATTACTAAAAATAAAAAGATTTGAGTTAAGCTCAAATACAGAATCTACAAAGAAAAAAAAAACAGTTCCAAAAAATCAAGCTCAAACTGAAATTATATCAAGGAAATATTGACTACTCAAATATTTTATAAAATGACAAATTTGCCAATTTGAAGCCCCAAATGACAATTTTTTTTCTAAAATCCGCCTTTGGTCATGGCAAAGCTGTAATGATTCTTTGTCCATTTCCTATTAAAACCGACCCAAAATTCCAACACTCGAAAGTCATCCAAATAATTACAGTTTAGCCATTAATCGAATAACCCTCCATTAAGGTACACCCAATGAGTTGTGCATTCGATGGGTAGATCCATTTGTTGACCATTTTGAGTTGAGTTGAGATGAGATGATTTTCTGAATGTCACGAAAGGACCAGATTGAGACACAGTATATAATGCCGATCCATGACAACTAACAGAGACGGTGAAAGGCAGCCTAACTTTGTCAAAATTCATGTCTTGGAGACAAAATTGTACACAAACATGGCCCCTCATTTTTGCAGCATTCCATTGGAAAGTTCAATTCATGGACCACCATGCATGCCTGATTGATTATTGTACATCAGTGCCAAAGATTTGTTTGCTGGAAATAATTTTTGGTACTAGTGTAGTGGACAGGCTTTTGGAATGAAGACCCCATTTGATAGGGAATTTAGAGGGGTGTTTTATGGGATCATTTTATATGACTTACATATATATGGAAGTGTATCTATAGATTCATGCATGCATGTCACAGCTTGCATTTGTGAAATCTCAGCAATTGAATTGGATCAAAAAACATAAGATTGTGTGGTAAACTATTTGTTAAAGTGTACAAATCTGAAAAAATAGGCCCATTTTTGTATATTAAGAATTCACTAATTTAGAAACTAAAAAATAGTTTAAATAGACTAGCAAAAAGATTAAATTAAGCGAGCGTTAATGCTATAGACTCGGAAAATTTATCAAAAATTTCACTCAAAAAGTGAGATGCCGTGCTATCCACAACTAGAATGAATCTACTATCCGTAATTACGAACTTGCAAAACAGATCTGTTTATCATAAAAAGATTCATCATTCCTGACCCTAATTCACGTTAATTGTTTTTTGAACAATGTCTATATATTTGAGACTTTGCATAAAAGAATAAAAAAACATTAGCTAGACATCATGGTGACACATTTCAATAGGCCGTGTCCAATTATCGAGTTCTTGTTAGATTAATAGGCTCAGAAGAAAAGAAAAAAAAAGGTCCATTCAGCATTTTTGATAAGATGATTTTAATTTATCAAAATATCATTATCAAATCATTCTTATGTTGTTTTTATTTTTGAATCTTATGTAACAATATAATTTTGATTTTGATATATGATATGATTGGGGACTTTAGAGAAAAGAAACTTGCATAATGGCATGACTAGGAAAAGATGGTTGAGAAGTTGAATTACAAGGATGCTTGTTCTTTGGCTTTTTGTGAAAATCGGAAAGAAGCCTTTCCTCAATTGAACTAGTCGACAAACGCATTGTTCATATTGTGAGCAACTCTTACAATTATTTGGCATACAGCTCATATAATTCACACCAAACATAAATATATAAAATTGAAGTATCCACTAACTCGATTGGTAAACACTTAGACTTTGTATTTAAGGGACCGACAACTAGAATTCTCTCAAGATTATTGAAAGTTTATTTGACCGTTAACTTTCGAATTTCAAATTAGTCTCTCTTAAACATAATTGAACTTGGCGATGATGCTGAGCTATATATATATTTCATTGAAGGGCATAATTCAATTCTCATATGGGGAAAAACTATATAATCTTATGCGAAAAATTGAAATTTCTATGTCAAATCCACAATTAAGTGGTTTCACTTTCATAATTGAGTGGGAAAAAGAATCAAAACGCATTGCTATCATTGGAGAATAAAAATGATATATAAACAAACCTTCAATTATACAAAAGTTTCAAACTAAATGATGCGACAAACCATCGAGACTTATACTTTTAAAATTATCATTATCATATTATTATGATACTATTTTTTATTAAAAAAATGAATTCTTTTATTTTCGATAAAAGAAAAGCCAAGAACTCTCAAGTCTTTTTTAGAGGTCAATTTGGGAAGCTGAAACCACATATATATTCCCTTTTTTCATTTTTAAGTAATCTTTTGAGTAATCTGTCAATTTACATAATGCACCATCAAAACCCAGTGGAGCCAATCACCAACCTCTGAGGGACAATGATAGAGCAACTAGTTCAAGGTCCTATATGCAAGTTGAGAGTGTAAGGTAAGCAAATTATTCATTGTTTTGTTGGTCATGAAAGTGTTATAAAAAAAATTATAAACTTGGCATCAGCATATTATTTGCTAGTTATGACAGTGTTAATGGGATGGTTTGCTCTTAGGACTATCACTTTTTGAAACAAATAAGCCCATTAAAAAAACTTAAATTATAAAAATGTTACTGGCATGTCATGTTATATCATGTTGATAGAAAATTTTGCCCTGCATTCTTAAAGCAATATTGCAAAAATACTCCAAAAAATACACTACGAGTGAATCAAATCACTTATTAGTTTGATTTTTTTTTGGTACATAGCATTTCCTATAATCTAAAAGAATAGTAGTACTTTCTTATATATATTGTACCCATTGTAGAGAGGTAATGAACCCTAGCAATTGAAGTGTGAGATGGGTCAAATGAATGTGAGAAGTTGGTCCATCCAAAATAAAATGGTAGACCACAAGAATAAAATCTATCCACAGATCTTTGGTTCATTATTGGTGTGTTGATATATGGTATGGTAACAGACTGACTGCTGTTATGATCAATTTCCACATCGTGATGGGGAATGAGGGACCCCCACGCCCATGTCATGGCCATTGGGGATCATCCTCTAATTTTGTGTACTGTTTATTATGTCCCTTGGGAATCTTACAGCTATGTTAATAATAGCTCTCTCTAGCTATCTTCTGCATCTATGGTTTCCTAGTTGTCTTTTTTGTCCCATTTTTCAACTTCTTCTTCAAAACCTAATTTTTTAGGCATCACTTAAAATGAGCATAATTGTGTCATGGGCCATGCTTTGCATATGAAAATCATGTTGACGTGTCATTTAATTATTCACCAAAAAAGGTAGCCAAAAATTGCGGTGGAACAACGCTAGAATATACAAATTAAACATAGGAAGAAAATTTCTTCTGATGTGGTTTGGAGGATTTTTGAAAGGTGATTTCTCTTGAAATGATAAGAAACGTATGCGTTCTATATTGTATATAATCAGTACTTTATTATAAAGCACATTAATGTAGAGCTCATAGGAAGTGCCTATTTTGAAGAAGTTGATCATTTGATGGCAAAATAGTAATTTGGGCTTTTCGAACGCTAGAGTTTTGGATTGAGTTTACCCATATTTAATGAGAAATGCCCAAAGATTAATACTCATAATTTCGCTATAACTTAGACGAATTTTGGATTGCCTTTATAGTCTTGCTTCATCCCACACTCGCTTCCCTACATCACGTATGCATGCATATCATATATACTTGCCATGGTACCTTGCATTATTTGAGCATTCATTTATCCCCAAAATTGTTCATTTCCTACTTGGTTGGGAAGGGATGTTGTAACTTGTGCTTAATTTTGGAAACTAATAAACTTCTCAAGAAGAAAGAAAAATGAAAATGAAAAGAAAAACCCTTACTATGAAGACTTCCAAACACCTACAAAAGGTTCCTTTCTTGATTTTGGCTTTACTTTTTAAGGGGCATTCTCAATTAAAATTTGAAGGTAGATGAATGGAGGTGGGTGCATTTTGATTGAAGACCACAAATGAGTTTTCTTGTCATAAAATAGAAAAGAAAAGATTTTGACGTTTTATGATAAGGATGTACTATAAGTCTCCCTCTAAACATTATGAGGCTCAATCTTTTACACCAACAAAGAAGATAATGATTTGCTTGGTTAGGGGGGAAGAAAATGAAAGGAAAGAAACACTAGAATATGACAACTAAATTCATTTTAAAAAATACTAACTACAATTTAATACGCAGTACTTAATAGGCAAAAAGAATCTTAATAAGCATGAATATACTATGAAACGTGCATTGGAGTTTTAACTTTTTTTACTTTATGTGTGTCTTATCCATTGCCCATTGAACGTTGACTAGCAGAGCCATTTATTTAGTGAACAATAACATACTTCACCAATAAGTGCGCAAAGTATACATTTTTAAAAATTACACCATTCGAAGGAACTTAATATCCTACCATGATTTTTTCAAATTATGGGCGGCCCGATGGGTCAAAGATCCGATTTTTTAATTTTATTTTAAGAGAAAATCAATCTAAACTCCCTTAATAAATTCTAAATACATACAACCACCCAGAAGGTCCACAACCCTAGAGCCAATTCATCTTAGCTTGAACAAAATTATGTTTTGATACGATTTATAATATGAGTTAAGCAAGATCTTTGAAGATAACCATCTAGAGATTCATCTTCAATATAGGCTTATAGGGAGCCTATAAATTGATTTTTCATTGACTTCATCCATTATATTCATGGAATCCAAGCGACTCTTCTACGAAATCAAGCAACTTGGATTTTTTTTATAAATTAAAAATCCAAGGTTTTGAAAATCATTTTACATTTTTTAAATAAATTAAACACCCAAATACAATCCACTCAATCCTAGCTAGCCCCTACTCACAAAACAATAAAAAAAAATATTAAAATATATAAATCTAGTCCTAGCTAGGTTCAACTTAATTTATTCAAATAGTTATGTGATGTCGCTGTTGTTCCATCAAGGAACTTTGATTGCGATGACATCATGGTACACAAATTTGAGATTTTCTTGACCAACATTTTTGGCCTCAGTCCTTCAATTTTGGATTCTATGGTGTCGTTCATGGTGTTCTAAGACTCGTTACTATTTTTTTCTCTTTATTTTTTTTTTGGTATCATTGGTGTTCGTTCCATGAGTAAATATAGATATTTTGTTTCACGTATACCAAATAATTATTGAGCAGAATTTTGGAAGTAGTCTTGGGCTTTACTGTGAAGCGAGATGATATTAATGATTCTCAGAACTCTGTCTTCTTCGGAACGCTTGATGCGACATTTTTATGTTAAAAAATAATTATTTTGTTTGCCAGAAGAGAGATTAGGCGTAAAAAAATTAAAACTGAGCAAAGCAATAAGAAATGATTTGTTGGCTCTACTTTTACTGAATAAAGTACTCCAGTACTTTCTATCTTTGTCATACAAAATTATAATAAAACCCTTATCACGTTAACAATGTCCCGAATTGCTTCTTTCAATGCATTTATTCTTTTGCTTCAATGTGAAGCGAGATGATATTAATGATTCTCAGAACTCTCTCTCATCTCTGTCATCTCCAGAATGCTTGATGCGATATTTTTACGATAAAAAATAATTATTTTGTGTGCCAGAAGAGAGATTGAGACGGGAAAAAAGTAGATCTGAGCAAAGTAATAAGAAATGATTTTTTGACTCTACTTTTTACTAAATAAAGTACTCCAGTAGTTTCTATCTTTGTCCTGCAAAATTATAATAAAACTTTTATCACTTTTAACAGTATCCCGAATTGCAACTCTCAATGCATTTACTCTTTTGCTACTTTGTTTTCATATGAGGATTATTTTAGGCAATTAATTAAAAGTTACATAATAAAAATTAAAATAAATTATTTTTGATAAAAAGGAAAATGTATATATCATTACCCAGAGTAATTTTTTCACATTCATGTCGGTGAAAAAAAATTGAACTGGATTTAAAATTCTCAATGGAGCAGTCACTTTCTAGAGAAAGTTGCTCCATTCAAATCTATTGTACAAATTATTTGATTTGGACTAAACGGCTAAAAATGAGTAGCCCAGGACCACGGGGAGTTTTATGGTGGGCTAGGCCTACTCAATGGGTTTAGGTTTTTAACCAATTATCTTCAAGATAAAAAAAGAAGAAAAGAAAACCTATTACCTTCACAAAGAAGTTTTTCTCACCTTTAATCTCAAGCGGGATGACATTTTTCATATTTAAAAAATATATATTTTGTCTAGCGGGTGGAGAGATTATGACACAGGACATGAGTTTAGGAGGTAATTGATCATAATAGTAAGATCCACACAATCGTCATAGGGATGGTCTACATGATTCATAAACTTCAGGATTCTTACCTAGTCAAGGCTTAAATTCGCCTTTACGCAAAAAATTGTGGTTCACCTTATCATCTCCCACCTGTCGCTAAGCAAGTGGTCTATTAAATGAGTGAACAAAATCGAACTCATATACTATCGAGTGGATGAAATCGTACTCATCAATCACAAAATCTTAGAAGGACCAGTCACTTTCTTGAAATAACTGTTCCCTCCAAATCTATTGTACATATATTTGATTTGTACTATATGGGTAATAATGGGTAGCCCCAGGACCATCCTATTGTGGGCTAGTCCTTCTAAATGGGTTTAGGGTTTATTAAATTGAGACATTAGAGAGGGAAAGATTTACTTTAAACACATCATTATCTATATATACAGTTTACAAGTTGAAAGGAAAAAAAAAAAATAGCACTTGTGTTTGTGTTAACATTCTATAATTGTCTTATATGTTTTATAAACATAATTAATTTCAACTAACTTTAACTACTATTTTTGTAAGCCCAACATAGGTCCGTTGGGCTTAACTTTCCAAATGTCACTACCATCTCCAAAACAGCATTTTTAGGTAGTGATCAACAAGACTAGAAGAGTACGTTGAAAGAAGCTGATTCTGGTTTCCACTATGTTGTGGAAAATTTGCAGAAAAAGAGAATCAGAATCCTTGAAAGACCTCAATTAAAGTCCCTTTTCCAATCCAAAAAGTCCCACCTGTTAACAAAGGTCTTTACATTCCATAATCAAAATAGAATCATGTCCAAATGATACATACATGCATATATAAAAACATATGTAGATATTTGCGCGGTGTATGAGTACTGATATATATCATCTTATTCGGAGTGAAACGCGGATTAATGGAAAATTTTCATGAGAGAGGACGACGTTGACGACTTGGGATTTCCTAACCAGTGCTGCATGTGAACTCCAATGGCATCCAAGTACATGCTGCTCCTCCCATGGAAGCCAACCACCTTCCCCTCCGTCGTAATAGAAGTGAAAAATGTTCCCACCTCCTCCCCATAGGGGCCACATTTCCTTCTACTTGTTGTGAATGTGAGAGACTTCACAACTTTTGCTCCATGATCTCCATTCATCGGACCATAAAATCCACTTATGCAAGTGAGCACTTCATTCGGGTGGTCCAATTTTATCTAAACACAATCATAAAAAGAAAAAAGAAATTTTGATTGATTTAAGAAAAACTATGATCAGAAAACAACTAATTCAAGGACAAATTGATTACCAAGATTGTAGTGCCCCCAATGTTGCCTCCATGTTTTATCGACCAAACAGATTGCCCATTTCGATCATACTCGATTTGTAATGAGCAAATGGCGTCCTTTCTTGTCAAGTAGATTTGTTTGACACCTGAGAAAACTCCATCATCCCATGGCCTCCCTCCTTCTCCACCCCATGGCCCCGTCTCACATGGAGCTGGTTCTTTCACCACCCTAGATGCTATCTGAGAAAAATTTGACAATCTTTAGTCAACCAGTATACACATAACACTATCATAAGTATGTGTTCAATCTGTCTAAATAAGCATAAATAGGCTATTGTTCAGTACCTCATCAGTTGGTCCTCGCCTTGCCAGTGCTAGTTTATTAGACCAGTGCGGCTTATCAACCTCTTTAGTCTGCACTTCAGCTTGACTTGAGGAATTGCGTGATTGGCGTATTCGCGATGTTATTTCCCCCTCTACCCCTTCATCTTGATGAAGGGCTATGGATGGAGGGCGTATCAGTGGTGTTACTTTCCCTTCTACCACATGAACACCAATGGCATCAAGAAACAAGCCTTTCCTCCCATGGAATCCAACAATCTTCCCTTCTCTCAAGTTGGTGGTAAATTGTTGACCTTGTTCTTCCCCAAACGGTCCGTATTTGGTTTTGGTAGTATGGAAAGTGAGTGACTTAATGACAGTTGGCCCCATAATCATGGCAGGTCCATAGAACCCTGATATATGCGTCAAGATTTCGAAGGGATAATCAAAGATTATCTGCAAAGCATGATGGAAAAATAGAAATGATGCAACTTCGATAACTCCAATAGTTGGCATTATGGAATTTTTATTAAAGGAGATCTACAGCATGATTTACCTTGTCGGATTTAAATACACCAGTTCTACTAATTTTGCCTCCCCATGTAGCTTCCCCATTTTGCTCATACAAAACTCTTATTGAAACAATTCCCACATTACGCGACAAATGAATTTGTCTAACACCTGTAAACACTCCGTCGTCAAATACAGTGCCACCTGTCCCCCCCCAGGCTCCATATGTCACAACACCTTTCTCAGTTCTTGATGGGAATCTCTCGATAGAGTTCGCAACACTAGGCATCTGAAATGAGCCAATTTCATCAATACACAAAATTTGCAACTGAGCCTTCAATGTAGTACAAAAACAAAAACCAGTAATGGAGGATTCTTACCTTTGATTCTGTATCGCTGAACTCTCGAGAACTAGAAGTTTGCCTTGAGAGATCATTTGGTGAGTTATAACTGTACTCATTCTTCTGTCTAAAAGCAAGAACTACATCATAGTTATTGCCAAGGCTTCCTTGTACTAGTGAGTAGTTAAATTTCTCAGTTCCATTAGCAAAGTAATGAGACTGAACCAAAGATTTTGAAGCATATGGTTTATGGCCAAGAGGCTCTAGATAAGCTCCGATTGCATCAAGATACCAGCCACACTTGCCATGGAATCCAACGATCTTGCCCCCAGTCATTGGGAATGAGAAGTATGTCCCTTGTTCAATACCATATGGTCCATAAATTTTCTTGTTACTTTCAAAAGTAAGTGAGCGGACAAAAACTGGACCCCATTCGTTTATGCCACCATAGTGTCCATGAATAGAAGTTAGGAACTCATCTGGGTACTCAAGCTTGACCTAAAAGATGTGGGTCATAAGATGGAATGTAATCTTAGGCAATTTCTGTGAAGAATGACTCAGTATTGAAACAATATCGACAGGCTTAACACTAACAATATTGCACTTGATATTAGAACTGGATATTGCTAGTACTATGTTTAATTAAATCATTAGGAGAAAACAAAACTTTACCAACGCCAAGGAATGAAAGTGCATAAACAAACCTTGTCAGTTTTAAGGTCTCCACTGCCACCGTGCTTGTCTGACCATGCTGATATCCCTTTATCATCATATTCAATCCGAATGGAGTCAATACCAGCTCCATGACAAATAACCAATTGCCGTACCCCTGAGGCCACACCATCGTCCCAACGAAATCCATCTTGGCCTCCCCAAGGCCCAACTGAAATGGTGTTCTTTCCACAATCCTCCATACTCTGTGGCACATACCCAACAATTAGAACTTAACCAACAAGTCAATCAACTAATAGAATACAACGATAAGATTAAAAACATATACTAATTTTTACCATATTTCAGTAGTGCTTGAATAAAAGGAGAGAAATATGATGAACAAACAAGGCAGATGTGGATGAGTGTTGTTGTATCGAATCGATATGGAACGTACAAGAAGAATTTATTAAGGATGACAAGAAAGGTGCGTGATTGATATTCTTGTACAGGAAATAGTTTGAAGCAAATTCTGGGTTCCACTATGGAGGGAATGGATTGCAAGGAAGAGAATTGGATCCTTAGAAAAAAGCAAATCTCCACCCAAGTAACCTTTTCTCTCTAGAAAGATTCCACGAACTTATGCATTGTAACGGTACAAAATGTCCCAGATCATAAAAAGAAAGACAACTTCTCAAAATGTTCCAGATCGTAAAAAGAAAGACGAGTTCAGTTGGGAAGCATACAAATAGCTCAGCTCTTGGATGTGACTACACATCAGATGTCACTGTTAGTTTCTGGCTTTAGCTTTTGGTTTCGAATAATAATTTATTGCGAACACAATCAGATCATATTCATTTCTGTGTGGTAAACAAAAGTCAATAACCTTGTTTATCATCAGCCCTTTTGTTCTGCTTCTTCAACAATAGCTGTGAACATGGCTCATAAGGATCATATTCACTCTTCGGTTGTCAA
>BRYE01000004.1:2441267-2471267 GCA_030159115.1 Actinidia arguta var. hypoleuca | reverse complement strand
GTTATTTTGAGCAAACCCCAAAATCATTGAAGTCCAAGTGATAATATCAGGAGTGATCCCAAAACTCTCCATTGCCTTCATTACTTCCACTGCGAGCTCACCGTGCCCCAATTGGTTATAACTTGTTATCAACATGTTCTAAGTTATCAACCCCGGTTCAATCCCATCTTCCCCCATCAAGTTTAAAAGTCGCTGTGCCTCCTGAATCTCACCCTTCACGCAATACCCAGATATAATTGAATTCCAAGAAACCTTGTCCTTCCCCTCCATATTCTCAAAAAACCTCCTCACCAAACTCAACCTCCCACATTTTGCGTACACTTCCAAAATCGAATTGATAACACGGATTTCACTGCTCATCCCAGACCGAATCACTATCAAATGTATCAACTTACCTGTCTCACCATCCCCACAATTCCCACAAGCCTGCAAAATCTTCGGAAAAAGAAAATTATCAGGAACAACACCATCCTCCATCATTGAATAAAAGAGCTTTCACCACTTCCCCTCCCTTGAACAGGCACCAAACATGACTGACCACATAAACAAGTTTCTCTCGCGCATTTCATCAAACACCTTACCGGCCTCTACCAAAGATCCACACTTCCCATACATGCCAACCAATTTTGTCACAACAAATTGATCTATCCCGCTCAACAAACCAATATGCTCGTGGATGTTACGTCCTAAATGGATAATTGGCATCAGTGCACGACTGTATCAAGCAGGTGAAGGTGTGGGGTTTTACTTTGGAACCACATTGAGCAATTGAATCGAGCTGCTATGGCTTCCCTGAGGCGCCCATTTTTGCAGAGGTAATTCAAATGCGAGTCATTGATTCTTGGGCCTGGTTTTACGGACACTGATGCCTGGGTCTTGGGGACTGAAACCTTGGGTTTGAGGGGTTTAGACGAAAATTCAGAAGAAGCTTTGAAATATGTTGCTAATGGAGAGCTCGAATTACTGGATAAGATCAGACCATCCATTGTTGGAATTACGTTCTCTCCAAACCTATATATACAACAGTATATATCTATGTTGTGAGGTTCTCATATATTGAGACATGGAACTAGAAGAAGGATCTGTTCTCTTTAAATGGAGGTCCATCATATGTGCGGCCTGAGAACTCCCTTTCCATAACTGTGGGCCGAGAGGCCTGTGCTTTTTTTCCATCCCATTACGGTTCAGCTCCCTTCAAAGCTATCATCCCTCGAGAACCGTCAAGACACTTCTTGTAGGTTTCGCTCCGAGAAGATATCGATAATTCGAAACATTCCTAAAAAAAAATAGTTTTATCCGATATCTATTAGCACATTAGCATATGAATAAATTATATTATTTTTTATAAAATAAATAATTTTAATTTAAAATAATATCAGTCGTTTATTTTCTAATTGCAACAAAATTGGAAAATCTAAATTTTAATTTCACAAATAACCTCTAAATTATAATATTTTAGTACTTTCACCTTCTTATTTAAAAAATAAATTATATTAGCTATCTTAATTATTTAATTATATCATTTATATCCCTTTCATTACTAAATTAATTAAAAATAGTGATGAAACTTGATTGCGTGTTGTTCATGTGCTTAAATTAAATGTCTTTATGTCTACAATATTCTTATTTTTTTATAAAATATAAATCAACGCTCTATTTAAAAACTTATTAAGAAGGGTTATATTTATTTTTACAATGACTGAATAAGCATGTATATGGAGTCTTGACTTATTTTTTATAAAAAATAATAATATTTTAGACATAAAAAAATTTAATTTAAGCACATGAACAACACGCGATCAATTTTTTTTATTATTTCAAACAGATTAGTAACAGAAAGGGTATAAGTGATACAATTAAATAGGTAAAGAGTCAAATAATTTATTTTTTAGATAAAAGGGTAAAAGTGACCAAAAAAAAATATGACAATTTTGAAGGTGTTAGTGAAATTAAGTCAAATCTTAAATCATTGTCAAAATAAGAATGGTTGTTGAAATTTATACGGATGGTTATGGCTTTGCAGAAAAAAACCTCGTCAATCCCTCAACTCGACCCAACTTGTTGGAGTTTTGATTGAGTATGCGGATTAAATTTTGCATTCCGCTTTCAACCCGACTAGACCTGATCCACCCTTAAAACGAGTAAGCTATTTTTGTATTTATTACACCCTCACAACACTTGATTATTATTACTTTTTTTCTCTTTTG
Organism: Actinidia arguta var. hypoleuca; assembly: GCA_030159115.1. Lineage (NCBI taxonomy): Eukaryota > Viridiplantae > Streptophyta > Magnoliopsida > Ericales > Actinidiaceae > Actinidia > Actinidia arguta. The sequence continues at coordinate 2,469,060 of BRYE01000004.1, read as the reverse complement.
AATATAATGAAAATCAATTACAGAATGTCTAGAAGATGTTTGATAATATTTTTATTTTTTTATTTTTTGTATTTATTTGATGTTTGTTAACTTATTAATTTTTATTTTTCTATTTAATTAAAAATAAAAATTTATTTGTGTTGCTATCTATAATTAAAAATAAGGCAAAATTACAATTACTATTTTTGAAAATAGTAAAAATAATAAAATAGTAAAAAAAAATTTATATATATTTTTTTTCTTCCACTTCCCTCTCATCCAACCCTTCACCACCACATCCACCGCCGCCACCACCACCGCGACGACAGCAGAGGTGATCAAAAATAGTGATGGTGGCGGTGATAATGGTGGCGAAAGTGGTGAAAGTGGTGATGGAAGTGGTCAAAAATGGTGGTGATTGTGGCAATGGCGGAGGTGGTGGTAAAGGTAGATAATGGTGGTGGTGGTGTAAGTGGTGATTTTGTAAACAAAATAAAAATAATTTTTATTATTTTTATTATTTTAAAAAATAGTGGTAATAATTTTGACTTGTTTTCATTTATAAATAGTAATACAAACAAATTTTGGTTTATATTTATACTAAAAAAACAAAACAAAAATACATAAATAAAAAATTAAACAGTAAACAAAAATCACCCTAACATGCAAACTAATTTTCAAAACTGCCAAAAAAAAAAAAACTAATTTGTCAATTTTGAAGGTTGGCGGTGCGGGTCGATCGCATTGTAATGGGTGGTTTTAAGACTGGCTAGAGTTTAGGGAGTCGTGAGGCCCCTAGCAGTGCCTTTCACTCTAAAAATCGTTTGAATAGATAGGAAAAGGCCATTGATAATGCCACGAAACAATATTATGCGGCGACGCATATTTTGTTTGTCTGACAATTTTTTTCTGGGTACCAGGTAGAAACGCTTCTCCCCACCGCATCTCCGTCTCCCTTTATGTTTCTCTGTCCTTCACTTTCACTCTCTCCATAAACCCAGATCACCTACCAATGGTAAGCACCACCAAGCCATCTCCTCCACAAAATCTAACATCGTTGATCTAGACTGAGGAGTCAAGGTTTATGTTGGTGTACAAAGTTATGGAACTGGATTTCAAAGGTTTTGTTTAGAAATGCTTTTGCCCGAACGATAAAAGCGAAGATTTCTTTGAAGTTTGGAGTCTAAAAAATCTTTTATTAACTTTTGAATGCCATGGATCTTTCAGGCTCTTGGACCAATTGGATTGTTATGTTTAGCTAATGAAGCGTGAGATTATTCAAATTCAATGCAAGATCAGGACCAAAATGAATTGAAAAATAGTGAAGGTGAAGGTGGTGGTATTGAAATGAGCAAAGAAAACTAAACGTTAGTTTTAAAATAAAAAAAATTAGTGTTATTTCTGAAATTATATGAGAAATAACTGTATTAGTCAGAAACCTCAAGGAGGTTAGAGAAATTTATCCCCCAAAAAATGACCTAGTGCTACACAAGACTCTCGCTAAAAACGGATCTCAAAAGTACAAGATGTACGTAATCTTATCTTCAAACTATTGTTAGAGATCTCCGTTCTCTTACTTATAAGCTTGATATGACAACTGTTTAGAAGTGAATTTATTAGACTTTCTTAATTATTATTTTTTTAAAATTTATAAATAAATAAAGAACAAAGAACCCAAAATATTTTGACCTAACTAGACTATAATTAGCAAATTCTAGCTATTGTTGATTATCAAGTGATGGGCTATTTAGGGTTTGGGTTATTATGACAATGAATGATTTAGGATCATAATTAGCAAATTCTAGCTATTGTTGATTATCAAGTGATGGGCTATTTTGGGTTTGGGTTATTATGATAATGAATGATTTAGGATCATATGTGCATGGTACAACAAATTTTAGTTAAGATAGGACCCAACATTAATCAAGAGAAGAGCAGTTTATAACTTTACTGAAATTGGGAAAGAGGAATTCTACAACACCAGAATGTAGACTAAATTTTTTTTATAGAATTTAAAATAAATAATTCGGATTCACGTAACCAAGTAAATCTAAATTATTCATTTTAAATTCTGAAAACTTTTTAAATCTAAATTTTGATACCACAGCAGTGCTAATTTGGAAAATGGGATTTGATAATAATTTGCAGTTTGGCACCATATTTTCAGGAAGCAATTTGGAGCTTAGTAATAGAAAATTGTGCTGACATGAACCACACAAATATGAAGAAGAAAAAAAAATCATCACCATAAATAATTACACAAGACCTTGCAGGATAAATAGAGATTTGGGGTGTTGTAGTGCTCCAAGGCAATGCGTCCCTACAATGCTCTTTTGACGGACTTACAATTGACTCGTTTTCATAATTCAAACAGTTCGTTTTGTAAAGTTTGTCGGGCATATGATCTGTAAAAAAATAAAAGTTGATTGGATATTATTAACCGAGTAGTGGATCACATTTGTCTTATAGTTTATTCTCATAATCATAATTATCATTCATATATTTTAAAACAACTTGCTCAAATCAAAATTATTGATGTTTGATCAATCTAATTTTTTTAATGAATAATTCGCTCAACGAACTATACAAAATGAATAATTGGAATCATAAAAATGAGCCCAACTTGAAGGTACAGCAGGTGTAATGCCCCAAATAGTGCAATGAGATAATGTAGTTTCTGGACAAATAGTGCCCTAAATATTAGGGCAGCATGCCCTTAAATGGAAGGGGAAGAGTGAGAGTAAAGTCAACAGTACATGAACACACTGAGAACTTTCATCATTACTACGGATTGAGTTTTTTGAGTTGAAACAAAAATGAGATCCCAAAATTTGCTGTAGACAGTGGACTATTGTGTAGACTTGCAAAGAACAATGAGCAATGGGGAAAAGAACAACGAGCAATGGGGAAAATGTTACGTTTATAATATTTTTTGTATATTATTTATACAATAAATACAAAACGAGGGGAAAATGTTACGTTTATAATATTTTTTGTATATTATTTATACAATAAATACAAAACGATATCGTTTTAGTTGAATAAATACAAAACGTCTTTCCATTTAGGGTAATAACATAGAAGGATAAATAGAACAACGTCATTTTGCATTTATTCAGCTAAAACGACGTCGTTTTGCATTTGTTATACACATGTTATACAAAAATTATTATAAACGTAGCATTTTCTGAGCAATGGTCCATTGTCTTAGGGTTTTGCTGTGTCACCCTTCTTTTATTAACTGTCCTAATTGGCTAATGTGGAAGACACATGAGAAAATTTCATTTAAAGATACACCCAATTGTAACAAGTTCATATCATTATTCGCATTGCACGTGGCCATGACTTTTGATCTTGTAAGATCATGATTTTTCATAATTAGCCATGACAAATGTTATAAAAAAAATAATGAGACTACAAGTACTAAATTAACATAATCAAATATGAAAACTTACAAAATAAATAGATTTTTTGGCCACAGCATAAATAGATCATATCACCAAGCAGGCTAGAGAGTGGGGAAGCTCGAGCAGTAAATATACAAATGAAGTTTCTCTAACCGTTAAGGTTTAAACTTCAGGGTAAAGTCGGTAAGTTGAGTCAATCTTGAATATACATCAATTTTTTTAACTGCTCATCTTACAAAAAATCAAATTCATCGGGCATCCACGGCTATAGGATTTTAGATAACAACTATAATTTTTGGAATAAATCTGTAAAGGAACAAAATATAAAATGACGAAATCTGACCTGCTAGGGCAGAGGCCTCCACTGAGCCGTCACTATAGAGCAAGTTCAGAGGTTTTCTGCGCCGAACCTTGGTGCAAACAACATCGAAGACAGGCCATGTCCTAGCTAAGGCTATGCCTACGTCAGAGTTATCACTACTTAGCAAGCTCGGTAGGGTGACCAAGCTTAAGCATGGACGAGGGATAGCGGTCGGTGGTAATCCCAAGAGAGGTCAGGGGACATAAGGTGACTTGCACGTCGAAGTTCCTTCTAATAGTCCCCACGCCCTAATGGAGACGTATGTGGAATGATGAGAAGCTATCAGCCAAACCCTAGGAGCATGGCTAGGTCAGCTACCTACTCACTGAAACAGCAGTCAGCGAGTACGAGCACACGTCGAGTGACAGTCTGTCCAGTGACAGGACAACTAGCGTCAAGGCACGTGCCAAGCTATACAATATAAAATCAGCATTTCTTTCTGTTAAATCTCATTGTTCGAAGAACAATACAGAATTTAGAAAAACAATATAAATATTTTATTAAACCAAATAAGAACATATTACAATAATTGAATTGAAAGAAATACAAAACAGTTAAATAAGATGAATAAAATTTATAAACTGAGTCGAGTCTCGTGTTTCACACGATCTTCTTAAGGTTGATTCGTCTTTCACCGGTGCGTTTAGTCAATGGACGTCGCATCCCATAATAAAACAGCAAACTCCAGATAATGTTAGCACCGCACTAATTGGCCCATCAAACTCAGTGTTTTTGATCTTTCTCCATGGAGAAAACAAAAAGCTAAAAAAAAATAATTTCGAGAGTAGTGTGTGCTATTAGATATTGTTTCTTGTTGTTCTTTTGAAACAAAGAAAATAGTGACTTTATATAGGAGTGGAAAGCCTTATCATTCATTGTAGGAAATTGATGGCCATAATTATGTGTTAATGATTGTCATTATTCTTTTATAACTACAGCCATTAACCTTACCATAATGGACAATGTTATTCAAAATTCAAAAAATTTCAATATCATTCAAAATTCAAAATTCAAAATTTTTTCCAACACTTTCATAAAGAGGTACACAATATTTGGCTAAGAACATATAAACTTTCTCTCTCTCTCTCTCTCTACCTATTTCGGTCATCTAATTTGACCGTCGGATAGTTATTTCTCAAAAATAGCTCCAACGATCGGTCTTATTGTTTCGGTGTTGCAACTAGGGCATTGCTGAACGAAGGGTTGAAAGTCACTAATACAACCATAGAACCGCTGTAAATGTCTATCTTCGATTTTCTTCCTCTGATCCCCAAACATACAACCCCACAAAATCATTCATTTTCTCCGCTCAATTTACTTGTTACATAAACAATTTTATCTGCATTCTTTCCAAGATGAACGATTTCAGTAATCCGCATTCAGACAATTTCTCGATCTTTTGAGTAGCCTTACGAGTTAAAAGACATATCACATGGTTTCAAAAGATACAAGGCCATTTTGTGAAAAAAGACATGCCTGATGAGCCCAAAATGACGTACATTATCATCCTGACAATATATATAGGAGATGATACAATACTGCCATGGAACACGTGATCAAGGCCATTTTTTTTGGCCAAATTTGAGTTATTTTGATGAATCACACCTATAACTTCACTCCATACTCGTTAAAATTTTATTACAATTAATGTCACTGTTCGACGAGTCTTATAAAATAAACTATAAAGCAAGTACATCTTTTTTTTGTAGAAATTGATTTTTGTTGGTAAACATTTCAATTTTATCTTCTTGATCACTGTCTAGCCCAATTGAGCATGCTCTTTGTCAATTCTAGAAAAATGAGAATGAGACACCTCACAAACGATTGTGTTTTGGACACACCGACACTCTACACTTGTAAGTATAAAGGGAAATATGCAATCGTTTATAAAATATTTGTAGCACCACTTGTGAAATAGCCAATATACTAAGTTTCGAGCTTGGATCCAATTTTGCCACATGGTAACTTGGGCTCATTTTTGTCCGATTAATGAGAAGTCACGACTTGGCAATACTGACCTCCGCCGTCGTGCCTTATATACGCTACAATGCCATGCCCACAATGGACATTTCCAAAAGGTTTAAAAGTGACACCAACTTTATTTACAATGGTCATGATTCTTGACACTTTCCACCCATTATATGTACCGTTCACATTTAAGCCATGTACCCTCTGTCAATGACATAAAAGCACCTAATAATTTCTCCTTTATCTTTATTATGGTTCAAATTGTAAATTCAGTGAAACAGAGTCTCCATGTGGAAACAGTGAAACTCTAATTCCAGTTTGGAAATTGCTAGAGTCACCGAAAATGTTATCGATTGCACCAAAACGACGCCATTTGTTTTACTGATGGGCCACTGTTTTTTTTATTTTATACCAAAATGATATCATTTTGATAACATTCATAATAAATGCGGTAACATTTTCAATAATTGTAGCATTTCCCTTCCAATTTTGTTCCTCATCCGTTCAGACTGTGAAACCACTTAAATTTTCATTTGTTTATACATTTTTTAACTTGAAAAAGGCTCTTCCAATCCAGCTCTCATACGAGAAGTCAGAAGAATATTATATGATACTATATATATCTGTAACAGTAAGCTCATAGACTAGAACACACACTGAAGCACCTAGAGAGAGAGAGAGAGAATGGATACTAACCAAGTCTCCAAGCTTCTCATCCTAACGAGCATTGCTCTGTTAGTGAATACTTATCTGATCCAGTGTAGCGTGACCTACGATAACAAGGCCATCATCATCCATGGCCAAAGGAAAATCCTCATCTCTGGCTCTATCCATTACCCCAGAAGCACCCCTGAAGTATGATTCCCCTCATTCTCTATTTTCCTGCATTTTACATATTTATTTTCAAATTTTATCTGAATTTTTTGACCAATGTGTTTTTGTGCAGATGTGGGAAGATCTCATAAACAAGGCCAAAAATGGGGGCCTAGATGTTATAGACACCTATGTGTTTTGGAATGTTCATGAACCTTCCCCTGGCAATGTACTTTGTCTCTAGATCTCCATGTTCTCTCACTAGATTCTGTTTTTACTCTGCTCACTTCATTCATTTCACTGCATATTTATTGCCATTGGTTTCTTTTATGGTTTTTGTTCAGTACAATTTTGAAGGAAGATACGACCTCGTACGGTTCATAAAGACAGTGAAAAAATCTGGGCTCTATGTTCATCTTCGAATTGGACCTTATATTTGTGGAGAATGGAATTTTGGGTAAATACGGATTTATGTATTTAAAAAAAAAATAGTAGATCCATACCAGGTTTTTCTTTTTCTTTTTATAAATTTCATGAAGGAATGTTTGATTTTGATATTTCTATGGTGCAGAGGATTTCCTGTATGGTTGAAGTATGTGCCTGGAATTAGCTTCAGAACAGATAATGAGCCTTTCAAGGTGTCTGATATCAATTTATTTATTTATTTTTTATTTTTTTTAGATTGCAAAAAGCACAAATGAACTGGTTTAATTTTCTTACTTTTTTTTTTCAACTTGTTAATTTTGAAGGCGGCAATGCAAGGGTTTACCCAGAAAATTGTTCAGATGATGAAGAGTGAGAATCTGTTCGAGTCGCAGGGCGGTCCCATCATCCTCTCTCAGGTTTTGAGTTTCTCTTGCTAAATTTAGCAGAAACGTTGCTTTGTTTGGTTCAGAAACGATTTCGTAGAACAATTTTCAGAAACTTATTTTGAAAAAAAAAGCACCCGAAAACAGGTTTTGCTGATAGTTCGCCAACAAGTTTCTATGTTTTTCAAAAATGGAAACAGAAAACAAACAATATCACAAATTTAGATGCCTAATTATCTAAGAAGCTCCGTTGCCATTTCATCGTGTGCGTGTAGATTGAGAATGAGTACGGGGCACAAAGGAGGGCTCTTGGATCTGCAGGTGAAGCATATATAAATTGGGCAGCAAAAATGGCTGTTGGACTAGATACTGGTGTGCCATGGGTTATGTGCAAGGAAGACGATGCCCCTGACCCCGTGGTCAGTTAATTCTCTTAACTCATCACATCTTTTCACATCAAGATTCGACTCATTATGTATCGGTGTTTTGGTGTTTTGGCCTCTCGATATTAATATTTTAGTAAATATTGGCCAATACTGTCTGATATCAACCAATACATGCTCATATAACCGATACATATACCAATACCGCAATTTAAAACCTCATATTGGTTCGTTTCTCCTTTCTTGATTACATACATCAGTTAGTAAGTAGTAGTATGCAACCTGTATTGTAGATTGTCTCATTGTTACTCTAAAATATCAAATTACTGCTACATTTGTTGATGTCAACAAACCTTTGTTGAATTTTCGGAAATCCCAATCCAGAAGAGATTCATTTTTTTTTTTCTCTATATTGGCGACAGATCAACGCGTGTAATGGTTTTTACTGCGATGCTTTTACTCCGAACAAACCTTACAAGCCAACCTTGTGGACTGAGGCTTGGAGTGGCTGGTAAATATTAGATTTATGATAAGTTCTTTGATATCGAGTCCATGAGATGCAAGTAAATTAACTCTCGATTCCATTTTTTTTACTACAACTCAAAAGGTTCACGGAATTTGGTGGGACAATTATAAAGCGACCGGTTCAAGATTTGGCGTTTGCAGTTGCTCGGTTCATACAGAAGGGTGGCTCATTCGTCAACTATTACATGGTTAGTTACCCTGCGCTTCACGGTTCAATTCATCTGTTTATAAGACTTAAAACAGGCTCACAATATGAGTTCCTTTGCCTTGCTGATTCTGATAGTACCATGGAGGAACAAACTTTGGGCGCACTGCCGGAGGCCCTTTCATTACCACCAGTTATGATTATGATGCTCCGATCGATGAATACGGTTAGAGACTTGACTCATATTCATCATGAAAGCAATCAACATATGGGTTAAATACCTTTTTTGAAGAAATGTTAAACTGCTAAAGTTGTAAAAGACCACTTTGTTGATTTCAGGTTTGATCAGGGAACCTAAATATGGCCATTTGAAAGAGCTCCATAGGGCTATCAAACTATGTGAACCGGCTCTAGTTTCTTCGGATCCTACTGTAACTACATTAGGAAACTCCCAACAGGTCAGCCTTTCTAATTTTGGTTTCCACTATGAGCGTACCATCCATGACAATTATTAACTCTGCTATGACCGTATTCTAGGCTCATGTATTCACAGGACGGGGAACTTGCGCAGCTTTTCTCTCAAATTTCGATAGCAATTCTGCCGCTAGGGTTACTTTCAACAATATGCACTATAAGTTGCCTCCTTGGTCCATCAGCATCCTTCCAGATTGCAAGAAAGCAGTCTTTAACACTGCAAGAGTAAGTGATGCTCTAGTAGGTTCTCTTCAACATATACTTTGACCGTGTTTGGATCTTGGAGCAATAGAGGGATTTGCGGAGGGAAAAGAAAAGAGACTTCTTTAGCTAATTTTTACGCTTTTCCCTTCGTTTTTCTTTTCCATCTGCAAATCTCTCCACAAATCCCAAAGGCAGCAACATCGTACTTTTGGATAAGAGTATAGTACTTTCGTTATTGTTATGAGAAATGAATTTTCTCTCGTCAATGTTTTCCGATCATTAAGCTTCGAACTCAAACTACGCGGATGCAAATGTTGCCGACCAATTCTGCGTTGCTTTCTTGGGAGACTTACGATGAAGATATTTCTTCGTTGGAGGACAGTCCAACGATGACTGCTGCTGGGCTGCTGGAGCAGATAAACATCACTAGAGATAGCACTGATTATTTGTGGTACCTCACAAGGTGAGTCCTACGGGGACCTCTTCTTTAAGATCTAGAGTCATAAAATTCCGAAACGAATTCTGCATAAACTCGTGCACTAATTTACAATTTCGATCCCAATTTTATTGGTTGCGATCTCTCTAGTTTTTCATTCATTTATGGTTATCGGGGTAGGGAGAACGTGTAATAAAGAAATGTATTTGTAGCCTCTGCAATTCCTGCTTAAAATAAAGAGCTATCTGACATAAACACCTTCCAACTTTCTGTATTTTTTGTCCAATCCAGTGTTGACATTGGTTCATCGGAGTCATTTCTTCGAGGAGGACAAATGCCCACTCTCACTGTGCAGTCAAAAGGCCATGCTGTTCATGTCTTCGTAAATGGACAGTTTTCAGGTATTACTGGAATAGTCGAAGTGCATTCGCAATTTGATTTTGCTCTGCTAACCTCTGATGTTTCAACCGTCACAAAATAGTACGATGTCCATGACACTGATTTGGAAATAAATACAGGTTCAGCCTACGGTTCAAGGGAAGCCATGAGGTTAACATTTTCAGGATCGGTCAATCTGCATGCCGGAATAAACCGAATAGCACTTCTCAGTATAGCAGTTGGATTGCCAGTTTGTTTCCGCCCATGACTCTGTATCTTATTTGTCTTTTGCTTGCTTCTTAACCTTATATCTATGTTCGAATGATTGACCGAATTAGTTATTTTAGTTACTGACAAAAACTTTCGTTGTTTGTTATTAAAGAACATTGGTTTGCACTTCGAAACACGGAAAGCGGGAATCCTTGGGCCGGTGTTGCTGAACGGTCTAAACCAAGGAAATAGGGACTTATCATGGCAGAAATGGACTTACAAGGTCAAAAAAATAAAACCCTATACATTTCGGCAGTTTTAATTGATTTTAGAAGTTGTAGAACTCTCAAACCATCTCCCTTGAACAGGTTGGCCTCAAAGGTGAGGCGATAAATTTGGTATCTTCAAACGCAGTCTCGTCGGTGGAGTGGGTTCAGGGATCCTTACTTGCACAAGGCAAGAAGCCTTTGACATGGTACAAGGTAAGATAAAAGAGAATTGGACACAAAAGGTCCAAACCTAAATTATTAGTTCAATAGTTAAAGAGTTGTGTTTGGCTTGCGACTGGTAGGTGTATTTCAATGCACCGGGAGGAGATGAGCCACTGGCTTTGGACTTCCGTAGCATGGGTAAGGGACAAGCGTGGATCAATGGACAAAGCATTGGCAGATATTGGATGGCTTATGCCAAAGGCAAATGTGGTCGTTGCAGTTATACAGGAGGATACGGAGCCCCCAAGTGCCAACATGGTTGTGGTGAACCTACTCAGAGATGGTAACATTTTGCGAATGACTTGCACCACTGAATTGAATATGTTATCATATATATTCTCACCAGTTCTTTTGGAATTTTGGGTTTTATCAGGTATCATGTCCCCAGGTCTTGGTTGAAGCCAAAACAGAATTTGTTGGTAATTTTCGAAGAACTAGGTGGGGATGCATCGAAGATTGCACTCGTAAAAAGAACAAGCCAGTAATGTTCTTAAAAGGAGAAGAATCAAAGAACTCCCCACTGAAATTACACATATAATGCAGAGCAAGGGAATGGTGGCAATACCAATCCTTACTAGACGGGCAATACGTATCTGTAGCCTTCAATCCAGGAATGAGCTTCAATTTGTGTAATGATAAGTAAATAAATAACACATGAATCATACTTCAGCAGAGGTATTGTTGATTTACCAAGTCGCTGTAAGAATTTAAAGCCATGGACTTGCCATTGCCGTTGTGTTTATGTACTCGTTCAAATGCACCCATGAAATTTTGAAACTAGTACTCATAATCAAACGCTATAATAGAACTCAAATAAAACCTCATAGGGTTCACAATATTACATCAAGATCAAGTAACACACAACTAGCTAGATACTTTCGATCATAGTAAACGACAAGCCAGAAGGTCTATTACAACTAAAACTTTATTCATAAACAGAATTGAGAAAGGCGCCAAGGCTCATATCTCCTCTTAACCAGAAACTCAAGCAGAAGCAGTACCAACAGCAGCGTGCTTTCCTATTACCTTCTCCAGTTCCTCTTTATTTGCACCCACAACCCTGTCCACCAACTTTCCTTCTTTTATGAACACAAAAGTTGGCATTGCCTCCACAGCCCAATCCTCAGCAACAGACTGCAGAGAGAGTATTTGTTACTTCTTAGATTATTAAATCAGGAATTTCAAACTAGTCAATTCAATAATCGTATCACGATCTAACAGTATCAGTTTGAAAAAAATATTCAAGATAAGGGGGGCCTTGTACGCTCTTTACCTTTAATTCATCCACGTCGACCTTGAGGAATGTGATATGAGGCATCTTGCGAGCCAACTCTGCAAGGATTGGGGCAATGAAACGACATGGTCCGCACCATGAAGCGGTGAAATCCACCACCACCTACCAAAAGAGTTCCTCAATAAGTACATTCTATGGAGATGCGATTAGAAAAGCATCAAATCATTACACTTGTAAAAGCACATCGAGCGTTCTTGCTGGTTAATTTGCATTATCAGAATGGTTAAGGAGGGGGCAAAGAGCCAATTTCGAGGGAGAGTATAGTAAGGGAAATGCAAGATCATGAAAAATGTTCACCAATATTTCTTGATGAGGGACCATGAGCTATAGCATCAAGATTTGAAAGAACAATTAATCCTGATCCCACCGATAAAAGAAGCTCCATAGCAGAAAATATTTAACCCGTACTTGAGAACTAGGAGAGAGATACAGCTATTGTGAAAAGAGGAAGGGGTTACATTCATATAAAAAATCAGAAACAAGAAACAGACACCACTAAGAAATGAAATGGATAAAGACTGATTATCAAAAAAATTGAAAAATCATTCAACAAGTACATCCCAGTATGCGAACCATTTCACGCCAATAGCATTTGGAAGTACTTCCCAGTTCTGAATGAAATCAAAAAGTTAGTAACTATTAGCCTGGACAAGTTGAGGTAGCAATACAAGAATTCCAACCAAAACATACAAGAATTCCAACCAAATGATAGTTGATGAGACTATTCAATAGGGACTGCTTTGATTGTGCAAATCCCTTATATCAAAACTCCTCCATTTTGAATTAACATAAAGGCCATATTTCTGCAAAAAAAAGACAATTATCTAAATTGAAAATGCACTAATTTGATATGGCGATTCACATTTGGCCCCAATAACCCATTGACAAACTAGAACTTGAAGACCAATCACCAGGTTATTCGTTCATGCACATAGACAACTCCCAATCCCCAGCCCCGTAAGGCAGTGTTTGGATTAAGGATTTGGTGGAGGAAAACCAAAGAAAATGGAAAACTTAGAGGATCCAAATGGTTCAGCACTGTTGGATTCTATAACTTTTCCCTTACCAAATCCTTAATCCAAACACAGCCTCTAAAGTGACCAACAAAATCTAAAATACCGAACACCCATATTAAACCCCGCTAGATTAGCATCACATAAAAGCATAAATAACAGAAGTAAAAAAAATAGCAATTCAAATAAAGCAAAGAAGCAGACCTTGTCATCTGAATACAAGAACAGGAAATCAACAAGGAAAAACCCGAAACCAGAAGTAAATTCATGATGAACAACAAGAACTAAACCCTAACCCAACCTTTTGTTTCTGCTAAAGAGCAATCAAACAGTGTATTTAGAAACAAATTGCCAAAAAAAAAATCTTCTAGGCTGTATTTGGATCAATGATTTGGTGGGAAGAAAAAGAAACGGAAAAATTAGAGGGTCCAACCGTTCAGGCCAGTTAGATCCACTAATTTTCCATTTTCCTTTCCTTTTCCCTCACCAAATCCTTGATCCAAACACAGTCCTAGAAACAGGAAACCCAATGCCCAACCCATTAATTGAAAGGCACACATCAATCAAAACCAGAGATTAAATGAAAGAAAAAGAAGTTGGATATGGAACCCACAACAAATTCCCTGGGAATTCGAGTCGTTTTTACAATGTTAAAGAGTAATATAACAATACAACTTGTAGAAAACAGGAAAAAAAAATGATGAAAAAGAAGATCAACAAGAACTAAAACCCTAAATCCTAAACCCAACCCAATAATTGAAAAGAACGAATCAATCAAGCCAATAAATTAAACGAACAAGAAGGGAAGAATCAGAGAGAATAGAGAAAAGCGTTACCAGTTTCTTGGAGTCGTTGCCCTTCTGGATCTCTGCCTCCCACTGTTCCACGCTGTGGCAGCCAATTACTTGGGCCTCAGTTGAACCCATTTTGATCTCACTTCAAAATTCGAAACAAAGAAATCGAAAACGAAAACACAATTCTGAAACAATGATTTGCTTTTGCGATCTGGGAGAATGCGGAATCGATTAGCCTCAGGCCTTCATTTATAGCCAATCTTAGGGTGCCGTTTTACGAAAATCTACCGAAATTTGCTGATAACTACGGGAATGCCACTAACCTATGTGTTTTAAACGCGTATACGGTTTATATTATATTTTCACCCCCTTTATTCGAAATACCGTTTTTCTCCCTGATAGTTATTCTTGTAACAGTTTAGTCATTTGTTAGTTGACCGCTCAACAGAAGTAGTTAACATCAGCAAATACTGGCCAAAACTATCAATTTAACCCTTGTTAACCACCACCAGGCCAACTAGTCCACGTAAATTCCACCCCTGCCCTCCAATATTTTAGCTATCCATTTCTCTTGATAATTTGTTAATAAAAAAATAGTGATAATTTTAACACTCCCATTTTTGTCAATTGTACATAATTTTTTATCTTTATTAGGTGTCATTATCTAAAAGATATTCTATAAAGTTAAAAGTAAAAGATGTTGTGGTAGAACTATGGGGCCAGCAACTAACAGTCAGAATTGATCAGGATCTTGGTCTTTGACGTCAGCAACAACTTGGGTGACCTACGCAGATGAACAAATATAATCGGTCGGGACAAGACCGCTCAAGCCCCCTCTAGAGTGCGAATCAGACCAAGGCAAAAATAAGCTAAACAACAAGAAAGCAAATCTATTAGTGTGTATGCAAAGATTAAATCGTACATTTTCATAACGAGAAAACGAACTTTTTTCAGATGAAAAATGGAGAGTCGTATGAGAAGATCACGGCAAAGATCTTTGAAAAGATAAGTATGGAAGGAGATCCTACGGATGTCGGGATGAAATAGGAGGTTGCTATTTAGAAAATCCGTAATTATAGGCGACATAGTTGAGAATGAGTCTTATGGAGGTGGACCCTTTTATGGAAGTGTAGTCCCTACGAAGATGGTCTTTAATCAGGTGAAGTAATCATCCTCACTTGTTGGCGATGTGGCAATCAAACAGCATGCTCACAGAGGGTGGCAAGGAGAGCGATTGGCGATGATAATATTGACGACCTGAAGAGATATTTGCGATGTGATCCTTTAGGCGAAGTGTTCAATCAGACCATCAAAAAGTGGGAATTTTACCCCACATCAAAAGTAATATAAAATTAAAATACAAGGGTGTTTGGATAATTTTACTTGATAAAGACAACAAAGGGAGTTCAATTGAATATCACTCTCCTAAAAAAAGGTTATTATATTTAATATGGAATTGAATCAGGCACTGGGGTGTCACTGTGGTTTCACAAAATAGAGGGGTATAGAGTGATCTTATATAAATGAAGGGGGTGCCAGTAGAATTTACACTTGTATTGTTCGTATTGGTTACGGACGCGATTTGGTGACGTGTTGGCATATGTCAAGAGACCCAATAGGGTGTGCAGGATTCCTTCGTGTGGGAGATGATGATGCAAAGTGGGGGTCCCTGTTTGGATGTGTGGTTTTATTCCCACGAAAAATCAGCCGCCGCTCAAAAAGTGTGGTCCTTGATTTGTGTTGTCCCTGAAGGATACGGGAAGGGAATTACTTTTAGAGGATGATAAATTTTAGAGAGGGATAATTTTTGAAAGGAATAATTTTTAATTTTGTTTAGATATTTTTTAGAATAGGTGGATAAGAGTGTGGGATAAGCAATAAAATATATAGAGAGAAATAAAATATAAAATATCTAGATATTAAAAATATATATTTTGTTTATATATATATATAAATAAAAATATACATTTTGTTTCTTTTTATATATTTTTTTTCTTATCTTTCACCCCCTTATCTACCCGGATAACTTTTAGTTAGAGTAAGGATCACCCAAAAATTATCCACCTCTATCCGTCTGCCGGGTGAAAAGTTATTTGCTTGGCATAAACCATCCAAACGCCGGATAACAAAAATTATCCGGAGAGAAAAGTTATCCCCTCGCTATCCGCTAGCCAAACAGGCCATTACTTGCTAACCTCAGGATCCCTATCCTTCGTGCCTCTCCAAATTCTTCACGTGGGTTCTCCTTTCGATACTGTTATGATAACGTAAATCATTTATTTTGTAGTACTCAGTTGTATAGATTATTCATATAAAAAATTAATTTTTGAGATTATTTTGATAATTCAAATTATTCTTTTTTATAAAACTCGTTGTGTAAGTTATTTATGCAAAAATTTAGTTTAATTGGATATCTTTAAATATATGAATAAATTATATTTTATTTTATAAAATGAATGACTGTTATAATTATAAACCTAAACCGTTCATTTATTTTAAAAAAATACAATTACTTTTGTGTTTATAAGTTTCTATAAAACTGATTTTTCAATACGAGAGCTACAAGAGGAATGATTCAAAATCATTTGATGTAAGCTTGGGGAGCAAACTTGGAAAATTTGGAAGAGTATGGAGGATAAAGGTTGGAGGTGAGCCGAACCCTTCAAGGCTAAGTTTGGAACTTAGGGTAAGAAATTAAAATAATAATAATAATAATTTATTTTCATTAATGTTTTTTTTACATTCTTCTCCTTTCTTTACTTTTTTTTTTCTTTAGATTTATTTAAGTTGTTTTATTGTTTTCTTTTCTCCTTCTTCTAAAATCAATCAAGAAAAAAATATTTTTTTTTATTTAATTTCTTTGCAAAACCAAACAAACAGAAATAAATGATTAATTTTAAAAAAAAAATTAATTATTTTTTTCACTTTCTCTTCCTTTTCACAAGTTCCAAACACAGCCTGAGTGATGATTGTATTTCATTTGTTTTGATTAATGAACCATAGATATAATTTGACCATATACAAGTAGTAGTTATTTGATTAATTTAATTATTTACATAAATAATTAGATATGATTCGACCATATACAAATAGATATTTTATTTTTATTTTTATTTTTATTTTTATTTTATTTTTTATTTTTATTTTTTTTTTTTGGGGGGGGGGGGGGGGAGAAGGGGAAAGTACAAAAAAAATATCAAGATTTGAACTTAATAACAAGTTAAACTCTATAATTTTAATTATAACAAATCAAGCTCTAGAGTTTTGATATAGTCACAATTAAAAACTCTCCATTAGTCTTTATTTCATTAGAGTTTACCAAACCAATTAATTCTTGCCCAAAAAATTAGAAAAATAATGTCTTTAAATGTTATTATCATTTAATTGGTGTATTTAGGGCTCATTTTTAATCAAAATTCTGAAAAAATAGCTTGAATATATAACTTGCAAATGAATCCTAATGACATCTATTTTAACTTAAAAATGATCACGAATTGCATTGATTAAAGGTTTTAAAGGGCCGATAACTTTGGAAGTTGTTGTTTTTATAAAAAAAAAATAAAAATTTAGTTGGTTATGTGAATCATAATAGAACAAAGACTGACGGAGATTTTTAATTGAGACCACATCACAATTCTATTGTTTAATTTGTTATAATTAAAATTATAAAATTTAATCTATTACTGATGTCAAATACTGATTTTCCCATTTTTTTAATATGTGGCTACCAGTATCGTATAAACTATTTTTTTTTTTTTTGCATATAATTACATGTTTTAAAAAATTTTAAAAATAAACATTTCAAATCATGAAGATAAAACAATGTTAACCTTGTCGAGAGGGCAATGCAGGGTGCACTACACGGCCATAAAAATAGAGTATGTGATTGTGAAAATATTTATTTTGATACCATTTGACGAGATGTCATATTGTCACATATATTCTCAAAATGTGTGTATAAGTGTATTTATACATTAAGAAGAAAAAAAGTTCGGAATGAGTGTAAAGTTTTAATATTTTAAATAATTGAAAAAAACAGCTATCATTTTGACCTTTAAGGAATCCAACTTGTAGGTGAAAAAAATATTTTATGGTGACACTTTTATAAAAGAAAAAAATATATACGGATCTAAAAATTGTCTTATACCAAAATGGGTTCTTCTTTAATAAATGGTATCGTCAACCACATCATTTATGATACGAGCCACATATAACACATAATTAAGCCATGTTAAGTGTAACGGTGTATAACTAAATATGATACACAAATGTCATCACCATGTTAAGGTAAAGTGTGGTCCCTAAAAAAAATTCTCCTCCCATAAAAAAAAAGAGACTAAATATGATACACAAATGTCATCACCATGTTAAGGTAAAGTGTGGTCCCTAAAATTTCATAAAAAAAAAAAAAGATTCTCCAACTTAAAAGCCCCCCCAAAAAAAGATTTTCCAACTTTAGCCTTTTAAGTATTTGTCGTCACAATCTCCAAAAATAGGCTCGAGTGGTAGTGATCACCCATGGTTTCATAAAGCTTTTGATCTAGAGTTTAATTCTCATCGGCGTACTATCAATTTCTGTGTTGGACCAGTACATACGAAGCTTTACTCTGATTTTAAATGGGCTTTCCGTTCATTAATAGTGAAATTAGTCTCTCAAATTAGTCGGTACAATAGATCGAATATATATATACACTAAGGGCATATTTGTTTTGAAGATAAGAATGTTGGATTGGATAACAAATTATGTGGGGCCACTAATATGGTATTTGTTGACTCCTTTTGAGATTGTATATGTAATTCGATGAATTTGTAATCCATCAAATTGGTCGGATTTGTAATAATACCCCCCCCCATTATTACAAATTCAAAGGGTATGAATTAGGCCTAAAGTTACTAAAATAACCATAAAATATGTAAAATTATTAAAATACGACGCTATGATTTATCCAAATAATTTTATTATTAAATACGAATTTTGTTAGCAATGATCATGTATATTAAAGCCATGCATTTATTCAAATTTTATCACTTCAACATATAAATTTTTACTCTCATTTAATTTTCAAAATTCAAAAAAAAAATAATAAATCTTATTTAAAAAAAATATTTTAAATAGAGGAATGAGACAAGTAAAAATAAATAATTTTTTTTAAAAAAAAATACACTAAGGATAATAAAAAAATAGATTAATCTTATTTCAAAGTATTTTTTTATTTTTACTATTTTTTTTTGTTTGAAGAGAAAAATAAAAAAAATATATCACAGGGGCTCACATGCGACATAAAATCAAAATTTAGGTATAACATATATATAAACTCATTTAGTATCATAATCTTATGTATATATCACATAATTATATTTGCGTGAGCATAATATTTTAATAAAACGAGTTTAGCTTATATATATCACTTAATAAAAGTATGAAAATCTTTTAAAGAGAGTATTATTTTAAAATTATGATCTGAGGGCAATCATAGAAAATATGAACAAAAGTTTATAATTCAACACCCATATCTATTGTAAAACAAACAAGTACATATTGAGATTTTACATAATTAGTAATCCGACTTAATCTGACTGAATTTGTTATCCAACCTTAAATTCGACTGAATTTCAAATCTGCCAAATTCAATCTCCAAAACAAACATAACCTAAAAGAAAGGTTGAAACTACAATGTGAAGTAGTATGGGAGAACTTCTCCTATACTACACCCACCTCACAGTGTAGTTCCAACCTACTTTAGGATTCATCTCTTCCAATCTCATTTCCGCACTTTGTCTTGCTCATAAACAAACTCACACCAAAAAAAGCCTAAACAAAACATAATCTTGAATTAAGAGACACAATATACTCACATGCACATATATTTACGGACAAAAATACCAAACAAAATGCATCTCAAATGGAGAGGGATGATGCATTTATGGAGACGAGGAGAGATGGAGATGAAGAGAGGGCACATTGGTGGAGTTTGAGGAATGGAATTGGGTTGATGATGGTGGTTGGATTTGGAGAGAGAGAGATGTGGGAATTTTTTTTTCTAAAGACCAGAACTGCCCCCAAACTGTTACAAAAGTAAGCAATTGGATCAAAGTAGAAAAATTTGATAATCGAATGATCAAAAGTGTACTTTACCCATTATTCATACATACAAGCCCACCAAAATTAAAGGAGTGCAAATTCGCACACCATCTTCAAAATGGCCGAATCCTTGGCGTGATGAAGATTTACAAAGCTAAATGCAATAAAACAAATACATAACGTGGAGCACATGTACAATTTGTTTCTATTAATATTAGGGTGAAATATACTGAACTCCCGTGAAGTTTCGGATTAATACACAAAACATTCTTGACGTTTGAAAAATTACAATGACTTCCTTTGAAATTTAAAATTTATAACAGATTCTCTCTATTTTACACTAACCACCCCTGAGATTCCAGATTAATACACAAAGTACCCCTGACATCAATCATCCGTTAACAAAATTGACTGTCTATCCATAACGTCAGTTGAATAGTAGTTGAAATACCGTATATGCCTTTCTTTTTGATAAAATTACTGTATATCCCACAAGGATGTTGATTGAATGACAAAAAAAATTTTTTTTTAGATATAAGGGTATTTAATTTAAGCACATGTACAACACATGATCAATTTTCACATATTAGTAATATAAATGGTATAAATGATACAATTAAATAGTTAATCAGTCAATATGATTCATCTTTTGATCATTTAATCAATATCCTAGTGAGTTATATAGTAACTTTGTCAAAAAAAAAAAAAAAAAATATATATATATATATGGTATTCCAACTACTATTCAGCTGACGTTATAGATGGACAGTTAATCTTGCTAACGGACGATTGACGTCAGATGTACTTTGTATATTAATCCGGAACCTCAGAGGTAGTTAATGTAAAATGAGAGGAATCTGTTACAAGTTTCAAACCTCAGGAGAGGTCATTGTAATTTCTCAAACGTCAGAGGTGCTTTATGTACTAATTCAAAACTTCAGGGGAGATCAATGTAATTTACCCTTAATATTAAGGTAGTGAACAAATACACCCAGCTTTATCTTTTATTTTTTCAGTCTTTACTCTTTAATGAACTTTGTTCTACGATTTGATAAAAAAAATTATAATTTTCTGATTTTTCTTAAGTTAAAAATGTAAAAAATGAAAACTTTAAATTTTTAGAAACTTATACCGTTTGGACTATCGAGTAAAATGAAAATGTTAAATTTTTCATCAAGAGTAACGAGAAAGTGGTAGTAACGCCGGTTCTACATCTTTTCCTACTAAATTGGCTTTGTAAATGGCTTTAACATCCCTAAACCCCGTCTGCACCACATATAAGCTAATCTTTTCAAAAAAATAGGTCATTTCTCCTCTCACTAGAACCTTCTCCTAGATTTTCATGACCTATCTGCAATTTTCTCAACCCTCACAACATAATTCAAAATACATTCAAAGACTGCACATACGGATGTCGGATGGCAATGAATTAGGTATAAATCGGCGGGATCCCTCCATACTCAACACCTTGAAACATACCTCATCTCCATATCCATAACCAATAGCACCAGATGGGTATAGTTCGAAGCTTCCAAACCCAAACTCCGGGTATTAGATAATTCAGATATACACAATATCCGAATCTAGAAAAAATAATCAAATTCCAATGTTAAAATACAAATTCCTATGGAGATATTATGTAGGATGGAAGTTGGAACCTTGAAAGTGAATTGGGGTACATTAAACTCCACCCGAACAATGGAGAATTGTAGTTTTCCCCAAAAGGAGAGGCACGTGCCACATAAGCCCAGATAGATACTTCCACGTGCGAACTTCTTAACCACAACCCCACTCATATCCTCTCTCTTTCCATATTATCCACAACGCCTCCCTCTAAAACCACCAGAAATTGTACTCATCTATAGATATAGAGAGAGAAAGAGAGAGACTGCTACCCATCGTATATGGCTAACCTCGAATCTTCATCTTCATCTTCTTCTTTTCTTTCCGCAATGCCTGCTCTCTCTCTCTAGTCTCTCTCTCTCTCACACACACGAAATGGCACTTCCACAACTCCTACACTCACCGTCCTCGTCCCTCACTCTCAAACACTGCCTAAACCCTCATTTCCTCGACCCTAGCCCTAGATCTCTATCCTTGAACCCATCTCTACTCCGCCGCCACCACCGGCGGCAGCAGAACCCTAATTTCCTCCGGTGCTCCGCTTCTTCCGGCGGCTCCCCCAAATCAGACGACGTCGTGGAGCTCCCGCTCTTTCCTCTCCCTCTCGTCCTCTTCCCCGGCGCCATCCTCCCCCTACAGATCTTCGAGTTCCGGTACCGGATGATGATGCACACTCTCCTCCACACAGATCTCCGATTCGGCGTCATCTACTCCGACTCCGACACCGGCACTGCCGACGTCGGCTGCGTGGGTGAGGTCGTCAAGCATGAGCGCCTTGTCGACGACCGGTTCTTCCTGATCTGCAAAGGCCAGGAGCGGTTCCGCGTTACGAACTTCGTCCGGACCAAGCCGTACCTGGTGGCAGAGGTGGCGTGGCTGGAGGACAGGCCGTCCGGCGACGGCGCGGAGGACCTGGAGGCTCTGTCGAGCGAGGTGGAGAATTACATGAAGGACGTGATTCGGCTCTCTAATCGGCTCAACGGGAAGCCGGAGAAGGACCTGCAGGACCTCTGCCGGAACCTGTTTCCGACGCCGTTTTCGTTCTTCGTCGGGAGCACGTTCGAAGGGGCTCCGAGGGAGCAACAGGCGCTGCTTGAATTGGAAGATACGGCGATGAGATTGAAGAGAGAGAAGGAGACTTTGAGGAACACACTCAACTACTTGACTGCGGCATCTGCAGTCAAAGACGTGTTTCCGTCTTCATGAACGGTACGATCAGGGTGAGGAGGTAGAGTAAAAGGAGAAAGTGATAGGTGTTTAACGCTTACTCTCTGTGTATTCTCTCAGAATGGTTTGTGAACTGTAAATTTTGGTGCTTAAAGTTGGGTTTTTGTTTTTATGTTTTCAATTATATGATAGATCAAATGTTTGTGATAACAGTTCATATCAATAGATTTCTCTCCTGTATATTTGCTGTTAACGCAAAACTGGTTTTGAAGAACTCAAATGGGATAGTAGGAAAACGCATTGAGAACAGTGCTGGTGCTCTTTCAAAGCCAGGTGTTACTCTTCCTGGATAATATACCCATCTTGTACTAGCTTTAGTGTTGCCAACAGTCCATGTCTATTAGGTACCAACGTTTCCTTCTCTCGGTTTATTCCTTTTGACAGAGTGCCACGAGCTACAAGCGTTCCACTGCATCAAAAAAGGTTGCCCCGTGACACAGAAAAGCATGCTACGTTCTGTTTCCTGTAACTTGCCATCAGACCTCTGGGATAATTCGATTTCATGATTTCCTCATCAGGACTATATGCACTTATATGGTGCTGAAGATGAAATAAAGATAGGTATATGTGTCGCTTGATAAAGTTGATAGTTGGCCTACTAAGCGAAGGTATTGAATAGGTTCCGTCCGTTTGGTTTAAACAATAACAATAAAAGAGAAACGAGGTGCATATACTGAATAGGTACCGTTTGTGTGGCTTAAAGCTTAGACAACAATAATGAAGAAAAAATAGCAAGCACTTCACTTTCCCAATGTCTCCCCCCCTTAAGAAGGGGAAGAAACATGTTTAATTGGGGGCTGCTTTCACCTCCCGATCCATCCTCGCTCTCTTATTGATTTCGTCTTTGATTTCAATTTTGATTTTCAAAAAGAAGAGCAAGGTATATTACTGTTGCTGAGAGGATGTTTGTGGTGCTCTATTGCTTGTAATCAAGGTTAGGGACTAAAAAATCCTCCAAGTTTAGTACTCGTCACTGGGAGGACTAGATCAAGTATAAACCTTTCGAAATGTAGGGTAAAACTTCATCATCCTATGGTTCTATCTAACAACTGTACAAGTATATCGCATGCGGATGGGTTTCAGCTATCTGATCTGTGTATTCTTCCCTTTACCGTCAGATGAGCTTCTCTCTTGAGTAAAATGAAATCAATCAAACTTTACAAGTTGGACAATAAGAAGAAGAAAACAACAAATTATTTGGGTTTTTAGAACCTTAGCAGCAATCCATTAGGTAACCAAGCAACTGTGCAGAACAGATTATCACTTAGCAGATCGTAGTCAAACAGCTCTGAAAAGAAAGTGCATCATCTTTTATCGTGAGAACAACAGTAACGGCAGCATGTAACGATAACAACCAAGTTCAAATTTGCTACAGCTATGGTATCCAGTATGTACAAGACAATATAAATTTTCAGGCTCCAAAGTTACACCAGAATCAACTTTTTTCCAATGTTAGCGCAAAACCGAATCACAGGTTTCAATAACAGAATTCAATAATCAAAAAAATAAATACTTCAATGCTCGAGTCCTTGCATTTCTTTCTACGGCAGAACATACAACTGGTAGAGAAGGATGGTAAAAAAAATAACTCACTTGTTGCAGATCGAAGTGCTTCTACATATTCCAAACCTTGGGAAGAGAACCCCAGCCATCTAGCTTGCTAGAAAGGCGTTTCTTCTCTATCTCTTTCACCAATGTACCATTTCCAGTTTTCTGCAATTATATCGTGGTCCATTGTCAAAAACAGTAAAATGATATGTCCAGAAAGACAAAAATCTCTAACAGCAATAATAAATTCCCTGCTATGAAATCATTAGTGTGTATATCACATCCTTTCACTTTTCAGGAGGGAAAGTAAATGTAGGAATCATACAACTATGTAAGAACCAACTTTCAATACGAGCAGGAAAATCTATCAACAGGCAAGATAGCCGAAGATATTTTAAGTGGACACACAAATTGGAACGGGTGAACCGCACAGTGAAATAAGGAAACTATTTCCATGGTTACTATGAATTGAGAACACGAACATTTTGGAATGCAGTTATCAGAATGGTAACCAAATCAGATCTTAATGGAAACCCTGTAAGGATTTCAGAAAACATCCGAACACTGTCATGGAATGGCAAGCATTGCTTACGATGCTCATACGCATGTGTGACATTTTTTGAAAGAAAAATAAAGGAAGCATCAGAACTTGATACACACCTTGATGCACTTTTTCCTTCTAATATCACAAATTGGATAATCGTGAGGGCAACAGTGAGCGCCATCCTTGCAACACACAGCAGAATTCAACTCACAACATTTCCATGAAAAGCATATGCCAAAAACTTTTTTTGTACAGCAGCAGGTTTCACCCGGTGAACAGCTGGTGAAAAGATCACATTTAGTTGGTCCAGGGGATGGAGGTGGTGGTGAAGGATTAGGGCCAGTTTTAGTCGGGTACGAAGCTAGCATGTTAATCCCACAGACTCCTGCGGAATTCCCACTGTTACGTAGCATGTGCATATAGCCACTCATTCCCCAACGTGTTCCCCAAGAATTCCTTACGATCCAGTAATCAACTCCCTTTTCTGAACCATAACCCACAATTAATACAGCGTGATCCAAAGAAGTTGAGCAGGGACCATCAAATATTCCCTGTTATAAAAACCATCCAAAAACGATCAAATCCTAATATATTCAAATACAAAACAAAACTACGTTGACATTGAAATTGAATACGAACAGTCGAATACAAACCTTGGAGTACAACTGAAATGCTCTCTCACTGCCACATATTCCTACGCTAACAGGTTGAGTTGCAACAGCTTGTAGAAGGCGTTTCTCCTTGTTTGGAGGAACATCAGTGTAACCATCAATTGTTACAACATGCTGGTTTAGCTGTATTATAACAACAACAAAAATTTAGAATAATAGTGAATGAAATGAACTCTTAAGTAATACTTGAAATGCTGATGGAAAACATCAATTGATAGACTGACGGGTCGGGCCATAAAAGTTTCTACCTTTCTTTCGTTGCATGTTTTTTCCCCACCTTGAAAGGGGTAATCTTCCTCGTTGTCGATCCCTTGATTTTTTACAACGAATTCAAATGCATAATCCATAAGCCCGCCATTGCAGCCGTTATTGTATGATCTGTCACAATCAACTAACTCTTGTTCAGATAGGCTGACAAGAGTCCCAGTTACAATTTTATTAATACCTTCCATTGCTCCTGTGGCCGAAAATGCCCAACAAGCACCTATACAAATAAACATCAAATAATTAAATCATCCACGAAAATATTGTAGCAGCAAATCAAAAAGCATTTACATGGGTATTCCATCGGCTATGGTATGACAATAGAAATTGAAGTAAATCACCGTCTGGTAAAACTTCAACATAAAACTCTGTAGAAGAATTACATTAGTGTCCAGAAAAGTAATTAGCAGCATTTACTGGAAATAATTGCTATAATTGAATGGCAATGTCTTAAGAAACCCTTCTAGGGTAATGGTATCACTGTCTTTAATCCATTTCACACTAGCTTTACAAACCAAATTATGAATTGGAACTGACAGCTAGAACAAAAGAGGGGCAATTTCACAGAATAACATCAATGTCATCAAAAAGCCTTAATACAAGGAAAACTTGTCGAAGAGAATAAGAAAACGCAGTAATGATCATAAGAAATGTCCTTAAAGTTGGTTATGTGTAATGAGACGAATACATCACCAACTGTCCTCAAAGCATAAGTTATTAGGAAATGATACCAAACATTGTATGTCAAGCTTTCCAACACCCTTCCTCACTTGACATAGGGAGAAATAGAACGCAACCGGAAAAACTTCAACTCAACAGAGACAAAATGTATTGCACTTCTGATCTCAAAGTTTGTTCAACGGTACGTTGACTAGGAATATGTATATTGTACAAGTAATGAACTACCTCAAAATTTTCTCCACCAGGCCAAAATTATTGAAGCATGTGATATCGACATGTCAGTGTTTCTAAATTCTATGCAACAGTAATCCAAGTAAATCCTAATTTAGATGATGCTTCAATGTCAAGAGGGAAATAACAACTCCATGTCCTTTAAAGGAATATATGTTATCCATTGACTGATCCACATAAATACATTGTCAATATCTGAAATTGCATCCATGTACCCACCCTGATGTATAAGTCAATCCCTGTTAGATCATACTCAATTTTGTTTCCTAATCCTCAGGAATAGGGACAAATCTCACTAAGAATCTCTGTATTAGACTGTGGAAACCAATTGAGCTAATTGCCTACTCATAATACAGAAAATTTAGCATCCGTAAGTTTCTTCTACTTGAATTCTCATCCCACTCTATTTCACAAGCCACCTATCATTAAATCTCTGTATGTTGTTAAAACAAAACAATCCCTTGATTTGAAATCTAGGTATATCCAATCGGAGCCTACAAAAATTACAAATTCTTTTGCACGAGGTGTGTGGATCCACTACTGTGTAGGTCCCACTCTATGTGGGAGTGTGTGTTAGTAGCATTATTGATCGTAATAACAAGCCCTTCGCTCTTAAGACGTGTAAACAATCAATCTTAGCCAAGAATCATAAATTTCATATGGGCACAAGTCGTCAAACCATATAAATCACATTAACACTAACTGTTTGATGAAAAGCAAAGAACTTTCCAAGATTAGAGGAGTACTCAAATACCACAACTGCCCTGATCTTTGACGCGCGCGACCGCCCCACTGGCTCTCCAATCCACCGAAGAAGGAGCCTGAAACGCATCACTCGACTCTTCAATTGGAGGCCCGGAATCGAATCGGCTCAAATTTCTAGAGGCGAGTCTTCCAAAGCGCGAGGCCTTGAACTCGTGGTGGGTAAGATCAGCGAAGGCGTTGAGCGAGAGGGAGTAAGAGGAATTAACCATGACGGTGTTGTGGTGGGTGACGAAGGCATAGTTGTCTTCGAAAACTTTGAGCCTGTACAACTTCTCTTGCTCGGAAGAGTAGCTCTTCTTGTGCTCTTTGCACCAAGTGTCGAAGAGATCGGACGGGAGCGACGAAAAAGATTTGGGAATTTGAAAACAAAGAGTGAGAATTAGAAACCAGTGCGACCAACCCATGAGAGAGAGAGAGAGAGAGAGAGAGAGAGAGATTTGGGGGTTTATTCGGTGTTGGGTTTTGGATTGTTG
>BRYE01000004.1:2418767-2423767 GCA_030159115.1 Actinidia arguta var. hypoleuca | reverse complement strand
TATAATTCTTCCATCAATATCAATTAAGAATTTGGTCATAAAATAAAATATTTTGGTCAAAGTTTTACTCTAGTCCCTAAATATAAAAATATTAATTTTTAGATACTTTTTATGTGTATAATCAGGCCAGCCTAGTACTTCAAAGCTGTGTTTTCCAGCTTTAGACTGGGCCCAGCCCAAGGACAGGCTTGAGGTTGGGGCTTTGATATCCAAGTCTTGTGAGTTGGGCTTTTTTTTAAACTAAATTCGATCTCATTTAAAACTCATATCTAGGTCCTCTGGGTTAAACTGTCTTTGACTGTACTAAAAATATTTATTTTCTCAGATAAACCGATGCATCGTTAAGTCACATTGTAATTAATCCAGTAGTTATTGTATAGTTCTTTTTTTTTTTTTTTTTCTGCATAGTGTCCCTATTAAGTTTCCTATTAATGTGAGGATCTTTTGCTTCTTACACTAACAATGATCTCAACCAATATGGGATATGGAAATTGGAAAGCCAATAGTCAATTTGATTGATGCTATATTAAGGGACTTCTAGGGTTAATGACAAAAATCATTTTTTTGTATCAACAAGCCATTTTTGATATGGCTAATTTGACCACTTTTCAACAACTATTAAAAGAAATTCCTCACGCATACTCAAAAATTGTAATTATAAAAAGGGGGCGAGATCAATCAGAAGTTAATTCTCCATTAGCAAAGAGTCTTCGGGTTCAAGGTATCATTAGTTGAGAAATCCCTAAACTATTTCCAATTCAATTAAAAACCTATTTGAATTACATTAAAAAGCCCATCTTTTTTTTTTAATATGTTTCTTATTCGTGTTCTTGTGTTTTCCCATATGTTTAACCTCTTTCAGGGAGATCCCCAGCCACAGCTTTAAGAAAATTGTTCCATGGTGAACCAAATTAAGCTATCCATGGACAGAAATGCAGAGGACAAGAAGGTAATTAATCGTATGATCACAAAATTTCATTACTTTAATCAATTCAAATGCATTATATAATTAATTCGTGCTATGTTTTGTTTAGGGGTTTATAGGAGGGAAGCGAGTCGAGGACTCATCTTGTAGGCAACGGGTGCATTGATTTCTGGGGGAGAGTTGCAGAAAAACGAACGACCGGAGGATGGAAGGCTGCTCCATTCATCAATGGTTAATTTTCTTAGTTGACATTCCAATTTAATCCAACATTTCTTTTCTTTTCTTTTTTTTTAGTAGAATAAAATCCACCGCTACATTCAATATTTATTCTTTAGGCACTCAGAATAGCTTTTAATTCAATTGTACGGTTTAAAAATAATTCGGTGATCGATAGCAAATTTTTTTGGGTAAACAATATATAGCATTTATATTTGTATATCCACTGCATTAGGGGAAACATGGATATGGTTAATTAGACGAATAATAAAAATATTGTGTAATGTATGTTAATTTTGGCGCAGTGAATGAGGTGGCGGAGAGGTTGGCAACGTTTGTGAATGGTATAAATGTAAGGGGACAAAATAGACAATGACGTAATCTGGCATTGTTAGGGCATGGATCTCCGCCAAGCTAATACTGGGAAGCAAACTCGGTGATCCCCTGCGCTGGAGCTCGGTGCAGATACCATTGAGTATTGGCCCCGCTAGGGTGGAGACCTACGTCAAGCCCTTGCTACAGAGCAAACTCGTAGGCCCTTTAAGCCGCAACTTGGAGCAGTCACTACTGAAGACGTACCGTCCGAGCCAAGACCTTCGTTACATTCGAGGTGCCACAACTCAGCGATCTCAGAACAATAACTGTGCTGGAAGCTTGGGCGAGGGGCAAAAACTGGCGGCATTCCCAAGAGATGTTAGGGGACAGAAGGTGACTTGTACGTCAAAGTTCCTTCTGATAGTCCCCACGCCCGGATGGAGATGCTGACAGTTGATCATGAGCTACTAGTCACGCCGTAGGGGCATGACTAGGTCAACCGCCTACTCACTGACACAGCAGTTGACGAGTACAAATATGCGCCGAGTTGCAGTCTATCGAGTGACGAAAACGGCTAGCACGTTGAGCCACGCGTGTGCTGAGCTAGGAAATAAAGGAGAACACTATTGTTCTCAGGGAGGTACGTGAAACTTGGCTATTGGATATACATACACTTTCTCTCTCTATATTTTCGAGCGTCTAACTTGACTGTTGGAGAACAGTTTTTCAAAAATAACTCCGGCGACAGGTCTCATTATTCTTTTGCTTGCAGGTAAGGGCACCGCTGGTTAACCGGAAGGAGGGTTGAAACTACCTACGTAGCTATAGAATCGCTGCGATTTTCTCTCCTCTCACTCAACAAACAAGAACCCCACAATGAACATGATGCTGTACCACGTCATCCAGATGCACCTCTCCTTGGCTAATGCGGACGCCACTTTGTCGGCGTTTGGTGGTTTTGAAGTCTTCACTACCATTTTTGGAGCGTTCTTGGCCGATGCCTATTTGGGTCGCTTCAGAACCATTATCATCTTCTCTTTCATCTATGAAGTGGTAAGAGAATTTTGCAATTCATTCTACCTCCAATCACATATTTTAATACATTTTTTTTCCAAACATATTTCAACTTTGCCTCTAATACTTTTATCCAATCACTTCAAAAACCAATTATTTAACAATTTTCTTACTAAAATAATGTAAATTTTATTAAATTCATTTAATACGTTTCATTTTAAAGGTATTTAATTTGAAATATGTTTCAACAAATCAATTTTGTTAAAACAGATGTAGATATTAATTGAAAATTATTCGTGTCTTTATCAAAATATAACCAAAAGTAAAAAAGTGATCCATCCTCTATATTTGGAAATTCCCCCCCCCCCCCCCCCCAACCCCAACCAATATTTGGCATTTTGTTCTCTTTATTACTTCCGCATTGCAAAGGTCCCCGAATTTAGATAAATAAAAGTTTTTCGAATTCAAAATGAATGATTCAAATTCTCTTGAGTAGATGGAGCCATGTAACCTAATGAATCGGGAAACATTTATTATTTTGAATTCGGGACAACTGGGTTTCTCTTATTACCTTGCTGCTTCATTGATTTTGCTCTCTGATCACTCTCTCAGGGAATGATCCTGATAACCCTATCAGCCTCCATAGACAGCCTCTGCCCACCCCTCTTCAGCCCGTTCGCGGCCTCCCACACCCACTCCACCTGCGCTTTTACGAGGTTTCTACAGGTGGTGACGTCGGCAGTGAGGAACCATAAGAGGAGGGTTGAAGTTGGAGAGGTGAATGAAGGTGAGCTTTATGAGGTCAAGTGTAAGGAGTCTGAAATTTTGGGGCTCGAAAGCTTGGTCACAGTCCTCAATACAGGTTAGTTAATGTTCATATTAGAGAGTGAGTGATGTGACGATAGTATTTTTATAAAATAAAATTCATTTTATGTGAAAACCCATCCCTTGAAAGAACCTGAATCTATTCGTCATTTTTAATTTGTAAATCATTCATTTTGAAAATATTTAGTTTGCACCCACTTATCGATTAGGTTTGCTACGTGTAGATTTTTGGACAAAGCAGCAGTTATAGTAGACCCCGAAGGAGCAAACGCAAGGAACCGTTGGAGGCTGTGCACATTGACACAAGTGGAAGAGCTCAAATCGTTCATTAGGGTTTTACCCATATGGGTAGCTACCATAGCCCTCCCCCTCTCCTTCCAACAACTCCAAACCTTTTTTGTCAGCCAGGCAACCACCATGGACCGCCAGATCGGAGGCAGCTTCCTCATTCCCCCCGGCACCGTCCCAATCTTTGGCGCCATCATCTTCGTCCTGGTCTACGAAAAGCTCATCGTCCCGGCTCTAAGTCGCTACACCGGTCACCTACACGGCATCACGTCATTGCAGCGCATGGGCGTCGGCCTGTTCATCTCGATCTTTTCAATGACCTTGAGTGTAACAACATATAGTTGGCCAACCAAATAGGATTTAAAGTTGCAAACTAATTGGGTCTGAGCACCATACCTTTTATTCACAAGATTTGTGAATTGGCATTTTTGAACGATTTTTCCATGGCCAACTAAATTTAGGCATTCCTTCTTGAGTGTAAATATCACTCTTCTTCCATTATTGGGAAATGGTGGTTTTGATTTATCATCTCAAATTGAATGTACTTTTCTAGAAAATATGCGAAAGGTGAGAGGAGAAGCAGAGCGAGAGTGTTTTGTTACACTGGGTACCAGTGGCAGAGCCACGTAGAGGCAATTGACCCCACTGAAAAAAATATTACACTATTTTCTTTAATATAATTTATTATAAATATAATTTTGACTATATAAAAAATAGTAATTTGTCTTAAATTTTATATTTTCTACAATTCTGACTCTACTGAACATAAATTATGACTCTTTTAAAGCCACTGAATATTCATTCTGACTCCCGCCCCGTTGGGTACCCAATGTTGCTTATACCAGCGTTAACGGCAGTTCTGGTGATGACATGGAAACCAGCTTACCCAAATTGCAAGGTCAACATGGCCATGTGAAGTTGAGATCTTTCAAGGATCGAACACTACATGCTTTTAGCAGTGGCTGAGCCAATAGTAGTGTCTGCCATTGAAGAAACAGCACTGAGCTAAGGTTAGAAGCAGTATGGAGAGAGAAATTTCAGAGAGAGATGGAGAAAGCGATTACTTTTATTTTTTCATTTTGAACCTCAATCTTTCGATTATGTCAATTCAGTACTGATGAAACATAACGTGTGTTCAAATGGCCCCGTTTCAAACGTCATTAGTGACGAATCAGGGGTGCTATAAACTGAGTTGATCGAATTATTGACAACTCAGTTTTTATCACCACAATTGGGCCATTTTCTCGTCAAATACACATCCCAAAGCCCATCAAGATCCACCACAACCATTCTTCTTTTTAAGTTATGGTCTCTTAAATTATTGTGGGTTGGGTCCATTGTTATTATTATTATTTTTTTTTTGCATTGAAGATAATATACTACATTAATTAATGCAAAACATTTGACTATTTCAATG
>BRYE01000004.1:2381267-2383767 GCA_030159115.1 Actinidia arguta var. hypoleuca | reverse complement strand
TTCCTTTCTTTCTTTCTTTCTTTCTTTCTATCGGCTTATCTCATAGTACACTGAAAAAAATCAATTATAAAACAAAGGTGATGTCAAGAGGGTTGATTTCACTACAATTGAAAAAACAGAGTACAAGCATCCTGAGAGCACTTCCAATGACGAAATCAAAAACTAGTCTTTCCCCTTTTATAGACCTCCTTGCTCATGGGAAGGTGACTTACTTGTGTGACCTTCCCCCATTTCTAGAACCTCTCATATAACGCTTGCATTTCATTCTGGAACAATCTCAAACGCACGTTTGGTTGTTTCCACGTGATTGAATCTTTTTTTTTTTCCTTAAGATTGCATTGGGTATCTATGATGCATGAAGTGGCTGTGGCCCACTTGTGGTTCTATTTGACTTGGTTGTGATCCTTTCTTAATTCAATCAGATGGTATGTTCATTCATGATTCATAGCTAAATTTCTATCTAAGTTGGCCTATGGAGATTGTATTTTTAGACTATGCTCTTCAAGTTATAGGCACTTTCTATCGACTTATCTCATAGTGCATGCTACAAATTCAATTCCTATCACACAACGATGTAATCTATATGACATTTATAGAATATATCTTAGAACGAGAGATTATGAAATTAACAAGTCAAACATTTGAATTAATTAATATGATTGTTGCTTGCTTCATTTTCTTTACATAGAGTGTGAGAATCAACGTGGTCTCTTTCATCTTTTCATTGTCTTGGGTCACGAGTAATCTTTTCAATCAACTCAACCTCAACGTGATGTAATCCATGATGTATTATGGCATGTTGCATTTTTATAAGGGCAAATTATAGTAACCTCCCTTGAGGTTTGCCTTTAATAGAGATGCTCCCTTTTATGTTTTAAAAATTATATTTATCTCCCCTAATATTTATACTCATTACACTTTCTCCTATGTTAGTTGACCGTTAAGTCAACTAACAACTTTTGATGATGTCAACGTTCATAATTTAACAAATACAAAATTTAACCTTCAAAATAATCCCAATTAAAAAGAAAAAACTAATACTTATTTTCTCTCTCTCTCTCTCTCTCTCTCTCTCCCCATACAAATAGATAGATATGCGTGTGTATACAATATATTATATAGCAGGCCAACCACCATAGGATTTCCCATCAAAGGCACAATCATTCTTCCAATTCTCCAGAATCCACTAATCTCCAAATCAACAAATCATTAAATCCCTTTTGTTCGTTGTTCCTCATCGTCGCTTGCAGCTTGCTCGCCATCCATCACATGTCGTTGCCATCGTCGCTGTTGTCGTTGCTATCTTATTGATATTTAGTTCTCTCGTTTCTCTCTCCTTCTCTCTCATCCCATTCCCAAAAATTTTCAAATTGTAAAACATATAAAATAGAAATAAATTGTATGTTATTTATATGTGTGATTGTGGCTGTTGAGAAAAAAAAACCTTTGCATTGGTGCATAATTTGTGGCGTTGGCGATGGGACTTGGTTGGTAGTGTTTGAGCTTTTAGGGCCAAAAGGATGAGAGAGAGTTTTGAGGGTATTTAAGTAAAAGAGATTTTTCCATTACTTCAGTTACAAGACAAACACTAATAGGGGAGGTAAGCATTGTTTCTAAAATCTAAGAGAGGTATCTGTATAAAAATTAAACTTCAGGAGAAGTTACTGTAATTTTTCCTTTTTTAAAAGATTTTAAGAGAGCCTTCATTTCTAGCAAACATGTTGGCATTTTTGTAACAAAAAATATGTGTACACCATCACCGTATATGTTACCACAATGTTTACTGCAGTTATCAAAACAATGTCGTTTTAGAAGTTAAAAAAAAAAAAGGCATAATTTATTGATTGTAGTATTTTCCTTTCCCTTTTAGAAATGTTTCTGTTTGTTCGAAGAGAGAAAGAGAGATTCGGCGATCACCGCTCCTCCTTTTGGCCACCACCCTTCCCCTTACCAGATAACATTCTCTCTATATATTTTGATTTAATCTCTAAATGCTTGTGAATACAAAAAAAATTACTTGTTGGTTTCTTGGGAATATCATCTATAGAATGAGAATTTCCAGTCACATGCCAATTGATATCCTCCTCGGCACACAGACCCACTAAAGTATCCTAACATTTGCGAGTTATGTCTATCATAGTTAACAAGACATGGAAGCCTCCTCAGTTCTTTTTCCATCCTAGAAGATAATTTTTCCACTCCCATTTTCTTTTTGCCTTCGATTCATAGAATTCACGACTAGAACAATCCTCAATCTTCTATCTACCACCAACCATTAACATATTTCCATTTTGTTTTTATCGTCTAACAGTTCAATTTACTTATGATCATTCTCTCTAGGGGTGTTCACGGGTCGGGCGGATCGGATTTGATAAAAATTCGCCAACCGCCCGAATAAGGTCGGGTTGACAATTACCACATCCGAATCCGACCGAACGGATCACTAAACCGCAAATGAACGGATTGACGGGTTGCGGTCGGTTTGGTCGGATTGGTTGGA
>BRYE01000004.1:2343767-2348767 GCA_030159115.1 Actinidia arguta var. hypoleuca | reverse complement strand
AGATCCATCGTCGGGAAACACCCTCCCATTTTTGCGTATCAAAAATCACAGTATATTATATGTATGTATTATGTATAGGTGAATTTATAGGTAAAGTATGTTGTATATAATGATTTTCGTTGATTTACTTCAATAAGAAGCCGTCGACGGCTCGTCGGAAAGATTAAACCGAAGGGATGATTCTTCAGCGTTCAGAAGACAATGAGATGTTTATTCATTGGCTCCTCACAGGAACAAGCATGGGCCCATATGCCCGAACTTTCGTCGCGTTTTCGTAGGGTGTCGTCGTAGTCCGCGTACGGAGACGCCTTCGATCTACCAAACTCAGAATGGAGTTTATGCTTAAGAACGACGCCGTTCTCATCCACCGTCCAATGACTCCATTCTGCTTGTTCTTTTTTACGCGCAACTATAGGGAAAATTACTTAAAAAAACCTAAAGTTTTACCATGGAAACAAATTAAACTCTATAATTTTAATTATAACAAATTTAACTTTATAATTTGAATCCGATAACAACTTAAATCATCTGTTAATCTCTGTCCACTTAAGGTTAATGGAATACATTGAAACCGTATCGTCCAGGGTATTTTTATTTTTAAATCCCTAATTGATCCATTATCATTCAAAAATAGTATATAATCGCAACACAAATTTAGTCTCTTTAATATAAATATAACTCCAAAACTTTTAATTTGTATTGTTAATTAATTCTATTAGGCCTTTAAAAAGGGATGGCCTTAAAAGAATTCATTTTCATGAGTTTTTTATATAAACCAATTGATTTCGTTAGCTCTAGATAGATATGAATACTAACGTATGATTTAAATTATTATCGGATAAAAACGATAAATTTTAATTGTACACACCTTTTTTTAATTCCACATTTTTTTTATTTTTTTAATATTTCTTAAAATCTTTTACAGATAAAATAAATTTTCACAGTGCTTGAACATAAATAGGGAAAAGATAATTCCTTCATTTTTTTGTGGTCATGGGCTGGGCCGATTTGGCGACGTGGACTGAAGGTTTATTAACGGGGCTGAAATGGCACTGTCAACTAACTTTCATACGGGCCGGACTACGTGGTTTGCCTGAACTAAGTTAACACAATGTAGCAAATGGATTGACCTCAAATTAATCAACTTAAGATTCTAGGCTCAGTAGTATTACGGTACCCGAATTTGGAGTAAATTTTTTTTATCAAATTTAAAATGAATGGTTTAGATTCACTTGAGTATGTTGAATCACATAACCAAATGAATCTAAATCACCCATTTTAAATTCAGAAAACTTTTATTAGTTCAAACTCAAGGATAATAAGATCTTCCGAGTGCTATAGTCCCTGAATTTTGAGCAAGAAAAATATTTATCGAATTTAAAATGAATTGTTCAAATTTATTTTGAGAGCAATTACTAACTTATCTCTCCGCAATGAGGCTTTTGAAACTTGTAGCCAAACACATCCTATGTTTATTCCATTTTTGTAACACACTAAATCCCACCATTTCTTAGTTCTTACCTTTTCATGCATCTATAATTATTGCTTTATTGCACGCTCAGGACCTTCTCGTCTTCACTAAACAGAAGAATGGACTAAAAGTGAATTCCATTTTCAATGAGTTGATTTGCAAATTACATATTTTGTGATAAAAATGATATTATTTGGTATATTTTTGTCTTTGTTGTATTTATTTCAGTTCGTCTTGATTGAAGAAATCGTGTATATATATATATATATATATATATTTGCAAAAAAATAATAATTGAACACAAAAATATTCCAATAATTTTTTAAAGACCTATCCCAATAATTTTGTCTTCATTATATATATATATATATTTTTTGGAATCCTCCAAACAAGACGAAAAGAAAAAAATAAAAATTTTAACTAAAAAAATAAAGAAGGTTTAAATAAAAAATAACTAAATAAAAAGGTACAAGGTTAGTAGTGCAATTATGTTTGGATGAATAGTACCTATTTTTCTATTGATTTAAATACATGACTCTCTTTATTTTAAATGGAACTCACTGTACTATTTTACGTGGATCCCACATATTTAGACTAAATCGAAAATGGTCACAGTGAACCAAGGGACAAGAAGATTAGAGTGCATAAAGAAGAAAATGCTTTGGTTTTGGACCACATTTCAGTTCAATAACAAAGCCTAGTTCGATACTAGCTAGTCGAGCAATTCTACAGTAGATTCCCACGCGGCTGTGCCTCCACTCAGACTACCATCCTACACAGGCCACACCCTATATGCCAACCCACCACGCATACGTATAGACAACTATTGTACGGTATAAACCGAGTTTTCACACGAAGCCCCGTTTGAGTTACGTTTTTATGTACTTTTTAGATATTTTTTTGCGTTGTTTGAGATAAATTTTTTAGCTGTTCAGTTGAGTTTTTTTATAAGTTTACTTTGGTATAGATTTACCAAAAAAAACAACAATGAGTTTTTAGATACCTCAAACAACAAATTTTATTTAAACTAGTAAGCTCCATTTGGATATTCGTAAATGTCAAATTAAGAAACTTGACAAAAAAAATAAAGGTCTACCTTATATGGCTTATGAAGTGGAAGGTGATTAAAAGTGAAAAGATGTTCTTTTTGTATAACTACTTTCTTTAATATAAAAAGATATCAAATCATCCAATCACTTCGTGTTCAAGTTATTTTAAATTTATTGTGATAAAATCCAAATTCAAGGTAAATAATTTTAAATCTAAATTTAAGCTATTCTTACATCCAAACAAAGCCTTAGATACAAATTCCTACTCATGTCCAATGGTTGATTTCTAAAACATCATTTGACCTAAAGCACTCCTTTGACCTGAGATAGAACTAAGTTTGAATTTTGAAGGGCACGTATAAATATCCAATACTAAGCAATCTCCACCAAAATTTGATACAGATAAGTGATAATATTTCAAATATTATCTCATCTACGATGATTAGTAGATTAGGGTTAAGTTGAGAGACAAATCTCTAATTATTCCCATTTTTATTTCTACCATTTAAATATATGACTATACTCATGTAACTATACGAGTGAGTAAAAATAGTCCAATTAGCGAATTAACCTAGTCTATCTTCCTTTTTCATTGTATATTCGAAGTGATATAAAAGTATTTATAAATTAGTCTATCAACGAATCCAAGGTCCAAACACACAAAAAAAAGAAGTGAATTATATTTTTCATAATCGGAGCCAAATCACGTCACTTGCTATTAAATTTGAAGTACAAATATACACAAATAGCAAAACAAAACACAATTCTTTTTTTTACCAAAATATTATTGTCACGTCATTCTTTATAAGTTTTCTGTACAATTTTTTTGTAAAAATTTCATTCTTCATGTCATATTATTCACAAGTTTTTTCATGTAAATTTAGTATCATCTTTTTTAAGTGTTGGATGTAGATTTGGTATATACATGCCTCAAGAAGAATGTCTCACATGGTTAGATTGGAAACCTCTTATAAGTTGTACCATGAAAAAGATTGGACAACTAGCTAGAAGCCGAGTCTTTCTCACCATCGATCCATAACAAAAATTCATATAGTATAAACGTCATGGGCCCAACCAGTGCTAGGGAAATGACAGTTAACAAATAAAGGAAAGTATAATAAACCACATACAATAACAATAAAAACAACAATAAATCAAGCATATATATACTATGACATATATATATGTGTGTGTGTGTGTGTGTGTGTGTGTGTGTGTGCGTGTGTGTGTGTGTTAAGATTAGTGTGGTGTCTTAATCAACTAATAAATGTGCTATTACTTGTTGTGGATGAGAATTTTCAAAACTAGGGCACCGTTGTTAATCTTTCTGCTTCTTCTCATTGTACCAAATCTAGCAGCCTACATAAAAAGCTCATTTAATCTTTATCACATGTACCTTAGCCTATATCTATTATTATGTATGTCTACATTTAACATGCATCACATGATACACTTGCAGGAGCATTAAACATTAGCAGCAAAAAAGCCACACCTTCAATTTTTCCCTTGGTAACAACCATGCTTGTTTTGGGTATTCTAAATAACTATTTAGCTCATAAAAATGCCAACAAAACACTGAAACCATGTGGGTGTCTATATGGAGAGAGAGAGAGAGAGAGAGAGAGAGAGAGAGAGGGAAGGGGAAGGGGAAGGGGAAGGTCGACTTGTAATCTGGGCAAAAGCAGGATTTTAATTTTGGGTGTCGATTTATGTATAGGCAGAAAATATGTAGTGGATGCGTGAAATAAAATATTGATTTCAGACGATGAATACAGCCAAAATCAAAAGATACGTGGAGAAGAGAGAGAGCGTGCGTGAAAGAGTTAACCACCAACTCATCTAAAAACTTAAGCTATTAAATAAATGGGCAATTTTACTGTTTATTATATTATTCACATGTGGCTGGGCTCTTCTCCATAAGCAGACCAAACATATGCAAATATTTTAATTAGGTAGGAGATAAGGTATGAACACACGATTCATGATACCATGTGAAAGAGTTAACCATCAATTCATCAGAAAACATCACAAAAAATAGACCAAAATAGCCAATAATCCAAATGAAGAAGAGAGGCGGTGAAAGAGAAGTGAGGGAACATGTGGGAAACAAAACCTAACAGATGCAAGAAATACGTAGAGAGGGGAGGGTTTGCACTCAGGACAATTTAATCCTATGGTGGCTAATAGCAAAAAATATGTAGTAGATGCAAGAAATACAATATAGATTTCAGCCTTTATGCAAGTAAAATCAAAACGGAAGAAGAAGACAAAAAGAGAGACTCCGAAATAGATAAGAATCTAAATAAACAAGAAGTAAAAAGACGAAGAAAAAGCGGAGAAATAAGAGAGAATGACCTGAAATGAGGTAAAAACAAAAATTAGCAAATAAAAAATAAATAATGACCGAAATTGAATATCTTATTTATCTTTTTAACAAGACTGATTTAAGGTGTGTGTCAAAATATCACATAAAAAAAATC
>BRYE01000004.1:2336267-2338767 GCA_030159115.1 Actinidia arguta var. hypoleuca | reverse complement strand
AACACCATGTGATTTTACTTTTACGAGCATTCAATAATTTGTCCAATTCAATGGTGGTAATCATCTACGACCAGGTCCCCTTGCAATGCACCGGGTTAATAATATTTTTAACAAAATATTTTTAAAAGTTCAGATTTATAGGAGTTGGAATTAGTTTATAAGATTTTGTTCTTTAATTTTGATTAATTGAATGTATGATGGCTTAGTTTCATTGTAAAAAAATATTTTAATTTGGATTATAATGGTTTAGTTTGATTGCAACAAAAATTCAATTTAAAATAAAAAACAAGAAATAATCAAGAAAAATAAAATTCAAGTACAATTAAAGAGAGACAGATATAAAATAGTTAAAAAAAAATACCAAGAGTAGAAACAGAATATATGAAGATTTAAAAAATACGATTCACGTAATAACAAAAAATATAGATAAGAAAATGCCTATTAAAAATGTGAGTATGATTTGAATTTGCATAGTTTACGTTAATTGTAGCAAAAAATTCATATTTACTTTGAAATAAAGAAGATAACCTATAAAAATGAGCAAAGTTAAAGAGGGGCTGACAAATAAAATAGTTTTAAAAAAATATTATGAGCAAAAATAGATCCACGAAGACTACGAAAAAAATTCACACAAAAATAAAAATATATATGTATTGAAGATAATCATTTTGGGATGAATCCATATAACTTTGGAGCCCTTTTTTGTTAGGATTTAAATTGGCATAAGATTTTTTTAGAATTTAATTACTATACAAATTTTTTTTTTGTAAAAAGTTAGTAACTCAAATATAGAGTTTAATAGGTTTTAAACTCTTATTTAGTTACACATGTATGCAAAAAAAAAAAAAAATCATATTTAACTTGAAATAATAAAGAGGGCCGGTGAAAAAAATAGTTAATAAAAAAATTACGAGCAAAAATAATCCATGAAGACTAAGAAAAAAATTCACACAAAAATAAATAAAAATATATCTAAGAAAATATCTATTGAAGACAATCACTTGGGATGAATCCATAATGATTTTGAACACCTTATTTTGATTTTTTTAGGATTTAAATTGGTGTAAGATTTTTCCATGATTTAATTACTATACATTTTTTGTAAGAAATTAGTAATTAAAACATAGAGTTTGATAAGTTTTAAACTCTTATTTAATTACACATGTACGCTTGCATTTATACGTAATTCATATTGGTTATAACTCTTAATAACTTGAATTTATTTATAAATTAAAAACTTATATATCTAATATATAGGATTACTTTTGTGACATGACATTTTAAAAATAGAATATTATAAAGAGTGCCACGTGAACTACGCATGAGATAATTTTTTGAGTAAAACTCTACGTTTAATAAAATTAGCATATATCCCCGTGCTATGCAGGAATAATTTTAAAGGGATAGAAAAGGAAAAACAAAATCTCATTAAAGAGGAATAATTCAGATAGATCATGTGAAAATGTTATTAAGATACTTATCATTTGAAATGATAATTATTTTATATTGATTTTAAGATAGAAGTCAAATAAAAACTTTATTAAGAGACTACTAACATACTTTTTATAAAAGTTCATCTGCAATAATATATATACTAGAAAAAACATGGCCACGAATAAAAAATAAAAAATTATATTAATTAGGTTAATATTCAAATAAATAATTAATTTTAATGAGATATTCATAGTATTTTTTGAAAACATTTTTAAAATTATAAAAAAATATAATTATGGTATTATATATATTGAAATACTTTTTAATTTGACAAACCATATTAAGATACTATTTATTTGAATTGATAATTTATTTTTATATTGGCTTTCAAACAGAAGTAAAATAAATTATATTAAGATATCATTAATATATTTTCTATATAATGTGAGATTTTTTTTATTTTATACTAATTTCAAATTACAGTAAATAGAATCACCACAAGCCTCCTCACAAAAACGTGATCACACATTACTGTTCGATATATAATATGATTTGCGTTGTATAAATAAAGTTGTTAAATTCATTCGACGTGTATCCTTTGCATTTTTGTCACTGT
Organism: Actinidia arguta var. hypoleuca; assembly: GCA_030159115.1. NCBI lineage: Eukaryota > Viridiplantae > Streptophyta > Magnoliopsida > Ericales > Actinidiaceae > Actinidia > Actinidia arguta. The sequence continues at coordinate 2,336,717 of BRYE01000004.1, read as the reverse complement.
GGGTGCTTGTTTAATTTGCTGTTTAGTTTACTTTGTCTCTCTAACTTTCTCTCTCTAAACCTCTGTCCGCAACTCTATCGATGACTTGAATCATTTATTTTATACATTTTTTGAAAAGATTATTTGTATAAAAATAAATAAAATTTTCAGAATATTAGTTACCCAACTTTATCATTTTAACTTCTTCGATAGCATATTATATGACTTTTTCATTGCAAATAATTTTAGTAATGCCTGAATAGATTTCCCGTGAGTTGTGTTTGCATTAAACATTTAGTAAGAAATTTTTTTTTTGAAAAGTGAAAGGTCTCAATTGTTCGTGACTATTAAATTCTTTAGTAGCTTTTTAAATAAGCGTTATCAATTGAACAGTTGTAAATTGAACAGTTTAAATTATATTAGGGCATCCCAAGTAAATCTCACCATTGCTCACGAGTTACGACAACACCA
>BRYE01000004.1:2313767-2318767 GCA_030159115.1 Actinidia arguta var. hypoleuca | reverse complement strand
AACTGCTTCACATACATCAAAGCCAACAATATTCCAAGCTTTTTTGAAGAAAGCTGAGGAAAACCCATCTGGCCCAGGGGCTTTGTCATCCCCAATGTCAAAAAGGGTATCTTTAATCTCCTTGTCCGTAACTGGACGGGTGAGGGAAATGCCATGCTCTTCATTAACCAGAGGACCCTCCGAGAGAATTGATCGATCAAGTCTGAGGCAGTCAGCTTTTGTTCCCAATAAATTCCTATAATAGTCCACAAAAAGGGAACAAACCTCTCGAAAAGAGGATGTGATCTCACCATCTGCCTTGGTGATGGAAATAATCTGGTTTTTAACTCTGTTGATTCTTGAACTCAAAACTTATGGTTCTCAATATATATTTATCCCTCTTTCTTATTCGGGGTACTTGTAGACAAGGAGTCTAACTTGCTAATATAATATATTATTTTAGTATAGAGTAGTGCTATGGGTACCTTAAGTTACACCCCAAATGCATACCTGGGTGAGGTGGAGCATTTGGAGTGGCTGGGTGTAGGTCAGCCACTCCAAATGCTCCACCTCACCCAGGTATGCATTTAGAGTGCAACTTAGGGGTACCTATAACATTTTTCTTTTAGTATATGTTACCTTTTAAGATCTCCTAAACCTTTTATATTATGAAAGTAGAAGAATTTTTTAACAAGACAAGAAGGTGGCTTCACCCACCAACATCAAAATTAATGAAGAAATCCCAAAATATATGTTAATCTAGTAAATTTACTATTTTTTTCTCAAGTATTACATGTAGTTCTGTCCCACGTATTCCGAGTAATTACTAGGTATGGATTGTTTTAATAGGTTTTACAAAAGAAGTTTTTGGTATGTTGAAAACTTTGGAGGCTTTTCCCCTCATAAACTCTATATACTTGCACATATTTTGAGAATGTTTGTTATGGGGGAGCCTTGTCCATTAGACCCCTGTACTCTTATTTTTTAAGTTTTCAAAACCTGGTGGTTGTTCGTCATTTTCTTACTTTATGTATTGATGGCCATTCTTTCTTGTGAAATTTTAGGAGGTGTTTCATAGCCTAACTGATATTTTTGTTTACTGGCTTGTGTTTTTCCGATGCCTAGCGTTAAATGTTTGTTCTTTATTCAAATTTTACTAGCAGCTTCTTACTTTGTCTATTGATCAAAGTATGTGTTTCCAATTTAGAAATTGAATAAAATGATGGCCATTCCTTATGAAATTTTAGGAGATATTTCATTGCCTAGATGATATTGTGTTCACTGGTTTGTTTTTCCATGCTTAGCCGCTAATGGTTTTTTTTTTTATTGAAATCGTACTAACAACTGGATTTTCGTGACAAATTACAGTACAAAGTGATCAGTAATCAGATTGAAACTTACAAAAAAAAGGTTAGTTATTTGACAATATATACTTGTTCATTCCTTTGTTGGTAACTTTCCTTTTTCAACTCTTTAGAACTCTGATGTCTGCCTGCTTGGGTTACAGCTAAGAAATGTGGAAGAAATACACAGAAGTCTCCTACATGAATTTGTCAGTCTGCTTCATTCTACACAATTTCCTTTTTCATACTTTATATATGCCATTATTTAACAAGAATAAATTTATCAAAACCTCTTCATTTGATAGGATGCAATAGGGGAAGATCCACACTATGGGCTAGTTGATAATGAAGGGGATTATGATTCTGTTCTCGCATACTCAAATGGAGATCATGGCATCTTGGCCTTGCGCCTGCAGCCTAACCACCATAATCTTCATGCCGGCACAGGATTAGATCTCACAACGTATGCTTTGCTTGAGTAGAAGCTAAGGTCACCCAAAGAACCAAAGACACTCAACCCTGGCACTTGATTGTTTTAGAACCATAACTAGTTGAACTATCATCTACAAGAAATGTGTTTCGTTATGTGCCTAGCCACCTGGATTTTCCGTAGCTTCCTTCCTATATGTAATTTACTGACAAAAAAAATTTACGTAACTGTGTTCCTATATGCAATTATGTGCAAAAGTGTGTATTAATGCAAGAAGAGACGCTTTCTTATGAAGTTCTATCTCATGCGTTGAGGCACCACTGTCTAACGGAACGAGTTCTTACCTAGTCAGGAGTGCCCCTTTGAGAATGGATTTGAACCAACGCCCTATGCATGTGGCTCCATTCCCTAATTACCCTCAACTTGTCTCAGTTAGGCTCATGAACCTGCATCATAGGAGTGATCAGGAACGAGGCATTCATGTTAGGACTTCAGAACTGAAGCATGCTAGGGCTAGGGCTAAACTTAGGAGTAGTATAGTATGTCTATAATGCTCATTGTGTCTTTTAGTTGGATAGTGGATTTGTAGAGTAATTTATGGGGTAAAAAGAAAAGATAGATGAAAATACGGGCAGATAATGCCGTGAAGTAGCTAAATTTTTTTTTATTTTCGTTTTTCTTTTGGGAAATCAATTCACAAATTTGTGATACAAATACAACACTTCTTGTTCCAGAATATTGGGTTATGAATTTCTTGTATAAATTATTTGATATTAAAGTGAAAGATGTTAGGCTCGATTTGAATACATAGATTTAAAATTCAAGCCTACATGTTGTACAAAATGCATCACACGCAGAATTTTGAAAATTATTGAATCTTGATGACCTCAGGCTGGTTTGATTGCTGTTGAATCTCATGAAATTAAACTATTTTAAAATAATCTGGTTTATTATCACATTTGATATACAATTCTGAGGTGGGATTTATATACCAATGAACAAACTCTACACCCTTTTATCATCCTTATAGAGATATCCCTAGCCGATGGGGCTGGAATTTTTTATAGCATTTTTAAATGTGAGTGGTCCCACTTTTTATTCCTCCTCAGGTAGATCAAACAAATTTTAGTTTGTTGTAGTTGAACTTTGAGTTGGGACTATTAATTTTATGACATCATATTCCCAACAAATTAGTCTTGCAATTAAAAGTGTTTTCAGGTTAAATTATTGCAAATGAGTACATGATGCTTGTCATCTATACCCATATCCTTGAGGGCACAACACCTACAGTGAGGGCGCTAGCCCATAGTTGGCCTTGTGATTTAAACCGCTTATGTTATATCATATGTTGCAGGGCTTGCTGAGATTGTTATTCATACAAAAATTATAATTTGTGAACATTAGTAATGACACGATTAGATTGCATTAGTCCGACAAACGTGATTTTGAGTATAAGTTTTTTATTTGTCTTCAAGACGAATGTATTCCAATCATGTAACTACGAATTTTACCAATTTGATTTTTACATCAATAATCTACCAAACAGACTGACAAGGTAAATGATGCTAATTACATAAATCAACCAAGAGTAGGCCATTATTGAACTTGACAAATGCCCCAAATCTCATAGAGATTGCCTCCAGGGAAAAAGAATGCATCCGTTACACCAATCTTTTGTTAGTATTTTTATTTTATACGTGACAAAAATGCTCATGAAGCTCAAGCAAGTTACTTCCTTTTGAATGTTTATAGTATAGATAGGGAAACGATTTATAGACCAAAATTCGAATGCTATGGATTTCTTTCCCCAAAATTCTTTGTTGAGCTATGTCAATAATACATTTAGGAATCTCATAACATATGATTTTTGAACGAATCCTGTTGTTAGAATGTACTGAAATTGGTGGGCATATATTTTTCAGAATCACTCTCATTAAAGAATACAAGTAGTAAAAATTGATGTTTTATGCCTGGAGGCAATAAGTGGCATACTTTACCACAAGTTTCACCATCCTTTTGAACCTTTAGTTCCCCGTTGCCCATTTTGTCTGGCTGTTCAGTGTTGTTATTTGATTTATCATATATGCTGCTTTGTTTTGTTTCTTTGAAAGAAACTTGGCATTACTTGATTCCGAATTATTTGTTTGCACTTCATTTGCACGTAATTGAAGAACGGTAGACTTGAGTTTCAAGTACGTATAAGAACTAAGAAGCTGGAGATCTCCAAACACGATTTTGTACAAGATTATTTCGATTTCTAATTTTCTGTGGAGAAATTAAAATATTGAGCTAATGGAAAAATATATATCAGGGAAATCAAACAGTTCTTATATCCTCAGGTCTCGTGTTAGCTAAAGCATCAGATTTATTTGCGTTGTAGTATCAATTTCAAGGAAAATCTCACAATACATGTGGAATTCCTTTCTCAGCTGCTAAGATTTTTGTGAATTTGCAGATAAGAGGAATGGCATTCGTATTTGAAACAAATGAAACTTGTGTGAAACGGTATGCCAATGGTCTTGCCAAGGAAAGCTAAAACCAGGACCAGAAAGTTTGAGTAGTTTAGAGTTTAAATGCACTGGGACGCCGTCAAAAGGTACTGCTTTTTTCAATTGCGCTTTCTGGCTCCCTAGGTAACCTGCCTGCAGTGACCTGTTGCATGCATATATTCTCATGTAGATGGGTGATTATATGCTATTTCTGTTAGAGGCTGGTCTTGTTTGATGTTTGATAGAACATTTTCTTCTCTAATTTCTCATGCAATTGCACTAGGGGTCTTGAACTACACAACATTGAGCAAGACACGAGGGGAATAATGCTAGTACATGACATGTGAATGCTTTTTGCTCCATTGTTGTCCTAACTTGAAAAACTTGTCGACACCCAAAAAAATCAGAGTCCAGGGGCAGATTTGCTTTCAATTAATCTACCAAATCCATCTCCTTTTCATATTTCCAAAACTACGATCTGATCGAGTACTCACTACTCACTCACCCACAGACGCACCATGCTTAGCCTCTCTTCTCTACTCTCTCTCTTACTAATCAGTGTACTTTCAACATTGCACATTGATGTTAGCACACTCCACAACTCATCCAACCGACACAACTTCTCAAAGATCTGAAAAATGGGCTTCACCCGCGGTCGGTAACACCCAGTTCATGCCTCAGTTCGTGAAACTTCCGGTTCGACCCCTGTTACCACATCTTCACCTGCGGCTTCAGATGCGACGTCGTCGTCTCTCGCTT
>BRYE01000004.1:2236267-2238767 GCA_030159115.1 Actinidia arguta var. hypoleuca | reverse complement strand
GTTCTGGGCAATAAGTGTCGACATATGTTCTTGAGATGTTAACACATGTGGACAGTAAGCAATCTGAAATTGAAGTGTTGACACATCTAGTTGAAAAGTCGACACATATGGATAGTGAGCAAATTAGAACTAAAGTGTCTGACACATGGAATTGAAGTGTCGACACATAAAGACAATGTTCAAAGAATTGAAGATGTCGACACATGACATTGAGGTGTCGATATATAGAGACGAAGGCCAAACTTTTGAAGGCTGATGATCAAGTGTCGACACATGACTTTGAAGTGTCGACTTATGGAGACAATGTGCATTAACTAAAGGAAGAAGGCTTGAAGTGTCGACACATGTTCTTGAAGTGTTAACATATATTCTTGAAATGTCGACACATGTAGCCAGTAGCTTTAGCTAATATAGAAATTGTCAACACATGTTATTGAGGTGTCAACACATGAAACCCAAAAATGTTCAAAGTGTCGACACATGAGATAAAGTGTCAACACATAACGGCTAATTTTTTGAACGCAGAGCTGTATGAACCTGCATTAAATAAGTCCTAACTACCACCAACGGGCAGATGGACTTCAAGTCAGTATATACAAGACTCCAAATGTAGTTATAGATGAGAAACACAAGCCTATAGTATTTTAATTGATCATCAAAGAGCTTTAAACTCATCATTTTTTGAAAATTCCTTTGGTCCTCAAGTGTGAGCATTTAGTGAGTCATTCCCTTCTTATCTACTCTTGTTAGAGAATTTGTTTTCAACTTGTAAAATATTAAAACACTTTTATTTGAGAGTTTTAAGTGTTCTCTTGAATAAGCAAAACACTTGAAAGATTAAGTGGGTCTTAGACAAAACCACTTAGAAAAACTTGGGGATAAGTTCTTGTGTAAAAGTAAGCTGAGCACTTAGTAAACTAGCTCCCACCTTATAATTGTTGATTGCAATAGTAGAAGAAGACTTTGTGAAGGTCTTGGAAGGACGTAGACCACGCGTTATGATTGAATCTCGATAAATCTTGATATGCCTTCTTATACCTTGTGTTTTACATTATTGCATTGCACATAACTTGATAAACTCAATTCACCCCGCCTATTTGGTTGCCTTTGGGGCCAACACAAACTATAGTTAAGTTAATTTTTAATTCTGGTGGTGGAGAATTAAAGAGAAACTTTTAACTTTCTAAACTTTAATCATAGCTAAGTTAAAATAATTATAATAGGTAACTTAGGTTGGTCAAGATTTAATAACTATTTATAGTTTTATTTTTTTATACTTACTTTAACATATATATATATATATAGTTCTGAACACAAAATCAAAATCCAATTGTATAGAACTCTTTTTTTTTTAAACAAGAACCAAACCGTAAAATCAGATCAATAGCTCTGGTCTAGTTCTACAGTTCAACCGGTTTCTTCTGCACCCCCATCATTGCCATTCATTTGTAGTTGCTGAGCAACGACCGCGTCATCATCTTCAACCGCACCGACTTTGACCTGTCCAACATCTCCCTCCCCAACGGTCAATGACGAATTGACCCAAACGACACCATTTTGCAGACCGACTGCTCCGCCCACTTCGTCGAATACGACATCGCCTACAATTCAATCTGCCCCTCATTGTCCTCATCGACTTATGGTGCTCCTCCGGCATCGTCGACGTCGATGGCTGCCTCATCCAAACTGGAGAATTCAACGACAGCGATCACGCCATCGTATATCACCATCGTATATTTGTATTTGGGATATGATGCATCCAAAGATTATTTGGCCCGCTTCTAGTGCGAAGCTCTGGTAGGGGCTACAGGTTACAGGTACAGTAAATGAAAATTTAGTCACGGTGACGCTGGCAGCACCATCATTTAATACACATTCATTTTCCATGAACCAAAGGTTGCTAGTGTTAGGTGGAGGGAATGTGACCGCATTAGGAAACTCAACTTATGAAATTGGTGACACTGGGTTCGGGTAATCTTGGCCCATCCGGGTTTTCTACATGATTTTGTGGTCCACCAAGAAATTCCCAGTGAGGGCATTTGGGTCCAAATCCAGTAAAATTCCCGTTCTTTCAAATCAACCCATAAAATTTGGTATAGTGTCTCACTTTTCTGATTCTACGAAATGTTAATTTATTCAGTGCCATTCATTATTTGAGCATTTGAGGCCTTGAGTTTGATTCCCGTAGAGAAATTGATGTTGTGATGGGAACTTAACATTTGTGTAAGCTTCTGAGTTTCTCTTATACTTAATATTACTGAACTTATAATTTTTTTAGAAAGATGAATGGGTTTTTAAGTTGTTTTAGTCATCAATTTGTGATGAACTATTTTTTTTTGAACAAAATGAGATCCACGACCAATCAAGTCATGATTAGCAATATTGAGTACAGGGGCGGACCCACCCTTAGCCGAGGGTAGGTGGCCGCCCCGCGCTGAAATTTTGGAAAAAAAAATTAAATTAGTTAGAATAAAAAAAAATTTATTTAAAAAAAATTGCT
>BRYE01000004.1:2216267-2218767 GCA_030159115.1 Actinidia arguta var. hypoleuca | reverse complement strand
GTCATTTCTGCTCCACAAATAGCAGCTTTCCACTATCAAACTGTTACAATTTTTCTTTGCCAACTTCTGATCATTTGAACAATTTGACATGCTCGTTTCTTAGATCTCCATAGCACGTGTTCTATTAACATGTAGTGTTTGTGTCAGATCAACAAAGGTCAGCATAAATTTCTCAGACAGGGATAACTGTGATACTTTTGTTTTCATCATTCACAAACACTACGATCAAGGAAATTTACGAGCTAAAACCTATGTTTACATGGAATGGTGAAAGAATTTATAAATCAAAACGAAAAAGATGTAAAACTTTAATTTCCTAATCATTTAACAAATTTATACTCTAAACACATTTGTTGCATATATACTTGGTTAAACTGCAAGGCCTCAGACCGTCCTAGTTCAAGAATTTCAACAGCATAGCAAGAATTAAAACTTGCATTTCGGTCGAATTACAAGATGTCATCATTGGCCACACGAAAAAAAAGCGCACCAGAATCTATATTTTATAGGGTGCTCAACGAAATAAATTCGGCAAAGAAAAAAAGAAGATCAATTTAACAGAATATATAGATCGAAAAGGTGAGGCATCAGATCTTCCTATTCGAGTGAGAATCATAATACACCAAAAAAATCAATTGAGTATTCAACTCAATGAAAGTTCGTCATTTAGCCTCTTCAAGGTCTAAGAACAACTGTATACAGCACATGCATACACGTAAGAGTATATATATTCGTATCATACACATTGAACCGTTCCCCATTTTCGCGAGAAACAAACAGATAAAAGAAAGTAGAGAAAGTAAGGATTGAGATTTCAAATGTAAAAGAAACGGCGAAGTGGGAGATTGAAGATCTAGGGTTTAATCTTCTGGTACCGAATGCTTTGTTTTTATAAGCTTCTTCAGCGAGGGGTTTGCGAGTAACGATAAGGATCGAGATTTTTGGGCCGAGCCCATTAAAAATGACGGAGAGGCCCAGAATTAGATGCCACCCTGCCGTGATATAGCCCAATCTATTACGTCCAGACTCCCAGACAATTGTCTACATGGGCCGTCTTTTGTCCGATACTTTTTTTTGGTAAATTTCATTGATATCCTTGGGGATGACAATGGGACTGGATTGTTCCAACTCGTTCCCGTTCCGATTAAAAAAATTCTCTTCTATTTTTGTCCCAAACTTGTGACGGGTTAGGACTCAACACCCCATCCCATTCCCGCACCGTCCCGTTTAATATATTTTTTTAATTATATATATATATATATATATATATATATTTCTATTTTTAATTGATATATCTATCTATCTATCTATCTATCTAGAGAGAGAGAGAGAGAAAAGATATTATGGTATAATTAAAAAAAATAAGAATAATTTTGTCTATTTACATATAATCGGAAATTTTAGATTTTAGTGGGTTAAACTTGACCCCGACCTGAACTCGGGACGGGTTGAAAATTCTTCCCCATAACTCGTTCTGAACCCGTTTATTCCTACCCCAAACTCGACCTATTAGGGGCGGGGCAGGGACCCGACTTTCCAGGAAGAAATTGCCATCTCTAGATATCCTAGACATTCTAACAACTACAATCATTTTCTATATTGTTTCTGAAATAGCATTGACTAGCAATATCTTTGGTTTTTGTCTTTCCTATTTTAGTTAAATCCTACTTTATCTAGTGTTTTTTTTTCACCTCCTCCAATGGTCTAAATAAAAAATCCCGTAAAAAAGACACCATCTCCCCCCTCTTTCTCCTCTCTTGTCTATACAAAAAAAGCTCAAGGAGTGAAGAATACCTCTCCCTATGCGGGAAAGCACTGTAGTAAAAATTAGATTAGAGCTAAATAAAGAATCTGCTAGACTCAGTTTTTTGTATTTTCACTCCTTTGGCGATGCTAGTCACATCACCCATGCATATTTTTAGTTTATTTTGTCACTTTGATATAAATATTCGTACTTGTTTTCCTTGCAAAGTAATTTGTTTCTAATAACGCTAGAAGGCGGGAAGAAATGTCAAAAGGGTCCTCAAATTTGATATTCATAAAGCTCGTAGAATTACACTTTATGCCCTGATAGTTTTTCAAAAATTTGACTTTGCACCATTCACTTCAAAAAACTTCAATTATATAGGTCAAACCCTTACCCTTAAGTTAAGTTATCAATATAGCCTTTTTATCTATCTTCTATTCAATTAAGGGCCAAGTAGCTTCCTTCACGAGATCACGTCGTATTTTTCCATTAATTAGGCCCCGCTTGACCTTAGTTAGAAAATCTATTTTTTTTTAATTTTGACTAAAATACAAAAATGGAGATAAAACATATATTTTCTTGTTTGGGATAGCTAAAAAATTACTTAAAATTTTCTTTCATTGATTGTTTGGGATACCAAGCTTTTGTTTTAAAAAAAATTCCATGCCACTTTACCATTATGCTCCCAAAAGTGGAAATACCTCAAGTATTTTCAACATTTACCTTGATTAAATGGTATTTGAGTGCTGGTTT
>BRYE01000004.1:2171267-2196267 GCA_030159115.1 Actinidia arguta var. hypoleuca | reverse complement strand
AGAGTGAAATGTTTCTGTACAACTTGCGAAAAGTATTTATGGTGGTCCTCCAATTGAAGAGTAGTAAACTGGCCGCTTCCCTGACAAGGACTGTAGGTTGGTCCCACTTAATTGAGCAGGTTGGTCCCACTTAATGTGAAACATAGCACTTTGATCGGATTTGGAGGTGGCTACGAGTGTTCCTTTGGTGAATCTCCAAATGACAACAAATTTGTGGGGCCGACTCCTAATTTTGTTTTCTTCGAGAAAAAACATCTTAATTCTATGCCCAGTTGGGGTACGAGTTTTTTTGCTTTTTAGTAAAACAATTTTACGTTTAATTATAATTTTATACTTAAAGAAGTTCGAAAATATAAGTTTTTTTAATTTAATTGAAAAAAAAAATAATTTTTACACTCTTTTTATTTTTTTTCTGCAATAAATGCCTAAATTACATTTTCAAAGGAGAGAAAATATAGTAAATGTGTTATGGTATGGGGAGGGGTTTTTCTGGTAATTCACAATCGTGTTAAGGGTATATTATAAAGGAAAAATGCTATAAATCACCTTTAGGGCAATCGACATTATATAAAAAAGTGTGAAAAATATATAAAAATATGTGAAAGTGTATTGAAAAATATGAAATATACATTAAATTTTTTATTATTATTATTTTATGCTCCTTAATTACTGCTCTAAGGGCGGTCGATAGCAAGACTCTATTATAAATAAAGACAAAATATAGTGACCCAAATATTTTCCCTCTAGTCCCACAGAAATTAAAATTTAGATTATTGTAATTCTATCTCTTTATGGAAATTTACCATAAAGGAGTACTAAAATCTAATACCAAAACAGTACAATTTCTTGAAAACCTAGTTCAATGCTGGCAACCACCTCCACCTATGACCACCACTTTACGCCACCCCACCTTCCTCCGCCACCACTGTCCATTACCACATCCTCTCGACCATCGTCTCTCCAGCCTTGCGTGGCAATTCCCCAACCCTAACACGAACCCTAGCTTCAACACAACGAGGTGGCCGTGGTCATGGAAGTGGCGTGCCGTGAGGTGGTGGTCATGGGGTTATGGAGTGATGTTCGAGTGGCTAGGGAGTGGTTGTATTTGCAGAGGCACGCGGCCCGGTGATGGTGGAGAAAGCTTGTTGGGAGGGGGTTGGAGATGGATTGTAGCTTGTTTTAGACTAGCTACTTCATCTAATAGAATGTGGATAGATAAATTTATTTTTGTTAAAGACAGATCATGGAGGAGATAAATGGATGAGTCAAACACAATACAATGAATACAATGAATAAAATACATGTTCATCTTTAAAAAAATTTTGTTTATTGAATTAAAACTTATGTAAGTCTCACAACTTTTGAGAAAAAAAAATAATAGTTTTGGGAGAAAAAAAATAATCTAAAGAGAAATCACAGTCGTTGGATTAATTTAAATAAATTTCAACCGTAAATAATGAGAGATAAATTTTAAAATTTAAACGCAGTTGTAATTTGTATTATAGATAAGCGCTATTTATTAAATGGTACAAAGCACAGCTCTGAAAGCACCAAATAAAACCTCTTGTCGCATAAACTCTTCTGGTTCCTCCCAAGCCTCTGGTTTCCTTCCTTCCAATGGGCATGGGGTGGGTTTCATGCCCATTTACTATGCACTTTTGATATGACAAAAGTGGAATTGGTGGGTACAATGTCATTTTCTCTCTTTTATCACACAATTATTGAGATAAGGTAGCTTTTGAAGGTCATATCTGATATGGGATAAATCGAACCAACAGATGTTCTGAGCAAATCACGTCGCCCAAGGTTCAAAACTCACCTCCAGGTCGCCTTATACAGTTAAAGAATCGAGCTCCATTCCATTTACATATTCCTGCTAGATTGCCATATGGCGAGATGATTCACCTCGCCCAATACAGAGACGTCTCCTCAAAGATCTCTCTCCAAAAGGACTCCCATCTCCATTAGAGATCTGTTATCACAATACTCCTTAACCAATTGAAGTCCATCTCCATAAAGAGTTCCACCTCTACAAGAGAACTGTCCCCAATAGACTCCAACTCCACAACAACGCCTATAATCACGGATGAATCACCAGTTGGCAGTCTCCTGAATCTCCAGATTGAATAGGGATACTCTCCCATGCTTATCCTTCCGAGGAATCCGCCATACAACACTGACACGACTCAGTTCTCCCGTCTATATAAAGGCCGCTCCCCCATAACAAAAAGGTACGCTCAACAGGCACTACACACTTTTATTGTGCTCTCCATACTGCCTTATTCTCTGGTCGCCTTGGTCTGATTCATACGCCAGAGGGGTTTTGAGCGGCCTCACCCCGGCCGATTACTTTTGATTCATTGCTGTGTAGGTCGCCTAGCTTTAGCCGAGGTCCAGTGCCGAGGCCGAGGAGCAATTCTGATTGTTGGTTGCTCTCCCAGATTTTTACCACAACAGTTTGGCGCCGTCTATGGGAACGAAAGTTCTCTTTATCCTATGCACCTGCGCAGTCGACTATTATCTAGACCAAGTACTAGCAGTCCTTTGGACAACAGAACACGTCCAATGGCCAACACTAGTCAAGCTCCAGATTTAGAGGGCCTCCATCACGAGATACGTGGGATGGCTGAACAGATGAGAATTATGAATGAAAATAATACCCTCCTCATACAGCACCTCACCGCAAATAATCGCCCACCACCTCCTCCAGCTCCCCGTCATTCTCATCCATCAGGGAACGTATCCCAGAGTCGCCATAGCACCGGGCGAGACAGGCGACGTCACTCTCCCAGCCCTCGCCCTCAACGAGAGGAGAGCCCAAGAAGCCCATCATCAGGGTCATCATCCAGCAAGACGCCAGGGCGGGAAAACGAAGGGGCGAGGCGGGTCAGATCTCCTATGAGGGCCCAGCAAGAACAAGATATATCCACTTCCCAGAAAATTAGGGACCTAGATGCTCGCCTGGACGCTATCAACACGGGGACCGGTGCCCCGATAACTGTAGACGCTCTGATCAGGAAAACTGAACCGCCTTTCACCCAAAGGATAATGAGAGCCAGGGTGTCGTCCAGATTCAAACTGCCTACTCAGCTCGGGGTCTATGAAGGCAAAACAGATCCAATGGATCACCTGGATTCTTACAAAAATCTGATGCATCTCCAGGGTTACTCGGACGATGTCATGTGTAAAGCCTTTTCTGCTACACTCAAAGGGGCAGCAAGATCGTGGTTCCGAAAGTTGACACCTGGAACCATAGATTTATTTGGCGAACTGAGCAGACTTTTTGTGGCCAATTTTATGAGTTGCAGGGTCAGGCAAAAAAACGCGTCCCATCTTTTCACCATCCACCAGAAGGAAACGGAGAACTTGAAGGATTATGTGAAGCGATTTAACCAGGCTATATTAGAAGTTGAAGATCCCAGTGACAAGGTGGTCGTCATGGCAATGATGGAGGGGCTTCGTCCAGGTCCCCTGTTCGATTCCCTGTCCAAAAACGTTCCAGAGACATTGTCCGTACTTCAAAGTAAAGCCGATAAATACATCGCCGCGGAGGAATTGGCCGAAGCCAAACGGAGGCGAAGGGGAAAGGAGGACCATAAGAGGAAAGAGCCTGATACAAGGCGATCTGATTATAAAGACGAACGGAGAAGCAAGCAGCCTAATCGGGAGAGGAGGACCAGTGACAGGCGACCTCGAACTCCACCTTGCTGCACTGAGCTGGTGTTGCCACCACTTAATGCTCCAATTGCCCAAGTCCTCACAGAAATTAAGCATGAAGAGTTTGTCAAGTGGCCCTCAAAAATCAAGACTGATCCCCGGAAGAAAAACAAAAGTAAATATTGCGAGTTTCACCGAGACCATGGCCATAGTACCGAAGACTGTTTTCATCTAAAGGAGCAAATAGCCGACCTCATCAAAAGGGGATATCTAAGAAAATACGTCGGAGATCGCCATTCCCCCAATTCACCGGAAAGAAGGTACAATGATAACCGACCTACTGCCGGAGAGATTCAGGTAATACACGGTGGGTTTGGATCCGGAGGGAGTTCGAATTCATCTAGAAAAAGGCACGCCAGAAGTGCAGATATGTCCGCAGAAGTTTACAGCCTCTCCTCACCAATGGCCGACATCAACCCGCCAATAACCTTCGACAATGACGATCTAAAAGGCCTGCACCAACCCCATGACGACGCCCTAGTCATTTCGGGCATCATCGCCAATTTTACTGTCCAACGAATCTTGGTCGACAATGGTAGTTCGGATGACATTCTGTTCATCTCCGCATTTGAAAAAATGAAGATAGGGCTCGACAGGTTGCAGCCCTTTGTGACGCCATTGGTGGGATTTGGAGGAAATCTGACTCATCCCCTGGGATGGGTCAAATTACCAGTTACTTTGGGGACAGAACCTCATCAAACTACTGTTTGGCAGAACTTCATAGTAGTTGATTGCCCTTCCCCCTACAATGCCATTCTAGGCCGCCCAACTCTGGGCGGAATTAAGGCGATCACCTCAACCTACCACTTGAAGATGAAGTTCCCTACCTCGGCAGGAGTGGGAGAAGTGCGGGGCGACCAGAAGGTGGCAAGACAATGTTTCATTTCGGCCATGAAGATCGAGACCCTCCCGGTACCGAATACCCAATAGCAATTACCGATCAACGATGGCGAGATGGAATCCCTGAGGGACGAGGTGGAACAGGTGGTCTTGATGGATCCCCGAGAAACTGAAAACACTAAGCCCCTTGAAGAAACTACCTCAATTTCCATTCATCCGGAATATCCTAATCGCCATGTCATGATCGGAACAAAACTTGCCGCAGAATAGCGCGACGCTTTAGTAGAATTCTTAAAAAGAAACTTTGATGTTTTTGCCTGGTCCCAAGGTGACGTCCCGGGGATAGACCCTCAGGTCGCCATGCATAAATTACAGATCAATCCAGAAAATTCTCCTGTTCGCCAAAAGAGGAGGAAATTCGCCCCTGAGCGACTTCGAGTCATCGACGAAGAGGTCGCCAAACTCATCAGAGCTAAAGTTATCAAGGAAGCCCACTATCCAGAATGGTTAGCTAATGTTGTCGTCGCCCCAAAAAAGGGGGGAAATGGAGAGTATGCGTGGACTACACTAATCTCAACAAAGCATGCCCAAAAGACAGTTTTCCACTGCCAAAAATTGATTTGATAGTCGACGCCACATCAAAGCACGAGCTTGTCAGCTTCATGGATGCCTTTTCAGGATATCACCAGATCAAGATGTTTCCCCCCGACGTAGAGAAAACTTCCTTCATCACGGAACGAGGATTGTACTGCTACGAGGTCATGCCATTTGGTCTCAAAAATGCCGGGGCTACTTATCAAAGATTGGTAAATAAGATGTTCAAAGAGCTAATCGAAAAGACCATGGAAGTATATATAGACGACATGCTAGTGAAAAGTCTCGAAGCAGCAAAGCACATCGCCCACCTTGAAGAAGCTTTCAACATTCTGAGGAAACACAAGATGATGTTAAATCCTGCCAAATGCATTTTTGGCGTATCATCCGGAAAATTCTTAGGGTTCCTGGTAACCAAACGTGGGATTGAAGCTAATCCAGACCAAATTCAAGCTCTGTTTGGCATGAGCTCGCCTAGAAACATCCGAGAAGTCCAGCAGCTAACCGGACGGGTTGTCGCCCTCAACCGATTTGTTTCCAAATCAGCGGACAGATGTTTACCGTTCTTCAAAATCCTAAGGAAAAATCAAAATTTCCAGTGGATAGAAGAATCGGAAGAAGCTTTTCAACAACTTAAAAAGTATTTGGGGTCACCTCCTCTGCTCGTGGTTCCGACCACGGGAGAAGAATTGTTCATATACCTCGCCGTTTCACCCACAGCAGTAAGTGCCGTGCTCGTCCGAGAGGAGAACCATGTCCAAAAGCCGGTATATTATGTTAGTAAAGTCCTGATAGGTGCTGAGAACAGATACGTAATGATTGAAAAGCTCGCCTACGCCCTCCTGATCGCTGCCAGAAAGCTTCGCCATTATTTTCAGGCCCATCCCATCACCGTATTGACCGATCAGCCGTTAAAACTAGTTCTTCAACGACCAGATACTTCGAGAAGACTACTGAAATGGTCCATTGAGTTGAGCGAATTCCATATTAACTATAAACCGAGGACGGCAATAAAAGCCCAGGCTTTAGCCGACTTCGTGGCCGAATCCACTCACCTGCCCGATCTAGAATTCTCGGAAGAAGGGATTCACAACTCAGAAAACAACCTCGGGAGCTCGGGGGAGGAAAAGCTCGACAAATGGACATTGTTTGTTGATGGGTCCTCCAATCAACACGGGTACGGTGCAGGTCTTGTTCTGCAAACCCCGGAAGGAGAACAGATGGAATACGCCATACGGATTGGGTTCAAAGTCACCAATAACGAAGCTGAGTACGAAGCCCTCCTCGCCGGATTACGGGTCGCCACAAGATTGGGAGTCCAATCAATTGAAGCCTACAGCGACTCCCAACTAGTGGATAACCAGGTTCAGGGAGATTACCTCGCTAGGGATGTACGAATGGCAGCTTATTTGGATGAAGTTAAACGCTTAACTCAGAAGATCAAAAGGTTCACCATTCAACAAATCGCCAGAGAAGAAAACAGAAAAGCAGACACCCTAGCAAATCTTGCTTCAACTTTTGATTTTATATCAGACAGGAGTATACCGTTGGAATTCTTGTCCAAACCAAGCATAGAGGTCGCCAGATCCGTCTGTACAACAGAAACAAATCCGACCTGGATGGATGAGATCGCCACATACCTTCGAGACGGTACATTACCAGCAGATAAACTCCAATCTCGTCGAATTCGCCATAGATCTGCAAGGTTCTGCCTACTACATGGAATTTTATATAAACGATCTTTATCTGGTCCCCTCCTAAGATGTCTCCGATCTGAAGAAGCCAGTTATGTGATGAGAGAAATCCACAAAGGCATCTGTGGAAATCACTCGGGGGCAAGGTCGCTGGTACGAAAGACGATTCGCCAAGGCTACTTTTGGCCCCAGATGGGACAGGATGCAGCGAAATACACCAGGAAATGTGATAAATGCCAGAGGTTCGCTCCATCCAACCACCTTCCCCATACCGAGATGGTGCCAATTACCAGTCCCTGGCCATTCGTCCAATGGGGAATCGACATACTAGGGCCTTTGCCTCAAGCTCCATTACAGAAGAAGTTCTTGATCGTAGCTATTAATTACTTCACAAAGTGGGTAGAGGCTGAACCGCTGGCCAGAATCACGGAAAAGAATACGAGAAACTTTGTTTGGAAGGGTATCATTTGCCGATTTGGAATTCCAAAGGTCCTCATCTCAGACAATGCCCGGCAATTTGACAATGACGGGTTCAGGAAATTTTGCTCGGACCTCGCCATATCGCATCATTTCTCCTCACCCGGCCACCCTCAAGCCAATGGTCAAGTAGAAGTCACTAACAGAACCATCCTCAGAAATTTAAAAACGAGATTGGAGAAATCCAAAGGGGAATGGGTGGAAGACTTGCCGAGCATATTATGGGCATATCACACTACTAGCAGGATTCCTACTGGTGAAACGCCTTATTCCATGGTTTATGGAACTGAGTCAGTGATACCTGTCGAAATCGGAATGCCGAGTTTTAGGACTTCAAACTTTAATAAAGATAGCAATGATGGCGAGCTAAGGCTCAACCTTGACCTCCTTGAGGAAAAGCGAGAACAAGCAGGCATACGCCAAGCAGCTTACAAACATCAAGTCGCCAAATATTTCAACCAGAGGGTCACACACAGATCATTCTTACCGGGCGACCTAGTTCTGCGAAAAGTTACCCTGTCAACTAAAGAGCCAAATGCTGGGAAATTAGGACCAACATGGGAAGGCCCCTACAAGGTCGTCAAGGTAACTAGACCGGGGACTTATTGGCTGGAAGACATGAACGGAAAAATACTCCCCCATCCTTGGAACGTTGAACATTTGAAGAAATATTTCCAATAATTCTCCTGGGCAAAATACTTGTAACTCCTAGATTTTATTCTTTTGAGTAATAAAATTTCTCCAGTTTATTTCAACAATAGTGCAAAATGAAGATCGCCAGTTCATCGAAAGATGACGGAGGCATCTTGGTCGCCTTTTCAAGATCGCCAGTTTATCGAAAGATGACGGAGGCATCTTGATCGCCCATTCAAGATCGCCAGTTCATCGAAAGGACGGAGGCATCTTGGTTGCCTATTCAAGATCGCCAGTTCATCGAAAGATGACGGAGGCATCTTGATCGCCTATTCAAGATCGCCAGTGCATCGAAAGATGGAGGCATATTGGTCGCCTATTCAAGATCGCCAGTTCATCGAAAGATGACGGAGGCATCTTGGTCGCCTGTTCAAGATCGCCAGTTCATCGAAAGATGACGGAGGCATCTTGATCGCCTATTCAAGATCGCCAGTTCATCGAAAGATGACGGAGGCATCTTGGTCGCCTATTCAAGATCGCCAGTTCATCGAAAGATGACGGAGGCATCTTGATCGCCTATTCAAGATCGCCAGTTCATCGAAAGATGACGGAGGCATCTTGATCGCCTATTTAAGGTCGCCAGATCATCGAAAGAATTGCACAAGGATACAATATAAAAACCAACATACAAAATGGTCGAATCAACGTTTATATTCATGACTATTCACATTACAAATTACATTTATGATAAAGGGGGAGGGTTGTCCTCGCCTTTTAGGAGCTGCGTCGCCCGGAGGATTCACGTCTCCTTTTTCAACAGTTTTTTCCTCGCCCCCTTCTCCTTCCCCTTCATCCTCCAGGGCAAGCAGGTCGAGATCGAGACACATCTCTTCTAAGTCTATGGCCAGGTCGGGATGATGATGGCGTAGCTGACGTTTGCAGAAATCAAACCCGTCGCCATAATACCTCGAGGATGAGCTTTCGACAGCCTCGGCGAAATCTGACGAAGATTTAAATTCTTCAACGGCCAGCTTTCCAGCATGCTCCACTCTTCCCCTCAAGACTTCAACCAAAAGCCCTGCCTTTGTCAGACTATCGGAGAAGGCATCTCTTTCAGCCTTGACTTTGGAGACCTCGTCGCCGACCTGCTGCTCCTGAGCTCGCGCCTTGGCCAATTGTTGCTCCAGATCGGAGGATAACTTCTGAAGGCGAGAAACTTCAGTGTCCAAAGAGGCAGCTCGCCCCTGTTGAAGGGTGGCCTCCTCAATGGTCTCCCTGCTCTTCACCGCCAGAGACGACCCGAACACAAGCGCCTGCTACAAACAAATCCTATCAGTTCAAAATGATCAAATTTGACAGGGATGAAACGTATTTAGTATCAAAATAATACCTGGCCAAGGGCGTGAATAAATTTCGAGGCAGTCTGGTCCAGGGTGAGCTGTCCCACCTTCTCCTGATCCATAGGGGGGATTACCCCTCAAAGGATCTTCTCGGCCACCGAAGGGCTCCCCAAAATGGAGGCCCTCGGACCAAGTGCAGTGCCCAACGAGGGCGAGCTTCCCTCCCCGGGACCAGAAGAAGGGGCTACTGGATGATGTGCTGGACCAGATTTCTTTTTTGGCTCGGGGATTGGGGCTTGTCCCTTGCCTTTGGAGTCATCTCCAGATTTCGCCTTCTTGCTCGCCGAAGAGGGAGGTTCATCCGCCGGACGCTTCTCGCCAATGACCACCCCCTTTGCAGGAGGTGGACCGGATTTTTGGGATGAACTCTCACCTCGGGCTCTCTCCACCCGCTCACCGAGCTTCTTAAGACTGATTCTCCTCGACATGGCTGCAAAAAAGAAAAAGGAGATATATATCAGACATAAAAAAAAATCAACAAAGATACAAGGGTTTATACCATCCGATCTAAGCTCGGGGGATAGCTCGGAATCCGACCAGGATTCTGATGTCGAAATCGAGCTCGATCTCAACGCTGAGCAAAATTCAAGGACAGGGTCTCGGATTTTTCCCCCCGACGATCTTAATAAGGTCAGGTCGGGAATATGAGGAGCAACCCTCCTCAGTTCTTTCCTAACAGTCCCTACATATTCTATTGAATCATCTTGAGGCTGGCCGTCTTGAAGGAGTTCACCACGGGAAGAGCGGGACTCACCCGCTTTACCCGACGTAGATGACGGCTGCGAATGATCGCCCTCCGATCCTGATTCCGCAGGACCAGGCGAGCTGAAAATCCGGCTAAAAGCCTTGGTTTTGAAAATCATGGGGACATTGTAGCGCCCACGTTCCACCACCGACTTGGAAATTTGATCATAGAATTCTTGCTCGAACGACAGCAACGTAGGCAGCTCATTGCAGCGTTTATCTGAAAAGAGAGCCATGTTAATACCGATCTATTTAAATAATAAACCAACGCTGGCAAAATAAAAACCGACCTGGAATTCCCCATGACCTCGGAATCCGCGGTACTCCCTCCCGAGGTTCTTCATCGAAAAGCTCCCATTTGTCCCCGGAAGCAAAAAAGAACCTGCTTTTCCACCCCTTCAAGTTGCTGGGGTATCCTCCCAGGATAGTTTTCTTGGACCTCGCCTTGAAGTACAGCCACCCTTGGTCCGGCTTAGGATTATTAGTGAGGGAAAAAATGTTCCTAAACTCGGATAGGGTCATCACAAACTTGTGAACTCGCCACAACGTCACGGCGCCGACAATACTACGCCAGGCGTTGGGGACGAGCTGAGCAGGACAAATTTTATAAAAAAGCAAAATTGACCTAATAATTATAGGAATAGGAAAACGAAGGCCCGCGGGAAAGGCGGCCTCATAAAAAGCCACCTCTCCAGGGCGAGCAGAAAGAATGGTCTCGCCCTCCTCAGGAAGTCTAAGTTGAACACCCTGAGGGAATGAATAAGTCTCCCTTAGCAAGCCGAGCTCCTCAAGGGTCATAGTGTTATGTTCCTTAGTTACAGTGGGATGAATGTTATCTGAAGGAATGACCTCGGCAACAGATGGATCTTCTATTGGTGACCTAGGGGATTGTCTAACCTCGTCAGTAACGTATGATGAACCTTCTCCTAAATGGTCTGAGATCCACGAGGGCAAAGAATCCAAAGTAGGACTCGCCGAGGATCTATGGGACATACAATCGAGTAAAAGAGAGAATGAACGATTACTTACTGTGCTAAGAAGAGGCGATCACAGGCAGGACCAGGGACGTAGGGCAAGAAAGACAACCGGAAGCAAAAACTAAGAGAGAGACTAATGATGTTGGTTAGGCAAAAGGGTAAAAGCAAATGGTTAGGGTTCCTTATATATAAGGAGAGTGACGGTTGAGATTCATCCTCTTTAATGGCCCAGATTAATCCGCTTATTCAAATTCTTTTTGAAACTTGAATCCCGAGCCATCAAATCCCGCCAAAGGTAATCATGGCGCCGCCTTGTTTCTCTAAAAAAACTGCTGCAGAATTAAATGCTCCATCCACGTGTCAAGCCGGAAAAAGAGGCCATTTAATACGCACCCACGCGGGTCCATAACTTCTAAAGATATTACTCAAAGGTCCCAAATATCTTGACACTTTTGAGTAGGGGGCTACTGATATGGGATAAATCGAACCAACAGATGTTCCGAGCAAATCACGTCGCCCAAGGTTCAAAACTCACCTTCCAGGTCGCCTTATACAGTTAAAGAATCGAGCTCCATTCCATTTACATATTCCTGCCAGATCGCCATATGGCGAGATGATTCACCTCGCCCAATACAGAGACGTCTCCTCAAAGATCTCTCTCCAAAAGGACTCCCATCTCCATTAGAGATCTGTTATCACAATACTCCTTAACCAATTGAAGTCCATCTCTATAAAGAGTTCCACCTCTACAAGAGAACTGTCCCCAATAGACTCCAACTCCACAACAACGCCTATAATCACGGATGAATCACCAGTTGGCAGTCTCCTGAATCTCCAGATTGAATAGGGATATTCTCCCATGCTTATCCTTCCGAGGAATCCGCCATACAACACTGACACGACTCAGTTCTCCCGTCTATATAAAGGCCGCTCCCCCATAACAAAAAGGTACGCTCAACAGGCACTACACACTTTTATTGTGCTCTCCATACTGTCTTATTCTCTGGTCGCCTTGGTCTGATTCATACGCCGGAGGGGTTTTGAGCGGCCTCACCCCGGCCGATTACTTTTGATTCATTGCTGTGCAGGTCGCCTAGCTTTAGCCGAGGTCCAGTGCCGAGGCCGAGGAGCAATTCTGACTGTTGGTTGCTCTCCCAGATTTTTACCACAACAATATCCATTTACCCTACTTTTCTTTCCAACTCTGCTTTTGCTCTCTAGGGCATTGATTAGTGTGAAAGTAGCAGTAGAATATCATGACTTGTGAAACAGTAGGTCATTATGTGATGACAGTGAGAGAATAAATAGATTGAAATAACTAGTCACTAATTAGTTACTTGTAATATTATCGGGAAAAATGCTATAAATTGTCTTTAGGACGATCGATAAAAATTATAAAAAATATATAAAAATGCAAAATATACATTAAAAATTATTTTTTTTTATCATTTTATGTTCTTTAACAACTGTCTTTAAAGCAATCGATAGCAAAACCCATATTACGGACAAACCTATTAACTACAATTCATACAAATCCGACCACATCTGCGCATGTGACAAGAATTCATTGCTCACGTCTGAATCTTTACAGGCCAATAAATACATGCCACTAGACAAACGTAGCATTGTTTATTGGAAGAAAATTGGCACCAGAACCTTGTACATCCCTGGTGCAAATTAATTGACGGCCAAGCCCATTAATACTATTTTTTTCCCAAAATTAGTACATCAAATCGGCCAACTTAATAAACAAAAAGTTCAACACCACTTAATCAACATTTGTATAAATAGGCCCAACCACCACTCTACTATTCAACTTAATAAATCTTACCTTGTAAAATACTTTAGACAATAGCCAAATCATTTGATTACTTATTATACTGAGTTTATGTTTGCATAAATACAGGACATTACTTCTGATGTGGGATAATTCGAACAAGTCCTAAATCATAAAATGTTTCGAGCAGGGTACGTCGCCTTATATCTACAAACTCACCTTCCAGGTCGCCTTATATTATTAATGAATTGAGCTCCACTCCATTTGCATAATCCCTCCACATCGCCATAGGGCGATATGATCTACCTCGCCCAAGGCAGTGGCATCTTCTCAAAGACTTTACTCTCCATAAGGACTCCATCTCCATTAGAGGTCTACTATCACCACTCTTGTACCTGATCTAAGTCCATCTCTATACAGAGTTCCACCTCTACAAGAGAACTGTCTCCAATAAACTCCAACTCCACAATGACGCCTATAATCACGGACAGATTACCAGTTGGCTGCCTCCTAGTTAATCTCCAGATTGAATTGGGATATTCTCCCATGCTTATCCTTCCGAGGAATTCGCCATACAACACTGACACGACTCAGTTCTCCCGTCTATATAAAGGCCGCTCCCCCACAACCAAAAAGGTACGCTCAACATAGGCACCACACGCACTTATTGTCGTGCTCTCCATACTGCCTTAATTTAACTCCTGATCGCCTTGGCCTGATTCATACGCCGGAGGGGTTTTGAGCGGCCTCACCCCGGCCGATTACTTGCACTCGTTGCTGTGCAGGTCGCCCCAGTTCAGCCGAGGTCCAACACCGAGGCCGAGAAGCAATTCTGACTGTTGGTTGCTCATTCAGATTTTTACCACAACAGTTTGGCGCCGTCTGTGGGAACGATAGTTCTTTAGTTCCTATGCACTTGCGCAGTCGATTATTATCCAGACCAAGCACTAGCAGCCATTTGGATAACAGAGTACGTCCAATGGCCAACACTAGCCAAGCTCCAGATCTAGAGGGCCTTCATCATGAGATACGTGGGATGGCCGAACAGATGAGAATCATGAATGAAAATAATGCCCTCCTTATACAGCATCTCACCACGAATAATCAACCACCACCTCCTCCGGCTCCTCGTCGTTCTCACCTATCAGGAAATGTATCCCAAAGTCACCATAGCACCGGAAGAGATAGACGCCGTCTCTCTCCTAGCCCTCACCCTCGACGGAAAAGAAGCCCAAGAAGCCCATCATCAGGGTCATCATCCAGCAAGACGCCAGAGCAGGAAAACAAAATTAGACGGGGCAGATCCCCTCGTCGGGTCCATCAGGAACAAGACATGTCCACTTCTCAGAAAATTAGGGATCTGGATGCTCGCTTGGACGCCATCAACACGGGGACCGGTGCCCCAATAACTGTAGACGCTTTGATCAGGCAAATTGAACCACCTTTTACCCAAAGGATAATGAGATCCAAGGTGTCATCCAGGTTCAAATTGCCTGCTCAGCTCGGGATCTATGAATGCAAAACGGATCCTATGGATCACCTGGATTCTTACAAAAATCTGATGCATCTCTAGGGTTACTCGGATGAGGTCATGTATAAAGCTTTTTCTGCTACACTAAAGGGGACGACGAGATCGTGGTTCCGAAAGTTGACTCCCGGAACCATAGATTCATTTGGTGAACTGAGCAGACTTTTCGTCGCTAATTTCATAAGTTGTAGGGTCAGGCAGAAGAACGCGTCCCATCTTTTCACCATCCACTAGAAGGAAATGGAGAACTTGAAGGATTATGTGAAGCGATTTAACCAGGCTATATTAGAAGTTGAAGACCCCAGTGATAAGGTGGTCGTCATGGCAATGATGGAGGGACTTCGCCCAGGTCCCTTGTTCGATTCTCTGTCCAAGAACGTTCCGGAGACATTGTCCGTCCTTCAAAGTAAAGCCGATAAGTACATCGCCGCGGAGGAATTGGCTGAAGCCAAACGGAGGCGAAGAGGGAAAGAGGACCACAAGAGGAAAGAGCCTGATACAAGGCGATCTGATTATAAAGACGAACAGAGAAGCAAGCAGCCTAATCGGGAGAGGAGGACCAGTGACAGGCGACCTCGAACTCCACCTCGCCGCACTGAGCTGGTGTTGCCACCACTTAATGCTCCAATTGCCCAAGTCCTCACAGAAATCAAGCATGAAGAGTTTGTCAAGTGGCCCTCAAAAATCAAGACTGATCCCCAGAAGAGAAACAAAAACAAATATTGCGAGTTTCACCGAGATCATGGCTATAATACCGAAGACTGTTTTCATCTAAAGGATCAAATAGCCGACCTCATCAAAAGAGGGTATCTGAGAAAGTACGTTAGAGATCGCCATTCCCCCAATTCACCGGAAAGAAGGTACGGAGACAATCGACCTACTGCAGGAGACATTCAGGTAATACACGGTGGGTTTGGATCCGGAGGAAGCTCGAATTTATCCAGAAAGAGGCACGCCAGAAGTACAGACATGTTATCCGCAGAAGTTTACAACCTCTCCTCGCCAATGGCTGATGTCCACCCACCCATTACCTTCAACAATGATGACCTGAAAGGCCTGCACCTACCTCATGACGACGCCCTGGTCGTTTTGGGCATCATCGCCAATTTTACCGTCCAAAGAATCTTGGTCGACAATGGTAGTTCGGCTGACATTCTGTTCATCTCCGTATTTGAAAAAATGAAGATAAGGCTCGACAAGTTGCAGCCTTTTATGATGCCTTTGGTGGGATTTGGAGGAAATCTGACTCATCCACTGGGATGGGTCAAGTTGCCGGTTACTTTGGGGACAGAACCTCGCCAAACTACCATTTGGCAGGCCTTCATTGTAGTTGATTACCCTTCACCCTACAATGCCATTTTAGGACGCCCAACTCTAGGCGGAATTAGGGCGATTACCTCAACCTACCACTTGAAGATGAAGTTCCCCATCTCGGCAGGAGTGGGTGAAGTGCGGGGCGACCAAAAAGTGGCCAGACAATGTTTCATTTCGGCCATGAAGATCGAGACCCTCCCGGTACCGAATACCCAATAGCAATTACCGATCAACGATGAGATGGAATCTTTGAGGGACGAGGTGGAACAGGTGGTCTTGATGGACCCCCGAGAAACCGAAAATACTAAGCCCCTTGAAGAAACTATCCCAATTTCCATCCATCCCGAATATCTTGATCGCCACGTTATGATCGGAACAGAACTTGCCAAAGAACTGCGCAATGCTTTGGTGGAATTCTTAAAAAAAAAAATTGACGTTTTTGCCTGGTCCCAAGGCGACGTCCCGGGGATAGATCCCCAGGTCGCCATGCATAAATTACAGACCAAACCGGCAAATCCTCCAGTTCGCCAGAAGAGAAGGAAATTCGCCCCTGAGCGGCTTCGAGTTATCGACGAGGAGGTCGCCAAACTCATCAGAGCTAAAGTTATCAAGGAAGCCCACTATCCGGATTGGTTAGCTAATGTCGTTGTCGCCCAAAAAAAGGGAGGGAAGTGGAGAGTATGCGTGGACTACACTGATCTCAACAAATCATGCCCAAAAGACAGTTTTCCACTGCCAAAAATTAATTTAATAGTCGACGCCACATCTAAGCACGAGCTACTTAGCTTCATGGATGCCTTCTCGGGATATCACCAGATCAAGATGTTTCCTCCTGACGTAGAGAAAACTTCATTCATCACAGAACGAGAATTGCATTGCTACAAGGTCATGCCATTTGGTCTCAAAAATGCTAGGACTACTTATCAAATATTGGTGAATAGAATGTTCAAAGAGCTGATCAGAAAGACCATGGAAGTATATATAGACGACATGCTCGTTAAAAGCCTTAAAGCAGCAAAGCACGTCGCCCACCTTGAAGAAGCTTTCAACATTCTGAGGAAACACAGGATGATGTTGAATCTTTTCAAATGCATTTTTGGCGTATCATCCGAAAAATTCTTAGGGTTCTTGGTAACCAAACGTGGAATTGAAGCTAATCCAGACCAAATTCAAGCTCTGCTCGGGATGAGCTCGCCCAAAAATATTCGTGAAGTCCAGCAGTTAACTGGGCGGGTTGCCGCCCTCAACCGATTTGTTTCCAAATCGGCAGACAAATGTTTACCGTTCTTCAAAATCCTAAGGAAAAATCAAAATTTTCAATGGACAAGAGAATCGGAGGAAGCTTTTCAACAGCTCAAAGAGTATTTAGGGTTGCCTCCTCTGCTTGTGGTTCCGACCACGGGAGAAGAATTGTTCATATACCTCACCGTTTCGGCCACAACAGTAAGTGCCGTGCTCATCCGAGAAGAGGACCATGTCCAAAAACCGGTATACTATGTTAGTAAGGTCCTGATAGGTGCTGAAAACAGATACATAATGATTGAAAAGCTCACCTACGCCCTCCTGATCGCCGCCAAAAAACTTTGCCATTATTTTCAAGCCCATCCCATCACCGTGTTAACCGATCAACCGTTAAAACAAGTTCTTTAACGACCCGATACCTCGGGGAGACTCCTGAAATGGTCCATTGAGTTGAGCAAATTCCATATTAACTACAAATCGAGGACGGCAATAAAAGCCCAGGATTTAGCCGACTTCATGGCTGAATCCACTCACAAGCCCGATCTAGAATTCTCGGAGGAAGGGATTCGCAACTCAGAAAAGGACCTCGAAAGCTCGAAGAACAGTCTCGACAGCTCGGGAGAGGGGCTCGACAAATGGACATTGTATGTTGATGGGTCTTCCAATCAACACGGATGCGGTGCAGGGCTTGTTCTCCAAACCCCGGAAGGTGAACAAATGGAATACGCCATATGGATTGGGTTTAAAGTCACCAATAACGAAGCGGAGTACAAAGCCGTCCTCACTGGATTACGGGTCGCCACAAGATTGGGAGTCCAATCAATTGAAGCCTACAGGGAGATTACCTCGCCAGGGACGTACGAATGGCATCTTATTTGGATGAAGTCAAATGCTTAACTCAGAAGATCAAAAGGTTCACCATTCAACAAATTCCCAGAGAAGAAAACAGAAAAGCAGATGCCCTAGCCAATCTCGCTTCAGCTTTTGATTTTATATCAGACAGAAGTATTCTGTTAGAATTCTTGTCTAAACCAAGCATTGAGGTCGCCAAATCTATCTGTACGACAGAAACAAATCCGACCTGGATGGATGAGATCGCCACCTACCTTCAGAACGGTACATTACCAGCAGATAAACTCCAAGCTCGCCGAATTCGCCATAGATCTACAAGGTTCTGCTGCTTCATGGAATTTTATATAAACGATCTTTCTCTGGTCCCCTCCTGAGATGTCTCCGACTTGAAGAAGTCAATTATGTGATGAGAGAAATCCACGAAGGCATCTGTGGAAATCACTCGAGGGCGAGGTCGCTGGTACGAAAGGCGATTTGCCAAGGCTACTTTTGGCTCCAGATAGGACAAGATGCAGTGAAATACACCAGGGAGTATGACAAATGCCAGAGGTTCGCCCCATCCAGCCACCTTCCCCATACCGAGATGGTGCCAATTACCAGCCCCTGACCATTCGCCCAATGGGGAATCGACATACTAGAGCCTTTGCCTCAAGCTCCATTACAGAGGAAGTTCTTAATCGTAGCTATTGATTACTTCACAAAGTGGGTAGAAGCTGAACCACTGGCCAGAATCACGGAAAAGAATACGAGAAATTTTGTTTGGAAAGGTATCATCTGCCGATTCGAAATTCCCAAAGTTCTTATTTCAGACAATGCCAGGCAATTTGACAATGATGGATTCAGGAAATTCTGCTCGGACCTCTCCATATCACATCATTTCTCCTCGCCCGGTCACCCTCAAGCCAATGGCCAAGTAGAAGTCACTAACAGAACCATTCTCAGAAATTTGAAAACAAGATTGGAGAAATCCAAAGGAGTGGGTAGAAGACTTGCCGAGCATATTATGGGCATATCACACTACTAGCAAGATTCCTACTGGTGAAACACCTTATTCCATGGTCTACGGAACTGAATCAGTGATTCCTGTCGAAATCAGAATGCCAAGTTTCAGAACTTCAAACTTTGATAGAGATAGCAATGATGACGAGCTCAGACTCAACCTCGACCTCCTTGAGGAAAAGCGGGAGCAAGCAAGCAAGCATACGCCAAGCAGCTTATAAGCATCAGGTCGCCAAATATTTCAACCAGAGGGTCAAACACAGATCATTCTTACCTGGCGACCTAGTTATGCGAAAAGTTACCCTATCAACTAAAGAGCCAAATGCTGGGAAATTAGGACCAACATGGGAAGGTCCTTACAAGGTCGTCAAGGTAACTAGACCAGGAACTTATTGGTTGGAAGACATGAACGGAAAAGCACTCCCCCATCCTTGGAACGCTGAGCATTTGAAAAAATATTTCCAATAACTCCCCTGGGCGAAATACTTGTAACTCCTAGATTTTAATCCGAGCAATAAAACTTCTCCAGTTTATTTCAATAACAAAGTACAGGATGGAGGTCGCCTAATCAAGATCGCCAGCTCATCGAAAGATGATGGAGGCATCTTGATCGCCAAATTTAAAAGTCGCCAGGTCACTAAAAAATGACCTCTCCTATCCTAGTGCGCCATTAATCAAAGAATTAAGAACATTAAAGTATTGCACATCGCCAAAAATATATTCATTCAACATTACCGAGAAGAAAATTAATATTTATATTCACGACAATTCAAATTACAAATTATATTTACATTTATGATAAAGGGGTAGGGTTGTCATCGCCTTGAGGAGCTGCGTCGTCCGGAGGGTTCGCATCTCCTTTTTCAACAGTTTCCTCCTCGCCCCCTTCCCCTTCATCCTCCTCGTTAAGCAGGTCGAGGTCGAGACGCATTTCCTCCAAATCTATGGCCAAGTCGGGATGGTGGTGACGGAGCTGTCGTTTACAGAAGTCAAACCCTTCACCAAAGTATTTCGAGGAGGCACTTTCGACAGCCTCGGAGAAATCTGAAGAAGATTTGAATTCTTCAACAGCCAGCTTTCCTGCACGCTCCACTCTCCCCCTCAAGTCTTCAACCAAAAGCCCTGCCTTTGACAGACTGTTGGAGAAGGAGTCCCTTTCGACCTTTAGTTTGGCGAACTCGTCGCCGACCTGCTGTTCCCGAGCTCAGGACTCGGCCAATTGCCGCTCCAGATCGGCGAATAACTGCTGAAGGCGAGAGACTTCAGTATCCAAAGAGGCAGCTCGCCCCTGTTGAAGGCTTGCTTCCTCAATGGTCTCCCTGTTCTTCACCGCCAGGGAAGATCCGAACACAAGCGCCTGCTACAAACAAATCTAATTAGATCAAACCAATCATATTTAGCAAGGATAAAACAAATAGAAGATAGTATCAAATTGATACCTGACCGAGAGCTTGAAAAAATTTCGAGGCAGTCTGGTCCAGAGAGAGCTGCCCCACCTTCTCTTGATCCGTAGGAGGGATTACCCCTCGAAGGATCTTCTCGGCCACCGAAGGGTTCCCCAAGATGGAGGCCCTCGGACCAAGAACTGTACCCAACGATGGCGAGGTTCCCTCCCCGGGACCAGAAGAAGGGGCCATCGGATGGTGTGCTGGACCAGACTTCTTTTTTGGTTCAGGAATGGGGGCTTGCCCCTTGCCTTTGCAGTCATCCCCGGACTTCGCCTTCTTGCTCGGCGAGGAGGGAGGTTCATCCGCTGGACGCTTCTCGCCAATATCCACCCCCTTTGCAGGAGGAGGACCAGATTTTTTGGATGAACTCTCACCTCAGGCTCTCTCTACCCTTTCGCTGAGCTTCTTGAGGCTGATCCTCCTCGACATTGCTGCAAAAAAAAAAAAAAGAAGATATATATCAGACGTAAAAAAAATAATCAACAAAGGGAGTAAGAATTTATACCATCCGATCTAAGCTCGGGGGATAGCTCGGAATCCGACTAGGATTCTGATGTTGAGACCGAGCTCGATCCCAACTTTGAGCAAAATTCTAAGACAGGGTCTCGGATCTTTCCCCCCGACCATCTTAATAAGGTCAGGTCGGAAATTTGAGGAGCAACCCTCCTAAGTTCTTTCCTAACAGTCCCTAGATATTCTATCTAGTCCTCTCGGGGCTGGCCATCTTGAAGTTCACCACGGGAAGAGCGGGACTCACCCGCTTCACCCGACGTCGATGGCGGTTGCGGATGATTGCCCTCTTCTCCCGATTCAGCAGGACCGGGCGAACTGAAAACCCGGCGAAAAACCTTGGTTTTAAAAATCATGGGGACTGCGTAGCGCCCACGTTCCGCCACCGACTTAGATATTTGGTCATAGAATTCCTGCTCGAACGATAGCAACGTAGGCAGCTCGTTGCAGAGTTTATATGAAAAGAAACCTATGTTAATACCGATCTAATTAATCAATAAACTAACGTTGGCAAAATAAAAAACCGACCTGGAATTCCCCATGACCTCGGAATTCGCGGTACTCCCTCCCGAGGCTCTTCATCAAAAAGCTCCCAATTGTCCCCGAAGGCAAAAAAGAACTTGCTTTTCCACCCCTTCATGTTGCTGGGTACCCTCCAAGGATAGTTTTCTTGTACCTCGCCTTGAAGTACAGCCACCCTTGGTCCGGCTTAGGGTTATTTGTAAGGGAAAAAATGTTCCTAAAATTGGATAGGGTCATCACAAACTTGTGAACTCGCCACAACGACACGGCGCCGACGATACTGCGCCACGCGTTGGGGACGAGCTGAGCAGGACAAATTTTATAGAAAAGCAAAATTGACCTAATAATTAAAGGAATAGGAAAGCGGAGGCCCGCGGGAAAGGCGGCCTCATAAAAAGTTACCTCGCCAGGGTGAGCAGAAAGTATGGTCTCGCCCTCTTCAGGGAGTCTGAGCTGTACGCCCTGAGGGAATGAATAAGTCTCCCTTAGTAAGCCGAGCTCCTCAAGGGTCATAGTGTTGTGTTCCTTAGTTATAGAGGGATGGACGTCACCTAAAGGGACGACCTCGACAACGGATGGATCTTCCATTGGAGACCTAGGGGATTGTCTAACCTTGTCAGTAACGTACGACGAACCCTCTCCTAAATGGTCTGAGATCCACGAAGGCAAAGAATCCAAAGTTGGACTCGCTGTAAACCTATGGGACATACAACTAAAGAAACAACGATTACTTACTGTGCTAAGAAATAATGGACGGCCACAGGCAGAGGCAAGGAGACTTAAGGCAAGAAGAACAACTGCACGACTGCAAGCAAGAACTAGGAGAGAGAGAGTGATGTTAGGCAGAAAAAGATAAATGTGAATGGGTAAGGTCCTTTATATATAAGGAAGTGACGGATGAGATTCATCCGCTTCAATGGCCCAAATTAATCCACCTTTTGAAATTCTTTTTGAAACTTGGGCCCGGAGCCATCAATCCTGCCAAAAGTAATCATGGCGCCGCCCTTTTCTCCTAAAATTGCTGTGCAGAATTTAATGCCCCTTCCACGTGTCGGACCAGGAGGAGAGGCACATTTAATGCGCACCCACGCGGGTCCATAACTTTTAAATAATATTACTCAAAGGTCCCAAATACCTCGGCACTTTTGAGTAGGGGGCTACTGATGTGGGATAATTCAAACAAGTCCTGAATCATAAAATGTTCCGAGCAGGGTACGTCGCCTTATATCTACAAACTCACCTTCCAGGTCGCCTTATATTATTAATGAATTGAGCTCCACTCCATTTGCATAATCCCTCCACATCGCCATAGGGCGAGATGATCTACCTCGCCCAAGACAGTGACATCTTCTCAAAGACTTTACTCTCCATAAGGACTCCATCTCCAATAGAGGTCTGCTATCACCACTCTTGTACCTGATCTAAGTCCATCTCCATACAGAGTTCCACCTCTACAAGAGAACTGTCTCCAATAGACTCCAACTCCACAATGACGCCTATAATCACGGACAGATTACCAGTTGGCAGCCTCCTAGTTAATCTCCAGATTGAATTGGGATATTCTCCCATGCTTATCCTTCCTAGGAATTCGCCATACAACACTGACACGACTCAGTTCTCCCGTTTATATAAAGGCCGCTCCCCCACAACCAAAAAGGTACGCTCAACACAGGCACCACACGCACTTATTGTCGTGCTCTCCATACTGCCTTAATTTAACTCCTGATCGCCTTGGCCTGATTCATATGCCGGAGGGGTTTTGAGCGGCCTCACCCCGGCCGATTACTTTCACTCGTTGCTGTACAGGTCGCCCCAGTTCAACCGAGGTCCAACACCGAGGCCGAGAAGCAATTCTGACTGTTGGTTGCTCATCCAGATTTTTACCACAACAACTTCTATATACAAAACAAACTACTCTCTTACACTTGGTAGTCCTTAGCCACAAGGCAAAGAGCATTTTTCTTGTGCAATGTAAGATCAGGCTTGACATCAGTATCAACATCTTCCTTCTTCATCCCGTGAGGGAGGTCCCAATAATATGAGTAAAGAAGATTGGCAAGTACAGGCTCCACTATTGCAACTCCCAGATTGATTCCAGGAAAACCCTCTTCTGCCAGCTCCGAATGGAATTAGCCCAAAGTCCTGCCCTCTGAAATCAATATCGCTACCCAAGAATCTCTCAGGCAAGAACTCTTCCAGGATTTCCCAAGCTTCAGGGTCTCTTGCAATGGCCCATGCATTTATATAAACTAGGGTTTGGGGCCGAATCTCGAACCCACCTATAACGCAACTTTGAGTTGTTTCCCTGGGCGCTAGAAGTGGAGCTGGTGGGTACAATCTCAGTGTCTCTTTTATCATTGCCTAAAGATAAGGAAGGCTTTGAATGTCGTCTTTGTCTACCTTAGCTTTCTTTCCAACCGAATTTCGCACCTCTTCTTGCACTTTCTTCAACACCGCCAGATCTTTGATTAGTGCCGTCATTGCCCAAACTATGGTGGCTGCACCAGTGTCTGTTCCAGCGATAAATATATCCTGCACAAGAAAAGGAGATAAGCAAGAAAACCTCGATCTTGAAAGTGTGATAAATTTATAGTCGCCAACAATCTAATTTATTCAAAAACAGGTCAAGTCTAGTCCATTTACTAAATGAATAAATTCCATCTAGTCAAATGTTTAGGCTCGGTACCCTGACATGGCTCGATTAGACTCATAAATATAAGGGAATAAAATTTTGATTACTCTTTTAGAGCTTGATATTGAGATCAACGCGAGCTAAGCCAAACTCAAACTATGAAAATACGCGTTTGCAATCATAAAAATGAGTACCATGAGTAAAGCTTTAATGTGATCCATAGAAAGATCAACTGAAGTTGAGGGTGTTGGGTAAAATTATTCAGCAAATACAGAATTTTAAATAATAATTTTATTGAAATATATAAAATTAAAATTATATACTTCAATCGGTTGAGGAAATGTTCAACCGGTTGAATAATTATAGAAATGTAAAATTACAGAAACTAAATGAAAAAAATACAAACAAAATTAGACAAGTTCTGCAATCACAATCTCCTTAAAAAAGGTTCGTAGCTTATCGAAAATATTATAGGATTTTGTCGACGTTTTCCTCTCAGGATAAAATGGCTAAAATCACTTACTTTGGAACACCTCCAAAGCAGTTTGGCGAATTTTTACTACGTCTGTCTCTCTCTCTCAAGAATATCTCTCTTTCTCTCAAGAATAAAAACTCAGATTATTTTTTCTGTTATATCTTTTCCAATACAATAAGAATGGTATATAAAACAGAAAAAAAAACTGTTGAAATTCTGTAGTAAATACACAAACTGCCATCACGAGGGTGTTAAAACCTACCAATAACAACCACCATTAAGGCTGTTGATGACTGCTTTTTGGGTTAATTACAGCTACATTTGAGGCTGTTAAAACCAGCCCTATTTGGGATTCATTTACACCAAATTTATAAGAGAGGGATCCTTCTTCAGTTAGAGTAAGATGTCAAGGATGTCCTCTTGTGAGGATTTTTGTCTATTTGGATTGAGGTGGTCATCAATGAGCTCTTGATAGAACAGATCAAAATCCTTGAAATTCTTCTCGAGCCTAGTACGCATTCCAGATTTCGTATCAACCCATCCTATAAAAGGAAAATAGTCTGAAACGAAGAAGCCTGCCATCATTGCCTGAACTTCACAAAAGAAGACTCTGGAATCTCCTTCT